>BSBK01012656.1:0-112500 GCA_027943335.1 Chamaecyparis obtusa
TCCCTTACCCTTCTCTCCTATCTCTATTCTCTCTCCCTCTCCCCTTCTCTCTCTCCTTACCCTTCTCTCCTACTCTCCATTCTCTCTCCCTCTCCATTTTCTCTCTCTCTCTCTCTCCCTCTCTTTCTTTTCTCCCTTTCTCTTGTGTTACATAGGGCATACGCATTATAGGGCATGCACGCTATAGTGCGCACACCCTATTTAAGACTATGCATAACATCTATTTTGTTTTGTATAGGGCGTACGTCCTATAGCGCGCTCATGCTATGTAAAACTAGAAGAAACGGTCTTATTTGCCAAGGATCTCATGAAAGAGGCCCACTTTTCTTATGCTGCCTGAATTCTACATTTTCTCCGACAAGCTTTCACTTTTCATGGTGTTGATAGTGACAAATCAACATCATTTTGCACCATAGTGACAAGTTTTCACTTTGCACCATCGTGAATGTCAATTATTGGGATACAAAATAACAAAAAGAGATTGAGGTAAGTTTTTTATTTTTTTACATGTCAAATGTGAATAAATAGTGTTTTGTTTTATAATTGGTATCATATAGACTTGTTCTTGATACATAATTTGATATAAGTGTAATAAATTTATATTATAATTTATCATATTGTAAGAGGTTTATATTATAATTTGACTTACTTGGTTTACATTTATATTATATTTATAAAATTTTAATCAATTGATATGTAGAAATCATCATCATGCCAAGGAAATGAGCAAAAAATTTAACATCAGAAGAGCATGAAAGAGACAAAGGGAAGAAAATGGAAAGAATGAGACAACTTCGTGAACAAAAAAAATTAGATACTATAGAAGAAGATTTTTCTTTGGATGAGGAACATGAAACAACAATACAAAGTAAGAGAGAATTGGAATTGGAATAAAAAGGATGATGAATGAGAACTTGTGTGCAATGAGACAATTGAATTATGAAGATGCGGGGACATTATACAATGTTCGAGGCACACCAATGTATCATGTTGAAGGAATGCCATTATCTACTTCTGAAGGCTGGAGGTACACCATTGTCTACTTTCGAAGGTGTGGGCACACTCTTCTATCATGTTGAAGGAACACCATTATCTACATCCCAAGGTGTAGGCACAACATCATCTCATGTTGAAGGCACACCATTATCTACATCCCAAGGTGTAGGCACAACATCATCTCATGTTGAAGGCACTAAAGATGGTACGCAATTCACAGATAATGTTTTTGATGCTCCTAGAATTATTAAATATAGAAAACCAAAATATTTGATCGATATTGATACTAACATTTTGCAAGCAATGCTTGACAAGATTCCCATGCATACTTTGTCAAAGAAATGTTAATCGGTATTTGGAGATCATTTTTTGAGAATTTAAACATGATAGGAAGATGTCAACTATTTGTTGAAATGATTAGAAATCTAAAATTTAGGCCCATCATGAAGATTCTTGGGCTAAGAATGACAGATGAGTCAAGTGAAAAATCTATTGTAAAGAATCTAATGACTGCATATGAGAGTGTGGGTTCTACATCACACACAAAAGATAGTAATGTCACACGACGTGTACTTACATCAATGATAGTAAGCACTCAAATGAAGAAATGTTGACTCATTAGAAAGACAAGCAAAACATTGAAAATAAGTAGAAAGTCTCTAATGAGAGCCTTGGGAAGGTGTCAAAGAGTGGAAGATCCAAATAGAAATGAGTTATGGGCATTTTTTGATAGATTACCATGAAAAGATAAAGCAATTGTTGAAGCTTTGAAATGCTTGATTGAAGAATTTTGGAATAATAATACACGGGTATCTCCTAATCAAAGAGATGTTGTAAGAAGGAGGATTGGTAGTCGAATTTGTGTTCCACATCCAAAACATTTTTTGGATTCAACTCAAACACAATTCTTTGCAAAATTTATGCATATGTATCCTCAAATTAAAATTAGTTAGAGATATTTTGAAATGTGTAAACCTTTTTATGTCAAGATAAATCACACATGCACAACTTGTTGTAGGGTACATATTGAATTTTCTAACCATTTTGAAGTTTATAGGAATATATGTGTAGGTTTGCACTCTAACAATGTTTTGCAAGATTGTAACATAAATGTCCCACCTAGATCTTCAAGGGAATTGATATCTACCATTTTATGTGAAAGAGTGGATGGTCAACAATTTTACAATCTCTCATGCTTGAATGGCACAGGCATAGATTGCAGAGGTTTGTGGCGTTTGCCAATTTGTCAACATATGGAGAGTACGCATGCAATCGGTAATGAAATAGTGGAATTTGGAAAATATAAGACCGTGACATACAATCTAAAAGATGGAAAAGAGGCTAAAAGATGTGATTTAGTAATTGAAAAAATTCTAGTGTATCAGTTCATGGACATTTTTTGTAAAAAATTATTTATGAGTATGCAAGGCATACACATAGAGCGCGATGGTTAGATATGCAATTCAAGTTGTGCAAGGACACATTCCCACTTGGTACCATTGTTTTAGTTGTGGACTTTGCAGAGAACTACACACTACAACCACAAAATGAGGTGCAAGCAAAGTATTACAGCTCTCAACAAGTTGCTATATTTGTTCATATAGCATTCATGCATGCACTAGACAGTACAAAGGAGAACAGGAAGATATTGAGGGAGTATCATTTTTATATCAGCGATGATCGCTCACATTCTACAAAGTTTGTACATGGTTGCTTTCAACTATTTTATGGTCATTTGGCAAATAGGGGCTTAAAATATCATCGACATATCATTTGGTCAGATAATTGTGCATCCCAATTCAAGAATTCATGGATGTTTTATTGGTTGTGAAGGATGCATAAGATTACTGGAATTCAATATGTGTGGAATTTCATAGAGGCCGGTCATGGAAAGGGAGACCACGATGGTGCAGGTGCATGTATTAAAAGAGCCTTAGCACCTGAAGAATTAAAGTACAAAGAGAAAGAAACATTGTTAGATGCGGGATGTATTGTCCAGTGGTGTAACGCTACAATGGGTCTAGGTAATGAAGGTGAGTCTACGGTTCATAGATTTTTTTGGTTGATGGATGAAACTAACATTGCACCATATGAGGATTATTGTACATTGACTGGATCAAGTGAGCTACACTCTTTTAGAAGTTGTAATGCAGGTTCATGGAGTCTCCACACATGACATATGGTGTTCTTTTGTTCATCATGTGTAGATTAAGATTGGGATGGGTGTGAGTCAAAGGAATGGGTTGACGAATGGTATACACATATTTTGAGTCCACTTGCCTCCTATCATCACCATGAATCACTACAATCAACAGAAATAGAATCATCCATTGACTTTGATTGCTTATCTGATCTAGTACAACCAGGTCAGTATTTTCCACATACAAATAATCTCAAATTTAGTACTTTATCATAAATATTTAGTAAACTAATTTCCACATTATGTTTATATCATTACAGGCCATGTTTTTGCTATTATTACACCTAAAGACAATGAAGAAGGGACATATTATTATTTGTGTCATTGTGTAGAGGCAAAAAAGAAATTGGATCACTCGGTTATTGATGGTGAAGAATTAGAATAACCTATAAGAGTAGTGGTTGTAACTGGTACATGGCTTAGACGGTATGCTATGAAGAACCCTAGGTTATGGTTGTTTGAGGATTGGGAGACACACAGAAAGATTCTTCATTATTCAAACCTCATCATTGCATCAAATGTCCACTGAATCAGATATGGGGGAAGACTACAAAATAAAACTCTTTGGAAGGTTCATGAGTCAGACCACGAGGCAATACTTGAGACAATCAAGGGTAGGGCAGACCCAATTGGTTCATTAGACTAAATGGAGATACAAAATATCATAACATGTCAAATTTATATAGCATTGTAAATCGGGTGGACTGTAAATTGCTCATGCATTACCCAAGCCAAAACCAACTTCTAAACAATCCTGCCATAAACACCACATAGAAAAAACCTAAAATCTTCCAACAAAACCTAACCCAGAGTAGTAGGAAACTTGGTAATAGCCTTACTTCCTTCAAAAGTAGCATTCCTAGCTAACTCTCGAGGCAGAACAAACTTGACAGCAATCTCAATTTCTGTAGAGGAAAGTGTCACAATCTTGTTATATTTTAGCAGAGAAGTAGCCTTAGGAGTAATATTATCAAAAATATCAATCATGAAGCTCTCCATGATATCCATGCCATCACTAGATATTCCCTTGGAGGGATGCACTTGTTTCAACACCTTGTATTCTCAGATTTCATTTCTTTGACTATTGAATCCTTTGTGGGCTTGAACATCACTTTCTTTTCTTTTCTCATCTTCGGAGAATCCTTTACTTCACTCTCTCCTTTCATATCATCTTCTTTAAGACTCCACACCTTAGGTTTCCTTTAGCAACTCCATATCCACCATATCAAACAAGTTCTTGGTTCATGTTTGTTTAAGCTTGCCAATTGCTTGGACCATCAACCAAATACTTGATGACTCTAATTAGAGGATTCTACCATCAATTTGAATATTTGACACTTCTAGATGTAAAAGCTCCAAATTGGTCCCAAAACCCCCTATAAACTAGGGTTCACCCAATGTCTTGTCTCCCAACACCATAGAAACTGAACTAAAGTTGATTCACCATCAATTGACCATCCTATGATGGATTCATGCATAAAACACCCCCTCCAAAGGCTAGAATGTCTACTGTTGTACCCTTGCACCAATTTGATGACCCTTATGCACCCTTCAAACTTATCAAACTCCTTTAATCACTCTCAACTTGTAAACTCTTCTTATTTCCTACATTTCCAATGTTAGAATACTAAGTTACAAGGTTTGGATCCATCCCCAAGTGACAAAAAATACATAAAGGGGATGGATCAATGAATTGCACTCCAATCACTTCCAGGTTCAAACAGTTATTGATTAACCTTTAAATGAACAATATAAGATGATCCAAATCATCAGATATCCCTATCTTTAAGACCAATCTCCTGGTACTACCCTTGCCAAAACCCAAGCCAAAACCAACTTCAACACATAAACCCAAGCCAAAACCAACTTCTAAACAAGCCTGCCATAAACACCACATACAAAAAACCTAAAATCTTCCAACAAAACCTAACCCAGAGCAGTAGGAAACTTGGTAACAACCTTACTTCCTTCAAAAGCAACATGCCTAGCCAGCTCTCGAGGCAGAACAAACTTGACAGCAATCTCAATTTCTCTGGAGGAAAGTGTCATGATCTTGTTATATTTCAGTAGAGAAGCAACCTGATGTAGGAGCATCCTGGGTGTAAGGGCAATCTTGCATCACCCAAAAATATTTCTATTTTTGTATTCAATAAGGGCTATCTTGTGCAGAGTTGCTATTTATGGAAACTTGCTATTTTTAGTAAGTTGGTCTTACGATCTCAGAATGTCTGATTTTACATGTGGAGGTTCATCTCAGTCATATCAGCCTGCCAGCAAAGTTTCATGGCTAGATCAGGTCTAGTTTTGAAGATATTGAAGATTTTCGGTATTGGCAGAAGGGTACAGAAACTTCGAACTCAGTTTTGAAGGCTTTAGAGGCCCCGGATGAGGTTGAAAATTTGGGTGATGAGCACTTTGCATGGGTCAAGCCTGTAGAGTGCTTCGTGGCATTTCTAAAATGGGGTTATAATAGTCAATCGGGTCAACTGGTGATGACTTATGGTCTCCGGAAGTCAGGCCACCTGAAATGGCAAAAAATAATTTTTCTTCAAAATTTTTGTTCGGGTTTCAAAAGTTATTTTGAGCTGACTTTGATGTAATAAATTGTAAAATAAAATAATTCTAAGTTTGGTCGGCCCTAAGGGCTAAATTTCTAGAACCTTCTCGGGTGGTGGAAATTGCCTATATAAAGAAGGCCCATAGTGTTGTCTGGGGCAGTTCTGGGTAGTAGATCTGGGTATTGACTCGAGGCTTTGTCCTACAGAATATTGTAAGGGAATGCCCATGTGGCTTTGCATATTGTAATTCTGAAAGTTTGCAATTCCACATTTGTGGAGATAATAAGAAGCCAATTTTCTGTTCTTGCATATTATTGTTGTTGGTTCTCTATTTCTATTAAGTGTTTCTGGTATTAAGGGGTAACCCTTCATCACAACCTCAGGAGTAATCTTATAAAAAATGTCAATCATGAAGCTCTCCATGATATCCATGGCATCACTGGATATTCCCTTGGAGGGATGAACTTGTTTCAACACCTTGTATATTAACCTTTTGTAACTTCCTACACTTCTCTTCCTCTTCTTTTTGTTATTCTCTTCCTTTTGAACATCACTTTCTTTTCTTTTCTCAGCTTTGGAGAATCCTTTACTTCATTCTCTCCTTTGATACCATCTTCTTTAAGACCCAAAACCCCCTAGAAACTAGGGCTCGCCCAATGTCTCATCTCCCAACACCATAGAAACTGAACCAAAGTTGATTCACCATCATTTGACCATCCTATGATGGATTCATGCATAAAATGACCATAGAGAAATTACAAGACTTTGAAAAAAAAATATTCTTTCTTGATGCTGAACTCATTTGATGTGGCTGTATATGATATGTACGCTGTACTTTACAAAGTGTTTTATGATTATCTAATTTCAACTTATTATATGATGCAGCCGAGTGTCAACACAGTCATTATATATGGTATGTTTTACTATTTTTTTTTTGAGAACTAATGCTTCTAGTGAATCTAAATTTAGTTGTTATAAAGATGAGATGTTAGTGAATGACTTCTTCCTAATACTAATCTTCCACCACATCCAGATTTCAACCCTTTTATGGATCTATAGGCTCAATCACGAGCCCACAGGATTGGCCAAGAGAAAACTATGATTTTATATCAACTGATTACAAAATGTTCAGTTGAGGAGAAAATATTGCAATGATCAAGAAGAAAATTGGCTATGGAAAATCTAGTTATGAATTCTATTAAGAATGAAACTATTAAGGAATTACATGATATATTACTCAATGGTGCAAGGAATATTCTTGATGAGCATGTGATTGTAGCTACATCTATTCAATATACAGAGGAAGATATAGAGAATCTTCTTAATAGAGATATTAATGTGAGAGAAAAGGACATTTCAAAAGAAAATGGTTATCTTGGTGCCATCCAAGGTATGCCAATTACTTAGGATGAAGAGACAAAGCCCATAGTTAATGGGAAAGAGTGGGAAGAGCTTCTTGGACCCATGATAGAAGTTATAGATAAGGAGGAAGAGCTAGGAAGGGGAAAGCGGCAAAGGAAAGAAGTAAGATATGTGTGTGAGCCTATGTCAGATGATGATGATGATTACTCACCATCATCTAATAGTAGCTCAAGTAGTGACAAAGTCTCTTGAGTGCACATGTACACTGACACAAAAAATTCAGATAGAGAAGTAACAAGTGTTGTGGAATTATCCATAGAGCAATGTGAAATGAAGCCTCAAATTGGTTCATTAGTAGGCAAAGAATTTGGTCATGCAGTTCATTCTAGCACCACAAATATTTCTATTAGAAATGCCTATTCATCAATGGCCTGCCATTTACGGGACTTGGGCATTATCCTTGAAATGTAAGTTCATTGCCACCTTTGGCAAGGTAGTCTCACTCATTTTACAACAAAGGGTAGCCATCTATGGTCCAAGGTTTTAATTTAGCTAACAAGTGGAGAGCTTCTCAAGGTACTGATCTCATTCGTAGAGAAGTTCCTACTTCATCTCAAGGTTCTCATTTAGGTGACCAACTCCTTCGAGGTCCACAAATAAACCCATTAATTTTCCAAATTGGTTCATTAGAAGACAAAGAATTTGGTCATGCACTTAATTCTAGCACCACAAATATTTCTATTAGAAATGACTATCCGTTAATGGCCTTGCATTTATGAGACTTGGGCATTATCCTTGAAATGTAAGTTCATTGCCACCTTTGGCAAGGTAGTCTCACTCCTCATTTTACAACAAAGGCCAGCCATCTATGGTCCAAGGTTTTAATTTAGCTGACAAGTGGAGAGCTTCTCAAGGTACTGATCTCTTTCGTAGAGAAGTTCCTGCTTCATCTCAAGGTTCTCATTTAGGTGACCAACTCCTTCGAGGTCCACAAATAGACCCATTAATTTCCCAAATTGGTTCATTAGTAGGCAAAGAATTTGGTCATGCACTTCATTCTAGCACCACAAATATTTCTATTAGAAATGCCTAACCATCAATGGCCTTGCATTTACGAAAGTTGGGCATTATCCTTGAAATGTAAGTTCATTGCCACCTTTGGCAAGGCAGTCTCACTCCTCATTTTACAACAAAGGGCAGCCATCTATGGTCCAAGGTTTTAATTCAGCTGACAAGTGGAGAGCTTCTCAAGGTACTGATCTCTTTCGTAGAGAAGTTCCTACTTCATCTCAAGGTTCTCGTTTAGGTGACCAACTCCTTCAAGGTCCACAAATAGACCCATTAATTGGTAAAAGGGTAGATGCAATTTTGGAAAGAGTATCCCAATTGAAGAGTAATGGAAATTCCAATGAGCATGAAGTTATTGTAGATCCAATGGGTGTATCTCCTCCACTGACAAATATAACTACTTCCAGAGACTTGAGTTTAAATTGAGACTGTTTATTCCCAAACATGCCCCAATCGAGAAAATGAACCAGATGTTGCTTGAGTAAAGAAGATAATGGTTTATTAAAGCATCTGTATTATCCCACTTCCTATCAATTACTACTTTTTGAGTGGCTTTCCACTTGCTTCTATGTGGTATTTTTGTAATATATAATGTCCTCATGCAAGTACATGCCATGCATAGTCATTCGATCACCGCTGATGACTCCATGTTGAAGTGTCCCTCAAGTTCCCTTAAGCAAGAAATCAATGATCTTTGTGGGGTCATATCTCAGAGCTCATGCAAGGTAGCATGGATCCATTAGTTGCTATGGGACTTTGTTTCCAGGGCCTACAAAATCCTATCTCAATTTTTTGAGATTCAACATCTTTTAAATTTGGCAACACATTCTCAGTCAGTGTCAGAACTCAAGGTGTTCCTCAGCTGAAACAACCAATGTTGCGTATCTTTCCAACCATTGGTCATAGCATTGAACCATCTATTCCAACAGCTCTGGATGGTTGGGTAAATGCTAGTGGCAACCTCATTCAACACCCACAGTTGTTTGATCCCCGCCGATGACTCCTTGCTGAAGTGTCCCTCAAGGTCCCTTAAGCATGGAATCAATGATCTTTGTGGGGTCGTATCTTGAAGCTTATGTGAGGTAGAATTGATCTATCAGTTGCTACGGGACTATGTTGTTGGGGCCTACAAAAGCCTGTCTTAGTTTTTAGAGATTCAACTTCGTTTAAATTTGGCAACACATTCTCGATCGGTGTCAAAACTCAAGGTGTTCCTCAGCTGAAACGGCCAATGTTGCGTATCTTTCCAACTGTCGTTCATAGAATTAAACCATCTATTACAATAGCTCCAAATGGCTGGGTAAACACTAGTGGCAACCTCATTTGGCACCCACAGTCATTTGATCCCTGTCGACGAATCCATGCTGAAGTGTCCCTCAAGGTCTCTTAAGCATGAAATCAATAATCTTTGTGAGGTCATATCTCAGAGCTCATGTGAGGTAGAATCAATCCACTAGTTGCTATGGGACCGTGTTGCTAGGGCCTAAAAAAGACTATCTTAGTTTTTGGAGATTCAACTTCATTTAAATTTGGCAACACATTCTCAGTCGGTGTCAGAACTCAAGGTGTTCCTCAATCAAAATAGCCAACGTTGCGTATCTTTCCAACTATCATTTGTAGCATCAAATCATTTGTTCCACTAGCTCCAGATGGCTGAGTAAATGCTAGTGGAAACCTCATTCAGCACCCATAGTTGTTCGATCACCGTCGATGACTCCGTGTTGAAGTGTCCCTCAAGGTCCCTTAAGCATGGAATTAGTGATCTTTGTAGGGTTGTATCTTGGAGCTCATGTGAGGTAGCATGGATCCGTGAGTTTCTATAGGACCATGTTGCTAGGGCCTACAAAAGCCTATCTCAGTTTTTAAAGATTCAACTTTGTTTAAATTTGGCAACACATTCTTGGTCGGTGTCAGAACTCAAGGTGTTACTTAGCTAAAATGACCAACGTTGTGTATCTTTCCAATAGTTGTTCATAGCATCAAACCATCTATTCCAATAGGTCTAGATGGCCAGGTAAATGCTAGTGGCAACCTTGTTCAACACCTAGAGTCATTCGATCCCTACCGATGACTCCATACTGAAGTGTCCCTCAAGGTCTCTTAAGCATGGAATCAGTGATCTTTGCAAGGTCGTATCTCAGAGCTCATGTGAGGTAGAATCGATCCATTAGTTGCTATAGGACCCTATTTCTAGGGCCTAAAAAATCTTATCTCAGTTTTTGGACATTCAACTTTGTTTAAATTTGGCAACACATTCTCGATCGGTGTCAGAACTCAAGGTGTTCCTCAGCTGAAATGACCAACATTGCATATCTTTCCAACCGCTATTTGTAGCATCAAACCATCTATTCCAACAGCTCTAGATGGCTGGGTAAATGCTAGTGGCAACCACATTTGGCACCCATAGTTGTTCGATCCCCACCGACAACTCTATGTTGAAGTGTCCCTCAAGGTCTCTTAAGCATGGAATTGATGATCTTTGTAGGGTTGTATCTCAGAGCTCGTGTGAGGTAGAATTGATCCATCAATTACTATGGGACCATGTTGCTAGGGCCTACAAAAGTCTATCTCAATTTTCAAAGATTCAACTTCATTTAAATTTGGCAACACATTCTCGATCGGTGTCGAAACTCAAAGTGTTCCTCAGCTAAAATGGCCAATGTTGCATATCTTCCCAACCATCGTTCGTAGCATTGAACCATCTATTCCAATAGCTCTAGATGGCTGGGTAAATGCTAGTGGCAACCTCATTTGGCACCCACAGTCATTCAATCTTCATCAATGACTCCATGCTGAAGTGTCCCTCAAGGTCCCTTAAGCATGAAATTAGCGATCTTTGTAGGGTCGTATCTTAGAGCTCATGCGAGGTAGAATCAATTTGTCAATTGCTACAAGAATATGTTATTGGGGCCTACAAAAGCTTGTCTCTATTTTCAGAGATTCAACTTCTATTAAATTTGGCAACACATTCTTGGTCGGTGTCAAAACTCAAGGTGTTCCTCAGCTGAAACAACCAATGTTGCATATCTTTCCAACCATAATTTGTAGCATCAAACCATCTATTCCAATAGCTCCAAATGGCTAGGTAAATGCTAGTGGAAACCTCATTTGGCACCCACAGTCATTCAATCGCTGCTGATGATTCCGTGTTGAAGTGTCCCTCAAGGTCCCTTAAGCATGGAATCAGAGATCTTTGCGGGGTCATATCTCAGACCTCGTGTGAGGTAGCATGGATCCGTTAGTTGCTACGGGACCATGTTGTTGGGGTCTACAAAAGTCTATCTCAATTTTTGGAGATTCAACTTCTTTTAAATTTGGCAACATATTCCCGGTTGGTGTTAGAACTCAAGGTGTTCCTCAGCTGAAATGGCCAATGTTGCATTTCTTTCCAACCATCGATCATAGCATCAAACCATCTATTCCAATAGCTCCAGATGGTTGGGTAAATGCTAGTGGCAACCTTGTTCAACAAGCACAGTCATTCGATCCACGCCGATGACTCCATGCTAAAGTGTCCCTCAAAGTCTCTTAAGCATGGAATCGGTGATCTTTGCGGGGTCATATCTTAGAGTTCATGTGAGGTAGAATTGATCTATTAGTTGCTATGAGACTGTGCTGCTAAGGCCTACAAAAGCCTCTCTTAGTTTTTGGAGATTCAACTTCATTTAAATTTGGCAACACATTCTCGGTCGGTGTCAGAACTCAAAGTGTTCCTCAGCTGAAATGACCAATGTTGTGTATCTTTCAAACCATTGGTTGTAGTATCAAACCATCTATTCTGATAGCTCCAGATGGTGGGGTAAACACTAGTAGCAACCTCATTCGGCACCCATAGTCATTCAATCCCCGCTGATGACTCCGTGCTGAAGTGTCCCTCAAAGGCTCTTAAGCTTGGAATCGGTGATCTTTGTAGGGTCATATCTTAGAGCTCATGCAAGGTAGAATCGATATGTCAGGTCCTATGGGGCCATCTTTCTAGGGCCTACAAAATCATGTCTTGGTTTTTGGATATTCAACTTTGTTTAAAATCGGCAACACATTCTTGGTCGGTGTCAGAACTCAAGGTGTTCCTCAGTTGAAATGACAAACGTTGTGTATCTTTCAAACTGTTGGTCATAGCATCAAACCATCTATTCTAATAGCTCCAGATGGCCAGGTAAATGCTAGTAGCAACCTCATTCGACACCCATAGTCATTTGATCCCCACCGATGACTTCATGCTGAAGTGTTGCTTAAGGTCTCTTAAGCATGAAATCAGCGATCTTTGTGGGGTCATATCTCGGAGCTCATGCAAGGTAGAATTGATCCATCAAGTGCTACAGGACCATGTTACCAGCACCTACAAAAACCTATCTTAGTTTTTAGAGATTCAACTTCTTTTAAATTCGGCAACACATTCTCGGTCAGTGTTAGAACTCAAAGTGTTCCTTAGCTAAAATGGCCAACATTGGATATCTTTCAAACTGTTGGTCGTAGCATCGAACCATCTATTCCAATAGCTCTGGATGGCTGAGTAAATGCTAGTGGAAACCCCATTCACCATGCATAGTTGTTCGATCCCTGTTGATGACTCCATGCTAAAGTGTCCCTCAAGGTCTCTTAAGCATGGAATAGGTGATCTTTGTGGGGTCATATCTCAGAGCTCGTGTGAGGTAGAATCGATTTGTTAGTTGCTATGGAACCATGTTTCTGGGCCTACAAAAGTGTGTCTTAGTTTTTAGAGATTCAACTTTGTTTAAATTTGGCAACACATTCTCGGTCGGTGTCAGAACTCAAAGTGTTCCTCAGCTAAAATAGCCAATGTTGCATATCTTTCAAAATGTCAGTCGTAGCATCGAACTGTCTATTCCAATAGCTCCAGATGGCTGGGTAAATGCTAGTGGAAACCTTTTTTGGCACCCACAGTCATTCAATCCCTACCAATGACTCCATGCTGAAGTGTCCCTCAAAGTCTCTTAAGCATGAAATTGATGATATTTGTGGGGTCATATCTCAGAGATTGTGCAAGGTAGAATCAATCTGTTAGTTTCTACGAGACTGTGTTGATGTGGCATACAAAAGCCTATCTTGGTTTTTGGAGATTCAACTTCTTTTAAATTTGACAACACATTCTCGGTCGGTGTCAGAACTCAAAGTGTTCCTCAGCTGAAATGACCAACGTTGTGTATCTTTCAAACTGTCGGTCATAGCATCAAACCGTCTATTTCAATAGCTCCAAATGGTTGGGTAAACACTAGTTGCAACTTCATTCAGCACCCATAGTCATTCAATCCCTACTGACGACTCCGTGCTGAAGTGTCCCCTAAGGTCTCTTAAGCATGGAATCAATGATCTTTGTGGGGTCATATCTTGAAGCTCGTGCAAAGTAGAATCAATCCATCAAGTGCTACAGGGCCGTATTGCCAGGGCCTACAAAAGCCTATCTCAATTTTTGGAGATTCAACTTCATGTAAAATTGGCAACACATTCTCAGTCGGTGTCAGAACTCAACGTTCCTCAGTTCAAACAGCCAATGTTGTGTATCTTTCAAACCGTTGGTCCTAGCATCAGACCGTCAGTTCCAATAGCTCCTAATAGTCGAGTAAATGTTAGGGGAAACCTCATTCACCATGCATAGTCATTTGAACCCCGCCGATGACTCCGTGTTAAAGTGTCCCTCAAGGTCCCTTAAGCATGAAATCAACAATCTTTGCGGGGTCATATCTCGGAGCTCGTGTGAGGTAGAATTGATTCGTCAAGTGCTATGGGACTATGTTACCAGGGCCTACAAAATTTTGTCTGGATTTTTAGAGATTCAACTTCTTTTAAATTTGGCAACATATTCTCAGTCGGTGTCAGAACTCAAAGTGTTCCTCAGTTCAAATGGCCAACATTGCATATCTTTCAAATCATCGGTCGTAGCATCGAACCGTCAGTTCCAATAGCTCTAAATGGCCGGGTAAACACTAGTGGCTACCTTGTTCACCATGCATAGTCATTCGATCTCTGCCAACAACTCCATGCTGTAGTATCCCTCAAGGTCCCTTAAGCATGAAATCAATGATCTTTGAGGGGTCATATCTTGGAGCTCATGCAAGGTAGAATCGATCTGTTAGGTTCTACGGGATCGTGTTGCTAGGGCCTACAAAAGTCTATCTCAGTTTTTAGAGATTCAACTTTTTTTAAATTTAGAAACACATTCTCTGTCGGTGTTAGAACTCATAGCGTTCCTCAGTTCAAACGAACAACATTGCGTATCTTTCAAAATGTCAGTCGTAGCATCAAACTGTCAGTTCCAACAACTCTAGATAGCTAGGTAAACGCTAGTGGCAACCTTGTTCACCACACACAGTCATTCCATTCTTGCTGATGACTCCATGCTGAAGTGTCCCTCAAGGTCCCTTAAGCATGAAATCAACAATTTTTGCAAGGTCATATCTCAGAGCTCATGCAAGGTAGAATCGATCTGTCAGGTACTACAGGACCGTGTTCCTGGGACCTACAAAAGTTTGTCTTAGTTTTCAGAGATTCAACTTTGTTTAAATTCAGCAACACATTCTCGGTCAGTGTCAGAACTCATAGTGTTCCTCAGTTCAAACGACCAACATTGCGTATCTTTCAAACCGTCAGTTGTTGCATCAAACTGTTAGTTCAATAGCTCCTAATGGTTGGGTAAATGCTAGGGGAAACCTCATTCATCACGTACAGTCATTTGAACCCCATTGATGAATTTGAGCCGAAGTGTCCCTCAAGGTCTCTTAAGCATGAAATCAGTGATCTTTGTGGGGTCATATCTCGGAGCTCATGTGAGGTAGAATCAATCCATTAGGTGCTACGAGACTGTGTTGCCGGGGCCTACAAATGCCTGTCTCAATTTTTAGAGATTCAACTTCTTTTAAATTTAGAAACACATTCTCGGTCAGTGTTAGAACTCAAAGTGTTCCTCAGTTCAAATGGTCATCATTGTGTATCTTTCAAACCGTCGGTCGTAGCATCAAATCGTTTGTTCCAACAAATTTGAATGGTCAGATAAATGCTACTAACAACCTTTTTTGGCACACACGGTCATTTGAATGACACCGACGACACCGGGATGAGCAATAGGATGAGTACAAATATGTATTCTAGTGTTTTTCATTAACAATCAGTCAGTTAGGGGACAATTAGAAGTTTGTTTGTAAAATCATAAGGTTGCACATCCACATCTTCCATAGTAATCTTATTAATAAAAGAACTCTTGCCAACATTAGGATACCCCAAGAATCCTTATATTATATTTATACATTTATGCATTCATTTCATTACTTTTGTTATTATTACAGTTAAGGAATTGATTGTTATTGAGGATAGTGACTAGCATTTGTAGCACAGTCAGCAAGTTAAACATACATCAATAAACATACAAGCATAATTATAAGGCATGGTAAATTTACAAAGCAAAGACATGAACATAAATATAATTTAGTATACATCAATACACCAAACACATGAATTGCATACCTAAAACATAAAAAATATATATTCGTAGGGCATGAAGTCAAATATATGTCCAATAATTTCATACATTGAATATTTTCAATACAGTAAAACTGGCTTCCTCAAACCCAAATGGATGTACAATGTATCACTGATACAATATACAAAAAATATGTCCACTAATGCCATATAGGCATACAATCCATATCCCTAATCTAGTCCTTTCCCACTAGGGGAAGAAAACAAATCCTGAGCTGTGTTTGATCATCGCGTTGATGGAGATGCCGTGGATGTCGTAGTCTTTCAAGTGCACTCACTCATCCTCCTATCTAGACTCTTTTGTAGCTCAACCTGATAAAAAAAAAATTAGATAGAGATAACTAATATACATCAAAATTGAATTATACAATGACATAAAATTGAATTATATAATATACATCAAAATTGAATTATACAATGATAAATAAGTTACCGCTAGCAAATAGTCACTATGTTCATCCACCGAAGGTGCATGCTGGCAATCTGGAGTCATAAGTCCCTACAACAATGATCAAAATAATAATTAAAATACATACATGGATATCATTATAAAATTCAATACAAACTATTAAGATAACAATTAAAGTTATGTGATCTCTTTCATACCTCAATCAGTGCTTCAGAACTAGCTACTGCTGCAGCTACTCCATGATCCAAAGTATCACAGATAGAGGGAGGAGTCTCTGATGTCAAAAGCTGAAAATGAAACAAAAAAAGTAAATTATGCAGTTATCAAGATTACATATATTTTTTACAACCCTACTAATGAGTAAATGATACCTCTGTGAAGGTTCGACTGCATCCTCCAGTGTGCGGTGTCAAAGTCGAAGCTCCAACATTCAACTAGTGTACATGTACATGGAAAATTATAAGATAACCATTCATATAAGAACGTACTACTGACATGTTAATTATAATGCATTATTACATGTATACCTGTGGACTCAATGGTGACCTCACAAACCCAGGTGAAAGAATGTAATCATCATGCCTCTGGATTTTGATCATAATTTGTCTAGTAATTTAGTCATTCATTCATTAATTAAATATGATCAAGTAAATCCAATTAATATGCAAATAAAGATACCTCAAGGAAAGTTGCACAATGCCCTTCATTGTCTGTTGTGAATGTTGATGGTCCTCCAGTGCACATCTAATGCACATGCACAATAAGTTAGGATACAATTATTCATATAATTACATAATAATCAAATATATTAATTAAATATTTTATTCGACACATACTTGTGGAATGGACGATGACGTGTAAAAGGGGACATTAGGATCATTGCCACTTCCACTGCCACCGCCACTACCACTAACACTCTTGCCCTAGATTTTCATCATAAACAATAGATACTAAATTAAATAGTTATTCTTTTATAAATGAAATATGATCAAAGCAATTTAATGAACTCAGAAATATTTACCTGTGTGTCAATGCCAAATGTCGTATTTATAAAGGTATCAGTCATCAATCCAGAATCCTCTTTCTCTCTCTCGTCAGTACCAAATGTGCACAAGCATCCACATGATCGACAAATATGCCCCCTCGAGGATTGACCATAGTCACCCTCAACTAAAGGAGTGGCACACTAAATGAGAGTCTGTGTCAGAGCACTAATCGTGCCTAGTGTGTCTGCCTCTACATGTTCCTTCACAATGGAAGGAATACTAACATGATCCAATGGTGGCTTTCCACTAGCAGCCCTAGGTGTGTTAGAGTCATGATGTGCCCCTGCTCGATCAAATGATGAACCCCCTCCTCTACCCTGAGAATCCAACATGTCAAAATAATTTGGCACCACCTTGAGTACAAATTCCCAATAGAGCTTCCTCAAGAAATATATAGGAACCTCATGATTGTTACAAGGAGGTGAATCAAAGACCATCCACCATCTCTCCCAAATTTTTTTTTTAATGTCTTCATTTATGCACCAATGAATTGGGAACCTCCTTGTTGTAGTTATAAGAGTATTTGCATCCCTTGGTTTTTTAAATAGCTGGCAAATGTCATCTTTTGTGATTTTTTTCTTTTTTATGTCCGCATAAGATAATTTATTTGCATAATATTATTTTTGTTCTTCTCTTTTATCTTGTCATAAATTAATTTTCCCACTAACCACGCTTACGTGGGTCAAGATTGCTTCCAATGATTTTGCAAGTCTTTCCCTTTCGCGATTTGTACCACTAGAATCTTTTAACCTATTAATTAAAGATTCTAATTCTTTTTGCCCTCTTTCAATTTGGTTCATCAAATTTTGTTGTGTTTCAGGAGGAGGTTTCTTGATTGGTGGAGGCAATTGAGGTTCATTTTCTTCATTTCTTTCTTCCTTCGGTTCTTCATTTGGTTCTTCATGAGAAGACAGAGGGTTTGGTGGAGGGAGATTATTTCTTCCTGGAAATTAAAAAATCTACATTTTAAAATATTCATTACACAAAAAATTTAAACAAAAAAAATTTGAACAAAACAAATTTAAACAAAAATAAATTTTAACAAAATAAATTGAAAAAAAACTCAAATTTTAAAACAAATAAGAGGCATGATAGCTATAAAAACACTTACCTCTTCTTCCAGATCAAACTTGATGATGCCATGGAACCATTTGATCGATGGATGAACAAAAATAATCGACTCATAATCAAATATAATAGGGCGTGCACACTTTAGAATCTCCTCTTAGCTAAAAACGTGGGTTTGAGAAAGCAAAATGAGCTTCCAAACCCGCGTGCAACAAACTTTATACAAGTTTTTCAAAAGAGCGTGCGCCTTATAGGGCACACGTGCTTTGGTTTGGATTGCCCAAGCCTAAGGCTTGGGCAACCCAAGCCATAGGAGGGTGCATGCCCTTTATTGCATGCGCACTATGCGCGATTGGGGGCCAAAAAAAAAAGTGGCATCTTTTTGGTCCCCCATCTTTGTGCACTTACCCTAAATAAGTGAAAATATAATTAATGTGGTTTTAAAATAAATGAATAAGATAATAGATTCCTTCCCATGTCTTAAGTTCTAGTATAGGCTAAGGATTGGAGTGGGAGAAGATGGTTTCCCGTCTAGTAGTGGTGATGATTTCCAACATGATCAGTTATCCTTATCTGCATGAGAGGATTTTAGGTTCCGCATATGATCACACTTGGGAGTTGGAGTCTAGTGAGATCATCCCAAGGGGGTTGACATATGTGATGATAACAATTTCCTTATTTCATCTTAGGTTTCCTTCATGTGTTGGTTGCCTCTTTGTTATTATGAATACCTTTGAGTTATTGAGTTTTACCCTTGAGATAGGAACTTATAGGACACTTTCTTAGTATTACCTAATGATTGATTGTGGTATCATTATCTAAGTGGGGTCTATTCTTATCTCCTTAGCATGATGGGAGTGGAACCATAGGTTGCCATGAGGCTGGAAGGTAGTGATTCTTTTATCATTTGAGACTCTGACGTTCCTGTACCAATGTTGGATGATCTTTGTTATGCTTTCTTCTTATCTTATCTTCCTTGAGAGACTTATTCCTATTATTTCATTATTTTTACTTTGTACTCATTTGTATTTGCATACCCCATGAATTATGTAGTGGATGTGGGTGATCATGCATACTTTATTGTTTGAATGTATTTATGATATACAATGTAGAAGATTTAGATGATTATTGTATTTAATAGATTAAATTATGTTTATGTAATTCTACGTTAATGAACCCTTGAAATTTTTAATCTGTAATTGAGATTGTGTATATGAGTAGGCATGGACATTATGTTTTATTTATGCTTTGTTATTCATTATCATTTATAAACTTTAAAAAAATTTATTTTGTAAACTTAATAACATGTTTTTAGGTTAATATCTTTTGGGATCCCTAGCAAGACATTACAAATAAATACAAATCTAATATGATAAAACTTATTCTTCAAAAATTCATTACATGCATGTAGTAAATAAATTTTACTTGTGATAAACATACATAAAAAACTAAGCATCCACACAAATTCAACACATAACACCAAAATTTTTATCATGGAAACCCAACTTGGGAAAAAAATGGTCAGGATGGAACCCAGTAAGAAAAATGCACTCTTCTTGAGCACTCTTGGTTAAGATTTTATACATGTTAAAAATATTACAATGATGTCTCGTTAAGAAAATACCCTATTAAGAGCCACTTGGTTAAGGGTTTTACCTCTAGCCCTATTAGGAGATTTACCCTATTAGGAGTAGCCTTGTTAGAGGACTTTAGGCACTAGCTAAATTTCCATCCTGTTAAAGGATTTAAAAAAAAGATTTGTTAGGATCTACCCGGTTAAGGGTTTTAACATGCTGCAACTATTAGGGAACAACAAGATGATGATTTGAGAAAATAATGCTTCTCCTCTACGAGTCTAGATTCAGTTCAAGATCAATTTCTGCTTCACATGCAGAACATCCAAACACTGTAATCACACTCCTGTATTCACGATCTACCTCTTACACATACTTCTCCTAATACATCAAAAAATATAAATTTTTTTTCACTAACTAGGTTAGGAAAGACCCAAATTACATTTGAATTACATCATTATAATTAATTCTCTCTCAATCCTTCAACCTTAAAATGTGTTACCAATAAAAATTTACAATTTCAACTTCATGTAAGCCTCCAAATCCATCACACCATCAATTTGATAAGGAAAATTCAAACATATTAAAATTCCCTAGGTTCATGCACCTCTTCATGAATTATCAATCAAATCGACCAATAAGAATCATACCTAACATTCCACATCATCTTAGACTCATCATCATATAATTTGGAATACTTAACCATCTTTGCAAACTGATCCACCATCACCGGTCAATGATCTAACTAATTGGTCTTCACTTTTATTTTCCTTCTTCATTATCTTGAACTTCAAAATCCTATAACTCTATCCACAGATCATCAATCTTGATGTAATTGCAACTAAAATCCAATAACATCTTCAAGATCACTCAACTTCGACCACAACACCTGATTCTATTCCTGTGGGAGACACTGATCAAATATTTCCTCTCTGCTTCTTCACTATTAAACTGATTTCTTGTCTTCATCTAACCGATTGTAACTTTCATAGGACTCATCATACACATGTGCAATCATAAATATAGCATTTTACACACTTTTAGAATATATGTTCCAAACCACACACTATAATTCACAACATAAGTCTCAATTCATCTTATTCATCATAACTTGGTAAATCAAGAATATAGTCAATCAAGAACATAGTCAACCAAGAATACCTAAGTTGACATCAATGACAACAACATAACTGAAAAAATACATCATCAAGACATCAGTCATACGTACTCATCTCATATCTGTTATTTATGCCAACAATCTCCTCCTTTGACATTGATGGAAACACACCAAGCAATACCAAACATGTTCTTGAACCACAACACTTTGTATTCATCTTTATTAGATGGAAAAAAACCAACTAGTAACATACCATCAACACACCTAGTGTTGGAAACTGCAATTGAAACAAATGTTGTATTGTCATTGATGTAAAACCTTAATTGGTAAGACTGTTGCTACTTAGGAAAGTACTATATCTATTTTGAGTGTTGTTAAGGGGATAGGCAAAGTTGGTAATAATAGCACCTAGGGAAAGGTTGAGTTATCTTGATACTACAAAGTGTACTTGACTATGTTGTACAATGATGAGACAATGTATTGTTTATCTTAGTAAGACTAAAGACTAAATTGGTAGGCTTGACCAAGCAAAGAATGGAGAAATCATGTTTAAGATGAGTAATGTTAGTGTCGAATGAGTTAGTATATGCCGAGAAAAATTCTAGTGTCGACCAAACAGCAGTTAATTGCCGAGGAAGATAGTATAAGCCAAGGAAACATTTTTAGTAATGACCGAGCTTTCTACATGAAGACTGAGTAGTTGATCACAGTATTGACCGAGCATCAACATTTTTATATTTGAAGAGAATTTAGTTTTGGAGCCGACATTGTTGAATTCTTGGATTATGTAAAATGTGTTGACTTTATTTATTGATTATTTGAAAGCATTAAATGCACTATAAAATGTTTTATTGTAAATCTTTAAGAGATTTGAGATGATTCTAGAAATGAAGCTGAAGAACATGAAGTGGGTAGATTCAATGAATCTGACCTAACCCTAAGATCTACGAATGAGATTGAGTGGCATAAGATGAGTTAACCTAATTGAGGAAAGTATAAAGGGAGCCTGAGCATTGGATATGTATGTGTATGGGTGAAAAAGAGAATGCTGGAAGATCAATAAAGTTTTATTCACTGTATAAGAAAAAAAGGCTGAAGGAGAATTGTGGTGGTTGCTTGAAGAAAATTTTTGAGAAGATCAAAGATGGAGATGGAAAAGTTTCAAAGTCAGTAAACCAGCATTAGTGTATAGAATCAGATCTGATATTTGCAAAGTGAGTTGTATGTTTTTCAGATAAATATTGCTGCTACTTTCTAACCATTGTAACAGTCAAAATCCTTTTAACAGAGGTTGACCTAATAGTCATATGTTAAATCCTTTGAACAAGGTTGCATTCTAATGGAGTGTATGTAGGTCTTATGACAAGGCTCACTTTTAACAGGGTGATTGAAATCCTTTAATTAGGTCACACCTGACAGTGTGCATTGTAACCTTTGACAGGGTTGGCTTTTAACCGAGCTCACTTCAGAAGAGTGAAAATAATAGTAGCATGTTACAAGGTACTTTTTCCCACATTGGGTTTTCACTATAAATCCTGGCGTTAATACTTGTGTGAATGTTTTGGTTTGAACATTTCTGTGTTTTACAAGTTAAGTTACAGATGGGTAGTGAACTGCATTGTTATATGTTTCTTTTATTGAATTGGTGATGACCGAGTTTGTTTTGGTGATTGGATCTGATTTAAGAAAAAGTTTTTAAGTTTGTCTTATACATCAGGACCTAAGAACAACTGATTCAGCCCCCCTCTTTGTTGTTCTAAATTATATTAACAATTGGTATCAGAGCTTTGTTGCTTATTATTAGTGTTTACAAAAATGAAGTTTAAAGGGGCTTGAAGAAAATGATTAGAATGTATAAGGAGGTACCAAAGCTGAATAAGGAAAACTTCCCTACATGGAAAAGCTTGATGAATCTGCATCTAGCTCGTATTGGTGACTCTGAAAAGTACTACATTAAGAATAGCTATGTCTCACCTGTCGCACCTTTGACTGCCAAAGAAATGAGAGATAAGAAAGAACATAATCAAGCAATGCTAGAAATTGCATCTACCCTAAGCTATCCATAATTTGATGACATTAAGGATTGCACAACTGCTAAGGAGATGTGGGACACTCTTGCAAGGATCTATGGTGGTGACTTAAATGTACTGAAAGAAAAGGCCGAGAGTCTTAGAGGTAAGTTTGATGAAATGAGAATGCAAGAAGGTGAAAACATTGCACAATATTGTAGTAGAATAAAAGAAGTTGTGAATGCTATTAGAGGAGAAAATGGGGTTATTGATGATGAAACTATAATTGGGAAAGTATTGAGAACCCTACATCCTATATATGCTATTAAGATCTCATCTGTTCAGGAATCTAGATGTAACTCTGCTAATGTGCTTACTTTGGAAAGTTTGGTTGGTAAGCTGACTTCTTTTGAACTCTCTAACTATGATAATTTCACTATTGGAAGCATTGGTAATGTTGAATTTGCTTTCAAGTCACAACTAGTTCTGAACAATCAAAAGAAAGAAAAAGAAAGATGCATCAGTGAAATTGAAAGTGAAAGTGAAAGTGATAGTGACACTTCTAATGAAGAACTAGAAGATCTAGAAGCTCTTATGGCTAGAAGACTAAGAAGAGGAAAAGGAAAGTATAAAGGTAAACTCCCTATTATATGTTTTACATGTAATAAAGTTGGTCATATAGCTACTAGATGTCCGGATAGGAAGGATAAAGATAATGAAAGAAAAAGAAAACACAAAGATAGAAGAGATGAAAGAAGCTACTGAACAAACAAGGACTACAAAGGAAAAGATAAGAAATCTTGTTACATTGCTAAAAAAGAGACAGACACTAATAGTGATGATTTTGAAATTGTGGTAGTCTATGTTGCAATGAAAGATGAATTTGATGAGGATGAGAAAACTACATTGATATCCTATGTGAACAAGAATGATAAATGGATTATTGACAGTGGTTGTTCACATCACATGACTGGTGACAAAAATAAGTTTGAGACATTACATCATTACAGAGGTAAAAGTGTAAAATTTGGTAATGATGAACCATGTCCTGTTAGAGGAAAAGGTTTGATTAAACTGACTGATAAGATATCTTGTGAAAATGCATATTGGGTTGAAGGTCTTAATTATAATTTGTTAAGTGTTTCTTAGCTCAAAAAAACTAGTTACTGAGTGGAATTTCATCACAAGCAACCTAAAATATTTGATGCTACTGGAGAACTAATTGGAAGTGGACATCAGACTAGAGGTAATTTATTCTATCTTGACCTATCTGAAGAAACATGTTTAATTGCACAACTTGATGATATTTGGTTATGGCATAAAAGACTATGTCATGTTAACTTTGACAATCTAGTAGAGATAAGTAAGAAGAAAAAGGTAAGAGGTCTACCTAGATTGAAGAAACCTGAGAATGTGATGTGCAAGGAATGTCAATTAGGAAAGATGACAAAGTCAAGTTTTAAGAGAAAACCTTTTACTTCTAAAAACATTTTAGAGTTGGTTCATACTGACCTTTGTGGACCTATGGGTGTACAAAGTTACTGTGGTGCTAGATACTTTATCTTATTTGTTGATGATCAGACTAGGATGATGCATGTAATGTTTCTAAAAGAAAAATCTGAAGCTTTTCAATCCTTTAAGTGGTATTTGGCCAAGGTTGAGAAGGAGATAGGTAGGAACTTGAAATGTCTTAGATCTGATCGAGGTGGAGAATTTACATCAAATGAATTCAATCTATTTTTCAATGATAGAGGAATTAAAAGACAAATGTCTGCACCTAGAACACCTCCATAGAATGGTATACTAGAAGAAGAAGTTTACATAGAACATCCATAAGGTTTTATTGATCCAAAGAGAAGACACATGGTGTGCAAACTAAACAAAGCACTATATGGATTGAAACAAGCTCCCAGAGCATGGTATGAGACGTTGCACAACTACTTGATACAGATTCAATTTTCAAGAACAAATGACACAAGCACTCTGTACATGAAGGATGAAGATGGTAAAGGTATTGTGTTGGCAAAAAAATTTGTGGATGACATTATTTTTGGTGGAAAAGATGCATTGTGTAAAAGATTTTCAAATGAAATGCAAACTAAATTTGAAATGAGCATGTTTGGTGAGATCAAATTCTTTGTTGGTTTACAAGTATATTAGAGGAAGAAAGGAATTTTCATTACATAGTCTAAGTATGTTAATGAAATACTAAAATTTTTTGGGATGGAAGATGCTACATCAGTGAATACTCCTATGGTTACTAGACAAAAGTTATCTAAGAATGATGATGCTACTGAAGTGAATCAGACTTTGTACAGATCCATGATTGGAAAATTGTAGTAAGCTATACATAGTAGACCAGATATTGCACTAGCTGTTGGGATTGTGGCAAGATTCTCTACCAATCCTAAGGAAACACACATGATGACTATGAAAAGAATTATGAGATACTTGAAAGGAACTGCTGACTATTGTCTATATTATAAGAAGGATGAAAAATTTGAACTTAGAGTTTATACAAATGCTGATTGGGCAGGAAATGTAGATGATAGAAAGAGTAATAGTGGTGGAGCTTTCTTTCTTGGACATAGATTAGTCTCCTGGATGAGCAAGAAACAAAATTGCATTTCCCAATCTACTATCGAGGCCGAGTATGTTGCTGCTATAGTAAACTGTTCAAATTTGGTATGGATAAAATAATTGTTGATAGGCATGAAAGAAGAAATCACTGAACCTATTGTTATTTTCTGTGACAACACAAGTGCTATCAATATTTCTAAGAATCCAGTGATGCACACTAAGACCAAGCACATAGAAATCAAGTATCACTACTTGAGAGAATTAATACAAGATAAAGAAGTCTGAATGGAATATGTGAATACAAAAGAACAATTAGCAAACATATTCACTAAAGCTTTACCCAGAGAAGCTCATGATTATTTGAGAAGTCAATTAGGGGTCCTTACCCTAACTGAGGCTGCCTAGTCAAGCTAGGAGCACTGCATCAAATATGCTACAAAAAAATATTTGACAAATTGATGCAGAAGATTGTCACACTTTAGGGCTCGCCTAGAGTTGTGAAAAGGAGCAAAGACAAGGAGTCAGTCATAAGCAAGATGATAGAGGGAGAAACACTGAGCTGCATAGGTATTATCTACATCTGATGGATGTATGTTTAGTTGCTGCTTTGGCATTTTTGTCAAAGAGGGAGATGAACTAATATGATAACACATGACACTAAAAAGTAAGGGAGATGAACTGATATGATAACATATGACACTGAAAAGTAAGGGTGATGAACTGAAATGAAGAATCGGGATAGAGGGAGATCCGAATACTTCTGACGGTCACAAAAGTGAGGCTTATAGGATTTTGAATCAGAATGAAACTAAGGATATTATAAATAATTCTCTGATGAACAGATAATTTTTTGGATTGGTTGCTAATCCATGTGTTATTTAGGTGATATCATATGGTGTTGCCATCAATGCCAAAGAGGGAGATTATTGGAAACTGCAATTGAAACAATTGTTCTATTATTATTGATGTCAAACCTTAATTGGTAAGACTGTTGCTACTTAGGAAAGTACTATATCTATTTGAGTGTTGCTAAGGGGATAGGAAAGGTTGGTAACAATAGCATCTAGGGAAAGGTTGAGTTATCTTGACACTACAAAGTGTACTTGACTATGTTGTACAATGATGAGACAATGTATTGTTTATCTCAGTAAGACTGAAGACTAAATTGGTAGGCTTGACCGAGAAAAGAATGGAGAAATCATGTTTAAGCCAAGTAATGTTAGTGTCAACCAAGTTAGTATATGCTGAGAAAAATTCTAGTGTCGACCAAACAACAGTTAATTGCCGAGGAAGACAGTATATGCCAAGGAAACATTTTTAGTAATGACCAAGCTTTCTACATGAAGACTGAGTAGTTGATCACAGTATTGACCAAGCATCAGCATTTTAATATTTGAAGAAAATTTAGTTTTGGAGTCGACATTGTTAAATTCTTGGATTATGTAAAACATGTTGACTTTATTTATTGATTATTTGAAAGCATTAAATGCACTATAAAATGTTTTATTGTAAATCTTTAAGAGATTTGAGATGATTCTAGAAATGAAGCCGAAGAACATGAAGTGGGTAGATTCAATGAATCTAACCTAATGCTAAGATCTACGAATCAGATTGAGTAGCATAAGATGAGTTAACCTAATTGAGGAAAGTATAAAGGGAACCTGAGCATTGGATATGTATGTGCATGGGTGAAAAAGAGAATGCTAGAAGATCAGAAAAGTTTTATTGACTGTATAAGTAGAAAAGTCTGAAGGAGAATTGTGGTGGTTTCTTGAAGAAAAGTTTCGAGTAGATCAGAGATGGAGATGGAAAAGTTTCAATGTCAGTAAACAAGCATTAGTGTACAGAATCAGATCTGATATTTGCAAAGTGAGTTGTATGTTTTTCAGATAAATATTGCTGCTACTTTCTAACCATTGTAACAATCAAAATCCTTTTAACAGAGGTTGACCTAATAGTCATATGTTAAATCCTTTGAAAAAGGTTGCATTCTAATGGAGTGTATGTAAGTCCTATGACAAGGCTCACTTTTAACAAAGTGATTGAAATCCTTTACCTGGGTCACACCTGACAGTGTGTATTGTACCTTTGATAGGGTTGGCTTTTAACCGAGCTCACTTTAGAAGAGTGAAAATAATAATAGCACATGTTACAAATTGGTTTTTACCACATTGGGTTTCCACTATAAATCCTAGTGTTAATACTTGTGTGAATGTTTTGGTTTGAACATTTCTGTGTTTTACAAGTTAAGTTACAGCTGGGTAGTGGACTGCATTGTTATATGTTTCTATTATTGAATCAATGATGACCGAGTTTGTTTTGGTTATTGGATCTAATTTAAGGAAAAAAAATTAAGTTTGTCTTATACATCAGGACCTAAGAACAACTGATTCACCCCCCCTCTTTGTTGTTCTAAATCATATTAACACCCAACTTCTCATAAAATTCTCCATCCTTGTTTATCTTCTCTTCATAGTTTATCTCTCATTTTTCTGCTCTTCTATTTTCCCCCTTACTTGGTAGTCATCCTCTTAGTTCTTCTCACCCTTTGACAACAATGTTAAAGGCACCATAATGCTCAATACTTCATCTATCCAACTAAAAAATAAAATAGTAACACCCATTGGATTGATGAAATATTTGAATCTTAATTCAACTTAGGTATGGGCATGACTCCCAACTTACCTCTAAGATACTCAAAAGTATTCTTAGGAAGTGGTTTGGTAAATATATGTAAAATTTTCTCTTTATCTGGAATGTGCTCCAAACTTACCACTTTCTCCTACAGCTGTTCTCTCAAGAAATGATACTTAATAGAAATGTTCTTGGTCTTTGAGTGCATAACTGGGTTCTTAGAAATTTTTATAGAACTAATATTATCACAATAAATTGTCACTGGTTTTATTACCTTCTCCTTAATCCATTCGAGGATATTCTTCATCCAAGGTACTTGTGCGCAATTGATAGATGCAGCCACATATTCTACTTCAACTATAGATTGAGATATGCATTTTTATTTCTTTCTTGTCCAAGACACAATCCTACCACATAGAAAGAATACATCTCCACTTGTTCTCTTTTTGTCATCTACATTACCTACCCAATCGACAGATCAGTAAAAATACTCAATGAAAAAACACCTTCATGAGCATACCATAATCCATAATCCACAATGCCTTTCAGATATCTAAAGATTATTTTTACTGCAACCATGTGTGACTTCTTCAAGTTTGATTGAAACCTTGCAACTATGTCAACTTCTTGTGCAATATCTAGTCTTCTATGTGCACAATATAGTGTAGCTTCCCGATCATGGACCTATATAAAGTGGAAACAAAAGATTGAGATTCATCATCTTTGGATAGTTTACAACCTGTAATCATAGGGGTAGCAACTAGTTCAGAATCTTCCATGCCAAAATTCTTCAACACCTCCTTTACATACTTAGATTGACATATGTATATTTCATCATCCAACTGTGATAGGTGCAATCCTATGAAGAATTCAATTTCTCCTATCATTGACATTTCAAATTCTTTCTTCATCTCATCCGTAAAATACATACTCATCTCATCATTACCACCAAATATTATGTTAACAAAAAAGACTTCAACAATTAATGTCTTTTCACCTTCATCCTTTAAGTAAACAAAACCAATCCTAATAAGATAAGAGTGAAATCTTTCATACCATGCTCTTGGGGAGTTTTTTACACAGTACAGTTCTTTTTCAAGTTTACATACCATGTACTTATCCTTGGTCAATGAAAATCCATCCAATTAGTCAATGTAAACCTCTTTCTCTAGAATTCCATTTAAAAATATTGATTTCATATTCATTTGATAGACTTTGAAATTATTGAATGCAACATAAGAAAGTAGTATTCTAACACCTTCCAATCTTGCTAAAAGATAAAATTTATCACCATAATCTAAACCTTCTTCTTTTGCATAACCTTTGCCTACAAGTCTTTCTTTGTTTCTAATCACTTCACCATCCTCACTTAATTTATTCCTGAAAATCCATTTTGTAACTATCACATTTTTGTCTTTAGGTCTTGGCACAAGAGTCCAAGTTTCATTCTTCTCAATCTAATCCAATTCTTTATGCATTTCTCTCACCCAATCATCATCTTTAACTGCTTCATTTACTTTTTTGGGCTAAAATTGTGATATCAAACATGTTCTTTCTCTAACCTTACTTCTTGTCAACACACCTGCATTCTTATCACCAATTATTTGATTAGAAGAAAGATTCTTTTTCACATACCTTGGGATTATCAGTTCAGACCTAGGAAATTCTTCTTTTTCTGGTTGCACTTCTTCTATCTCATTATTATTCTCTACCGGTCTAGGCTCTTTCCGTTCAATAGACTCTATTCCCTGATCATCTTTTATATCCTTCTTTCTTGTTTCCTCATATTTATCAAGAAATTCATCAATCTTCACATTAGAAATTTCAATCATTTTATTATTCCTTTTTTGAAAATATTTGTAGGCCTTTCTCTTAGTTGAATAACCCAAAAATATTCCTTCATCACTTTTGGGATCAAATTTCTAGTAAAATCATCTCTTTTTCTATAACATTTACTTCCAAAAATTTTAAAATACTTTACACTATGAGAATGACCATACCATAATTCATAGTGTATTTTTTCGATTCCCTTCTTCACTTTCACCCGGTTCAAAGTATAAACAATAGTGTTGATTGCTTCTTTCCAGTAGATCTTTGGTACATTTCCCTATATCAACATAGTCCTTACAACATCAATAATTTTTTGATTCTTCCTTTTTGCAACACCATTTTTCTGAGGGGTTATTGGAGAAGACATCCATCTTTTTATGCCATTATCTTCACAATAATTTATGAAATCATCCAATTTGAACTCACCTCCTCTATCGAATATTAAGAACTTCAAACTTTTTCTTGATTCCTTCTCCACCAGTGTACTTTGAAAGCCTTCAACTTACTAAATGCATTAGATTTATCCTTAAGAAATGTAACACACATCATTCTTGAATAATCATTAGTAAATAGGATACGGTATCTATCACCATTATAACTCTTTTGACTCATAGGACCACACAAATTAGTATGTACTAAATCAAGTATATTCTCTGATGAATAGAATTTTCTTTTAAAAGATATACTAGTTAACTTACCAATTTGATACTCTTTACACATCAAATTGTCTGGTTTCACAAGCTGTATCAATCCTCTTACTACATTAGTGGTGCAGGAGCACCCAATCCTGACCAAAATTAATGAAGGAATGTATATAAGATATAAGCAAGGAGTTAGGATTATGTTCATGTTTTATTTTTCATGTTTGTAATAAGGATGTTTTCCAATGTGTTACTCAATGTCCTTGAATGGTATCTTATAAGCAACCATGGACATATGAGCCAAGGGGTAGTAGTAAATTTTCTTAGGAGTTTAAGAGTCCTTCTAGCATTTTTTTTATGCTTTTAATAAATTGGTTGAGACCCTTTTCTTGATGGGTCTAGTTTCTAGGAGAATGTAACTTTGTGAGCAATATTGTAAAAGTTGTCAATTATGCAACTTTGCATTTTGACAACATTTCTTGTCAAATTAGGAAGTTCAATCTCAACGAATTTCAAATTTCAAATGGAACTTAGGAACCATTAAGGAAGGATATTTATATCCCAACACCTCATGTTTGAAAGAAGAGGTGATTGTATAGAGTTTGGAGAGATTGCAAGAAATTATAACTATTCATATTTCCTATAGAACATGTGTTTATCTCATGGTACAAATTGTTGGAAACTGCAATTGAAGAAATTGTTGTATTGTCATTGATGTCAAACCTTAACTGGTAAGACTATTTCTATCTAATAAAGTACTATATCTATTTGATTGTTGAGAAGGGGATAGGCAAGGTTGGTAACAATAGCACCTAAGGAAAGGTTGAGTTATCTTGATACTTCAATGAGTACTTGATTATGTGGCACAATGATAAGAAAATGTATTGTTTATCTAAGTAAGAATGAAGACTAAACAGGTAGGCTTAACCAAGCAAAAGTGAAGAAATCTAGTTTAAGCCAAGTGATGTTAGTGTCGACCAAGCTAGTATATGCCGAGTAAAATCAATGTTAATCGAACATCAGTTAATTATCAAGGAAACAATTTTTGTGGTGACCGAGATTTCTAATGAAAATCGAGGAGTTGAACACTGTGTTGACCGAGCGTTAGTATTTTACATTTGAGGAAGAATTCAGATTTCCAACCAACAAAGTTGAATTCTTGGATTATGTAAAACGTGTTGACTTTATTTATTGATTGTATGGAAGCATTTAATGCATTGTAAAACATTGTATTGTAAATCTATTAAGAGATTAGAGATATTTCTAGAAGGATAGATGAAGAACATAAAGTTGGAAGGATTTGATGAATCTGACCTAACCTTAAAATCTATGAAGGAGATTAAGTGACAAAAGATGTATTGACCTAATTGAGGAAGTATTAAGGAAACCTAAGCATGAAGTTGTGAAGGAGTGGATGCTGGAAGTATTGTTGATGTTTTTGACTATCTAAGTAGAAAGGGATGAAGGAGAAGTGGTGTGATTGCTTGAAGAGATTTCTGAGCAGATCAGTGATGGAGATGGAAAAAGTTCACAGTCAGTAAGTCAACATATGTGTATAGAATTGGATCTGATATTTACAAAGTGAACTGTATGTTTCTCAGATCAATACTATTGTTACTTTCTAACCATTGTATCAGTCAAAATCATTTTAACATAGGTTGACCTAACACTCATTTGTATAAATCCTTTGAACAAGGTTGCATTGTAATGGGATGTATGTAAGTCCTATAGCAAGGTGCACTTTTAACATAATGGTTGAAATCCTTTAACTGAGTCACACCTGATAGTGTGTTTGTAACCTTTGACAGGGTTGGCTTTTCACAGAGCTCCCTTTAGAAGAGTGAAAATAATAGTAACATGTTACAAAGTGGTTTTTCCCAAATTGGGTTTCCTCTATAAATCCTAGTGTTAATACTTGTTTGAATATTTTGGTTTGAACATTTATGTGTTTTACAAGTTAGATACTATTGGATAGTGGACTGAACTATTATATGTTTCTATTATGCAATCAATAATGACCGAGTAGCTATTGGTTGTTGGATCTAATTTGTTGTAGAGTTTTAAAGTTTTTTTTATATATCTAGACCTGAGAAAAATTGATTCACCCCCCTCTCTATTGTTCTAAATCATATTAACAATTGGTATCAGAGTTGTTGGTGCTTATAGAGAACAAGTTTAAAGGTACTTGAAGAAAATGATTAGGATGTATAAGAAGGAGGTACCGAAGCTAAATAAGGAGAACTTTCCTGCATGGAAAAGTTTGATGAAGCTGCATTTGGCTGGTATTGGTGATTCTACAAAGTATTATGTTGAGCATGACTATGTCACACTTGTTGCACCTCTGACTGTCGAGGAAATGAGAGCTAAACAAGAGCACAATCAAGAAATGTTGGAGATTGCATCTGCCCTAAGTTATCTAGAATTTGAAGACATCAAAGACTGCACTAATGCAAAGAAAATGTGGGACACTCTTGCAAACATCTATAGTGGTGACATTAATGTATTGAGAGAAAAAGTTGAGAGCCTAAGAGGTAAATTTGATGAAAAGAGAATGCAAGAAGGTGAGAATATTGCACAATATTGTGGTAGAATAAAATAAGTTGTAAATGCTATTAGAGGAGCAAATGGAACTATTGATGATGAAACTATAATTGGAAAAGTATTGAGAACTCTGTGTCCTATTTATGCCATCAAAATTTTAGCAATTCAGGAATCTAGATGTAACCCTAACAATGATCTTACTTTGGAAAGTTTGCTTGGTAAGCTTACTGCTTTTGAACTTTCTAACTATGATAACTTCACTGTTGCTAATGTTGAATCTTCTTTTAAGTCACAAATGGTTTTAAGACAAAGAAGGAAAAAGAAAGATGCATCAGTGAGAGTGAAAGTGACACATCTAATGAAGAACTTGAGGATCTAGAAGCTCTTATGGCTAGAAAAATGAAAAGGGGAAAATGAAAGTACAAAGGTAAACTCCCTATTATATGTTTTTCATGTAATAAAGTTGGTCATATAGTTGCTAGATGTCCCGACATGGATGATAAGGATGAAGAAAGAGATAGAAAGCATAAAGAAAAAAGAGAAGATAGAGGTTACCGAAGGTATAAGGACTACAAAGGAAAAGGTAAGAAATTGTGCTACATTATCGAAGAAGAGACTGACACCGATAGTGATGATTTTGAAATTGAAGTTGTCTATATTGCAATGAAAGATGAGTCTGATGAGGATGAGAAAATTGCATTTATATCTTATGTGAACAAAATGATAAATGGATTATTGATAGTGGTTGTTCACATCACATGACTAGTGACAACAGTAAGTTTGATACCTTAGATCATTATAAAGGTAGAGGTGTGAAATTTGGTAATGATGCACCATATCTTATTAGAGGTAAAGGATTGATTAAGCTAATTGATAAGATCACTTGTGAGAATGCTTATTGGGTCGAGGGTCTTAACTATAATCTGTTGAGTGTTGCATAGCTTAATAGCACTGGCTACCAAGTGGAATTTCATCACAGGAAGGCCAAAATATTTAATACCACTGGTGAACTAATTAGAAGTGGAGAACATACAAGAGGTAATTTGTTCTATCTAGACCTATCTGAAGAAACATGTATGATTGCACAACTTGATGATATTTGGTTATGGCATAAGCGACTATGTCATGTTAATTTTGATAATCTGGTAGAAATTAGTAAGAAGAAGAAAGTGAGAGGTCTACCTAGATTGAAGAAACTTGAGAATGTAATGTGCAAAGATGTGAGTTGGGTAAGATGAAAAAGTCTAGTTTTAAGAGAAAGACTTTTACTTCTAAGAATGCTTTAGATTTGGTTTATAATGACCTTTGTGGACCTATGGGTGTACAAAGCTATTGTGGTTCTAGATAATTTATTCTGTTTGTCAATGATTATACCAGAATGATGACTATAAAGTTCTTAAAAGAAATATTTGATGCTTTTAAATTTTTTAAGTGGTACTTGGCTAAGGTTGAAAAAGAGACGGGTAGGACCCTGAAGTGTCTAAGATCTGATTGAGGTGGAGAATTTATATCCAATGAATTTAATCTATTTTACAATGATAGAGGGATCAAAAGACAAATGTCTGCACCAAGAACTCCTCCATAGAATGGTATAGCAGAGAGAAGGAAAAGATCTATCATGGATTGTGCAAGGACATTAATGATTGAAAAGAATGTTGCACAAAAGTATTGGAGAGAAGCTGTAAGTACAACTATTTATACTCTTAATCAAGTACAAATAAAAAAAGGCACAAATCTAACACCTTATAGGTTATGGCACGGGTATCTACCTAATGTAAAGTATTTTAAAATTTTTGGAAGCAAATGCTACATACTAAAGGACAATAGGAATGGGAAATTTGATGCTAAAAGTGATGAAGGCATATTCCTAGGCTATTCCACAAAAGTAAAGCTTATAAGTGTTTGAACTCTAACACTAACAAAACTATGGAAAGTGTGAATGTCAAAGTTGATGAGTATGTAGAGAAAAAGGAAGTTGACAGCAAAAGAGAACCCGAAGATTACAGATCTTTTGTGTATATAGAGGAAGGAGAGGCAAGTGACAAACTTGCACCTAATGCAGAGTCTTGGGTAAGCAATGTTGAGCATTGGAAAAACAATGTCGAGAGAGAAGAAGAATGTGCCAAGCAATAGGAGGAAGCTGCCGAGTATCAAGAAGAGGTTGTCGAGCATTTAGAAGTTGAATTTGACAATCTTGTTGGTGAACTAAAGAGAAATATGAAAGGAGAGAAAAACCTATTTTGGCACAATATGTAAGGAGACATCACAAGCCTGAACAGATAATTGGAGACAAAGATACTGGAGTTCTGACTAGAAGCAAGATAAGAGATCCGACATGTTTACTATGTGAATTTGAGCCTAAGAAAACAAGGGAGGCAATAGAAAATGAAGATTGGATACAAGCAATGAATGAGGAGATAGACTAGATAGAGAAGAATGATACCTACACTCTGGTACCGAGACCAGAAAATAAAAATGTCATTGGAACAAAGTGGGTGTTCCAGAATAAGCTGAATGAGCATGCTCAAATCAAAAGAAACAAGGCTAGGCTGGTATGCAAAGGCTACGCACAAGAAGGAATAGATTATGAGGAGACATTTTCCCCTATAGCTAGATTGAAAGGAGTAAGAACCTTACTTGCATATGCTACCTACAAAGATTTCAAGGTATACCAAATGGATGTTAAGTCTGTAGTTTTAAATGGTATATTAGAAGAAGAAGTGTACATTGAACAACTAGAAGGATTTGTTGATCCAAACAAAAAACACATGGTTTTCAAACTAAATAAAGCATTGTATGGACTAAAGCAAGCTCCCAGAGCATGGTATGAGAGATTGCACAACTACCTGATACAGATTGGATTCTCAAGGACAAATAACATAAGGTATCTGTACATGAAAGATGAAGAAGGTAAAGGAATCTTGTTGGCTAAGATTTTTGTAGATGATATTATATTTGGTGGACAAGATGCCTTGTGTAAGAAATTTTCAAATGAAATGCAAACTGAATTTTAAATGAGTATGTTTGGGGAGATCAAATTTTTTGTTGGTTTACAAGTATATCAGATGGAGAAAGAAATTTTCATCACCCACTCTAAATATGTTCATGAGATACTAAAAACCTTTGGTATGGAAGATTCAAGGCTAGTAAGTACTCCCATGGCTACTGGACAAAAGTTGTCTAAAAATGATGATGCTGCAGAGGTAAACCACACTTTGTATAGATCCATGATTGGAAAGCAACAATATGTTGTACACAACAAACGAGATATTTTTTTAGCTATTGGGATTGTGGCAAGATTCTCTTCCAATCCTAAGGAAACTCACATGATGGCTATCAAAAGAATAATGAGATATTTGAAAGGGATTGCTGACTATGGATTGTACTATAAGAAGCATGAAAAGTTTGAACTGAGAGTGTATACTAATGCTGATTGGGTAGGAAATGTGGATGATAAAAAGATTCCTAGTAGTGGAGCTTTCTTTCTTGGATAGAGATTAGTTTCATGGACAAGAAAGAAAAAAAATTGCATTTCCCAATCTACTGCAGAAGCCAAGTATGTGGTTGCAGCAGTGAACTATTTAAACTTGGTATGGATAAAGCAATTATTGGTAGGCATGAAAGAAGAGATCACTAAATCAATTGTCATATTCTATGACAACACAAGTGCTATCAACATCTCTAATAATCCAGTGATGCACACAAAGACCAAACACATTGCAATCAAGTATCATTACTTGAGGGAACTGGTACAAGATAAAGAGGTCTGAAAGGAATATGTGAATACAAAGGAACAACTAGCATACATATTCACTAAAGCTTTACCTAAAGAAGCTCATGAATATCTGAGAGGTCAATTAGGGGTTCTTCCCCTAACTGAGGCTTCCTAGTCAAGCTAGGATCACTGCATCAAATGTGTTGCAAAGAGTATCTGACAAATTGATCCAAAGATAGGTCACACTTTAGGAGCAGCCTAGAGTTGTGAAAAGTATAGCAAAGCCAAGAATCAGTCATAAGCAAAGATGATAGGGGGAGAAATACTGTTACTAAACTGAAAAATGATATCTACATCTGTAGGATGTATGTTTTAGTTATTTCTTTGGCATTTTTGTCAAAGAGGGAGATGATCATAGATGAATAAACATGGTGAGATTTCATGGAAGATCAAGTAAGAGGGAGAGTTTCAGTGGATGGTCATACAAGCATGGCTAATTGATTCTATATCAGAATGAAGCTAAGGATATTATAAATATTTTTCATGGACATATAAGTTTTGGATTGGTTGGTAATTCATGTGTTATTCATATGGTGTTGCCATCAATTTCAAAGAGGGAGATTGTTGGAAACTACAATTGAAGAAATTATTGTATTGTCATTGATGTCAAACCTTAACTAGTAAGACTGTTGCTATCTAAGAAAGTACTATATCTATTTGATTGTTGAGAAGGGGATAGGCAAGGTTGGTAACAATAGCACCTAAGGAAAGGTTGAGTTATCTTGATACTTCAATGAGTACTTGATTATGTGGCACAATAATAAGACAATGTATTGTTTATCTAAGTAAGAATGAAGACTAAACTGGTAGGCTTAACTGAGAAAAAGTGAAGAAATCTAGTTTAAGTCGAGTGATGTTAGTGTCGACTAAGCTAGTATATGATGAGTAAAATCAGTGTTGACCAAACATCAGTTAATTATCAAGGAAATAGTATTTTTGGTGACCAAGCTTTCTAATGAAGACTGAGGAGTTGAACACTGTATTGACCGAGTGTCAATATTTTACATTTGAGGAAGAATTCAAATTTTTACCCAACATAGTTGAATTCTTGGATTATGTAAAATGTGTTGAATTTATTTATTGATTGTATGGAAGCATTTAATGCACTGTAAAATGTTTTATTGTAAATCTATTAAGAGATTAGAGATATTTCTAGAAGGATAGATGAAGAACATAAAGTTGGAAGGATTTGATGAATCTAACTTAACCCTAAAATCTATGAAGGAGATTAAGTGGCAAAAGATTTATTGACCTAATTGAGGAAGTATTAAGGAAACCTAAGCATGAGGTTGAGGAGTGGATGTTGGAATTATTGTTGATGTTATTGACTATCTAAGCAGAAAAGGATGAAGGAGAAGTGGTGTGATTGCTTGAAGAGATTTCTGAGGAGATTAGTGATGGAGATGGAAAAGGTTCACAGTCAGTAAGCCAACATATGTGTACGAAATTAGATCTGATATTTGCAAAGTGAGTTGTATGTTTCTCAGATCAATACTACTATTACTTTCTAACCATTGTATCAGTCAAATTCCTTTTAATAGAGGTTGACCTAACACTCATTTGTATAAATCCTTTGAACAAGGTTGCATTTTAATGGGATGTATGTAAGTCCTATAACAAGGCACACTTTTAACAGAGTGGTTGAAATCCTTTAACCAGGTCAAACCTGACAGTGTGTTTGTAACCTTTGATGGGGTTAGCTTTTACAGAGCTCACTTCAGAAGAGTGAAAATAATAGTAACATGTTACAAAGTGGTTTTTCCCAAATTGGGTTTCCACTATAAATCCTGGTGTTAATACTTGTTTGAATGTTTTGGTTTGAACATTTCTATGTTTTACAAGTTAGATACTATTGGATAGTGGAATGCACTGTTATATGCTTTTGTTATGCAATCAGTAATGACCAAGTAGCTATTGGTTATTGGATCTGATTTGTTGTAGAGTTTTAAAGTTTATTTTATACATCTGGACCTAAGAACAACTAATTCACCCCCCTCTTTGTTGTTCTAAATCATATTAACACAAACATGTACAGATTGATTTGTGTCTTAGATTGATTGAATCATTTTATTCATATTTTCATCTTTCATTTTCAAGTGCTTTGGTGGTTTTTAGTGATCTAAAATGTAAAACATATTGAATCTTCTTGTGTTATGGTCTGAGAAACCCTCAATTCTAGTGTTATCTGATTCAAATGGACATAACTTGTATATACATCATTGGAATTTAATGATCCTCTGTGGAATACAAGTTAGGACCATGTATTTTAAGTTTCTAAAGGTATTTTTTTTTAAGATGCAAGGATCTAGGGGAAATTTGATGCCCTAAGTGGACAGTTGGATGTGGCCATCGACTATCTGATTGTAAGAGTTTGAGCTTTGGTTGATGGGTATTGAACCAAATTTTGTACCTTTGGATTTGGTAATATTTTGATGTCCCCTTGGTGTCCAAATCATTTTTTTGGTGAGAAGTTTGTCACTGGGGTGGTTCCTTTGTAAATCAACCATTAGTTAACTAGGCCACCAAGCAACATAGGAAACATTGACCTAGTTGGTAAGGAACACTACTGAGTAGAATAGAACTTAGTAAAGTCACTCAATGAAGCACACCACTGAGGAGAGACATTTTGTAGGAACAAATCATCCTTTTCCTATGTTTCATAGGGAGTTTTGATAAATATCATGGGACATTTGGAGGATTTGTATTAAGGTGTTGATCCTTTAAAATGAATCCCATCCTTAAGGGATACTAGTGTGTCAGAGGGAATAAGATAACCTAAGGTGTGAAGGGCTCTACATTAAGTGGTGTCAAAGAAAGGGAAAGGAACCCTTGCACAAGAAAATTAGAGAAGACATGGTAGAAGGAATGGTTGAAGAATAACTACCTACAAGAATGAAAAATGTGGAACTTGTAAAGCTAGTAAGAGAGAAGATGGAAGAGAATAGAAAAATAAGAGAATAGATGGAAGAGATGAGGAGCCATATGAGAGGAAGGGGTGTTGAAGGCTCTGGAGATGATAGAGAATAGGATGGTGAAGATATCCTAAGGAAGGAAGAAGAAAAATTTCATGCAAACCAAAGACCCCTCCTAAATGTCCTAAAGTCCATAGAGAAAAGGAGTATGGATGGAAAGTTAGACCTACTGATATTTAGTGGGAGGATGGAACTAGACTTAGTCATGGATTGGATTGACTCTCTGACAAGATTCTTTGAATGTGGAGACATTCCTGAGTACTAGAAGGTTAAGATAGAAAATTTAAAGTTGAAAGGTTATGCTTTGACATGGTGGAATTTTATCCAAGGTGAAAGAGAGAAGAAAAACAAGAATAGAGTGTCTACTTGGAAGAGAATGGTGAGTTTGGTGAAGGAAGAATATGTACCAGAAGATTATGAGGTACAAATCCATAGGAGAAGACAAAACCTTAGGCAAAAGGATATGGATATGAACACATACATTGAGGAATTCATGAAATTATATATGAAATCCAAGACAAAGGAGATAGGAGGAGAGAAATTAGCTAGATACATGAATGGGCTAAAGTTTTGTATTCAAGAAGAGTTGAATTTACACACCCCTAGAATAGTCTAGAAGTGTTACCAATTGGAATTGAAAGTGGAGGATAAGTTAAAGAGGAAACAAGATCAAAATGGTAGAGGAAGAGGTAGACAAAAAAGAGGAAGAAACCCTTTTAGAGGAAGAGGGAATGGTTTTCTTTTTCAAGGTGATTCTTATTAGGATCAAAACAAGAGTGAAGGTAATAATAGTAGAGGTAACTTTAGGGGTAGAAGACCTAATTTCAGAGGAAGGTCACAAGGAAGAGGATCTATTTAGAGTTACAATTGCAATAAAGAAGGGAACATGGCTAATAGATGTCCAAAGATAGCAAGCACAAGTTCTTTGGGAGAGAGGAGAACAAATCTGGTCCAATAATCAAACTGTCAAAGCACTACTTCCTATCAAACTGTGAATGCTCCAAATGCAAATGGATACCCTAAAAGTGGAGAGGTCCTAATGATTAGGAGATAAGTGACTACCATGAAGATGCCTACCAAGGAACCCCTACAAAGGAATCCCCTTTTCAAAACAACCCGCAAGTCAGGAGGTAAGGTATGTAATTTTTTTTATTGATTCAGGTTCTATAAAGAATTTTGTGTCTCTAGAAATGATAGAAAAGATTAAAATTAAAAAGATACCTAACTCTTGTCTATATAAATTCTCATGGCTAACCCAAGGTCAATAAGATATTGTATAAGAAAAATTCTTGGGTGGAGTTTCAAATAGGATCATACAAGGACAAATTATTGTTTGATGTAGCCAAGATGGATGCTTTCCATATCCTACTTGATAGACCATGGAAATATGACCTCAAGGCACACCACGATGGATTTAGAAATACCTACTCTATCAGTAAAGATGGGAAAGTGAATAGAATTACTTCCTTTGATGGAAAGTGAAGAAGAAGAGCTTAAAGGAAAATAGGCTAAAGTGTTGGTGGTATAAGGAAAGGAGTTCATGAAGGGAATGACTGAAGAGGAAATTTTATATGCATTAAACCCTATCCCAAAGACCATAGGAGTGGCTAGAGAAGGAGACAACACACTGAGAAAAGAAAGGTTAGTGGACCCTATAATTCAATAGTTGTTGGATCAGTATAAAGGCATAATATCAAAAGTAATTCCCACATCTATAGCTCCTATTAGAGATATAATCCATTGTATAGATTTAATCCCTAGATCTACTTTACTGAACAAAGAAGTATATAAATTCACACCTCAACAAAATGTAGAGATGTCCAGGAAGAGCGAAGATTTATTGGAATTAGGAATGATTGGTAAGAGTTTAAACCCTTGTGCATTACCATCAGTCCTAGAACCCAAGAAGGAAGGCACTTGGAGGATATGTAAAGACTCAAGCGCCATCAAAAAGATCATCATAAGGTATAGATTTCCCATAACTAGGATTGAAGATTTACTTGATTCTTTGCAGGGTGCTAAGTAATTTTCAAAAATTGATTTAAAAAGTGGATATCACTAGATTAAGATAAGGCCAGTGGATAAATGGAAGACTTCTTTTAAAATAAATGAAGGTTTGTATGAATGGAAGGTTATTCCCTTCAGCTTATCTAATGCTCCTAGTACATTTATGAGACTTATGAATGAATTTCTAAAGGATTTTATAGGGAAGTTTGTGATCGTCTATTTGGATGACATAATAATCTTCAGAAGATTCAAGGAAGAAAACCTAAAGCATATAAACATGGTCTTGAGGAGGCTTCATGAGGAAAAGTTAATGATAAATTTGGCAAAGTATTTGTTTATGTAGGAAGAAATCATATACTTGGGTTTTTTTTATATATCATGGTGAGTTGAAAATGTATTAGGAAAATGTGAGTTTTATTCTTTCTTGGCCTACCCCTAGAACAATGAGTGATCCCAAAAAATTTCATGGATTGGAAACTTTTTATAGGAAGTTTATAAAAGGGTTTCCTCATGTTTGTGCTCCAATGCTTGAAATTATAAAAGGGGCCTAGAATTGTAAGTTTTTGTGGACTAAAGAGGCTAATGAATCTTAGGAGTGGTACTCAATCAAGACAATAAGCCAATAAAATGTTTTAGTGAGAAGCTAAATCAAGAAAAGAAGATATATTATTCCTTTTATCTAGAGATGTATGCTCTAGTTAAATCTCTAAAGAAATGGAGACACTATCCAATGCCAAGGGAGTTCATTGTATTCACTGATAGTCTAGCCCTAATTTTCATTAATAGCCAAGAAAAATTCAACCACATGCACATGAAGTGGGTGGAGACCCTACAAGCATTCATTTTCTCTCTAAAGTATAAGAAAGGGGTAAAGAATAAAGTAGCAAATGCTTTGAGTAGGAGGGTGTTGACCATGAACCAAATCTAATTGAAAATTTTTGGCATAGACTCTTTGAAGAACATGTATGATTCTGATGAAGACTTTGGAGAGATATATCAGGTATGTGCATCTTTTGGTGAAAAATATCATGTGGAATTCTATGAATTTTTGATACAAGATGGATTGCTTTTCAAAGAAGGAAAATTATGCATTCCCAAATTTTCCATGAGACTAAATATTATTAAGGAGAAACATTTTGGATCCATGGAAGGTGAGTTTGGTTTGGAAAAAATACTTGAGTTGGTAAAAATAAACTACTTTTAGCCTAGTATGTAGTCAGAAATCATAAATTTTGATGAAACTTGTGTAATTTTCCAAAAAGAAGAGGGAAGTTATACTAATGAAGGTTTGTATCAACCTCTTCCCATCCATCAAGGCCATCAAAAAGTGTGAGTATGGATTTTGTATTGGGTTTTCCTAGGACAAAGAAAGGCTATGATAGTGTGTTTGTAGTAGTTGACAAATTCAACAAGATGGCTCATTTATTGCCATGCAAAACTTCTTATGATGCTTCTTATGTTGATGACCTATTTTTCAAAGAAATTTATAAGATACATGGATTAATTTTGACTCTTGTATTAGATAGAGATGTTAAATTTATTGGGGACTTTTGGAGAACACTGTGGTGGAAGCTTGGAACAAATTTGGCCTTTTCATCAACATACCACCCTTAGACTGATGGCCAAACCAAGGTGGTAAATAGGTCATTAGGAAACATATTGAGATGCATAACTAGACAACATGGTGAAAAGTGGGATGTGGTGTTTCCACAAGAAAAATTATCCTATAATGATACAGTCAATAGAAGCATTGGCAAGTCACCCTTTCAGATTGTCTATGGTATACATCCAAGAGTTGTATTGGAGTTAAGGGAGTTGCATCAAGGAGAGCCTATTAGTATAGATGGAGAAGCCTTTTCCACAACCATCAAAGAAGTACATGACCAAGTGATGTCACAACTTAAAAAATCTAAAGAGAAGTATAACAGTATGCTGAGAAAAAGAAGAGAGATGTTCAGTTTAGTGTTGGGGACTTAGCATGGTGTATATAGTCAAATGTGGACCTCTAATCCAACTACACATACAACATAGTCATTACTCACATGATCAAATTATGAGAGAGAGTATGAATTACTCAATTCAAAATTCATGGTGAAGTGACCTGTTGCCTCCTATGTAGACGGGGTGTTGAATTACTCTCAGAATGAGAGCCAACAACCATAAGACTAGTGCTACAATGGAGGATTTGAAATCTATGAAGATAATGAAACTGAAATTAAACTAGAATGAGTGCAATTTAGTCTAAAATGCTTTGAAAGAAATATGAAGTGCAGATTATTCTAAAGAACTTGAAATAAGATTAGATTAAGCTATGAGAAAATAAGTAGACTAAATATAATGAATATGCAATATTAAACTAAAATGAGAAAATTACACTAATATGCAATGAAAGCTTTGAAATAATGAAATTGAGACAAAAAAATGCTATAGTTTAATTACTCTCAAAAAATGCTCTTCTTGAATGAAGAAATGAGGATCATTAAATAGACAAGCCTGGGGAGGGAATGAAGAGGTTCTTGATTTGAAAATCTTGACTCTTCATTCCCATTTGAGACAAAAAGACAAGGATTACTTAATTAAAAGAATGGAAATTGCCACACAGGGTGACCTTTCAAATATTGTGAATTATTAATTCAAATAGGAGTGTCCATTGAAATAACAAGTAATTATTAATTCCTTTTTATGTATATTAGCCAAATGGGGTGGGTTTAATTTAATTGCAAGCACTTAGGGCTTGTAGAATTAAATTAATTTATCAAAGGGGTAATTTAGCTAATAAAAGTTGAAGACTTTAGGAATTAATTTTAATATTTGATTAATGCAATTTAGGGTTTTTGAAATTGACATCAAGTGAAATTAAGTCAGGTAGGAGAGAGAAAATTACCTAGGAAACTAGGACTTTGAAGATGTAAAATTGAGGAAAATGCACCAAAATTGATTGAATTTATTAGGTGCCAATTTTGGGGTATTACATTTTCCCCTCTTTGAATTGATGTGCAAATAGTGCGTTGATTCAAAGAATAGTCTAAAGTGACAGATGAAGAGAAATTCAAAAGTCTAGGTTAGGTTGCCAAGACACCAAACAGATCAAAGCATGAATTTCCGAAGTCCAAGTTAGATTGCAAAGACAATGGTCTTGAGAGAAGATAAGAATCAGGGTTAGATTGCCCCAATGCCCAGAATGAGATTCAGATGCAAACTTAGGACTATCTCCAGAATCAGGGTTAGATTTCCCTAATACGAAGCTCAGCCCTCTGAGACCCAGGTTAGATTTCCCAACTAATGGTGTAAGAGAGATTTCAAGAGCCATTTCCAAAATGAATCTTGACTCCCAGGAATTAGGGTTAGCTTGCCCCAATACCCAAAACATTTCAAGAACCATCTCCAGAATGAAGCTTTCTCCTCGAGGATCCGAGTTAGATTTCTCAGATACCTAAAAGATAGATGACCAAATAGCAAGATGTGAGGCACCGAGATGCCCCTAGCAATGAGAAATGATGATTTAGATTAGACCAATTCAAGAATCATTTCAACAAGATTCAAATGATGCAACCATCCTACCCCCTTTGGAGCAAAATCAAAAGATGACATATCAGAAGGATGATTGACAACAAGAGGTTGCAGAGCAAAAGTGATTAGACTAGATTTGAGAAGATACATAAGAAAATCAGAGCAATGCAGAGGTCTTGTTGACCAAGTTTGACCATAGTTGACCATGGTTGACCAAATTTGACTAGAGTTAACTTTGTTGAAAAGAGAAAAGATCTTGAGAACATGATGCAAAGTTGAGGGTCTGGAAGGAAGATGATGCCAGAAGGCTGACTGCACAAGCGTCTGATCCCAAAGGGTCCCATAATTTAAAATGTTATTTCGAGCTATCTAGAGATGTCAGATTTATTTTGATCCTAAAAACTTGTGCAATCATGATGAAACCAGGATAAAAGATGAGAACCGTCAATGAACATAAAGTAATCAAGAGAGTACCAAGATATCATCTCAAATGCAAGCTTAGTGTGAAAATGCAAGCCTAAGCTAAATGCAAGCTTAGAATGAGTGGATGCAATTCCTAGGACTTGGTTGTTGGACTCACTATATTTATCATCATCGAGTTTTTTTAAGCATGGGACAATCACAAGATGCCAGACAATCCTCACTAACATTGAAATTATGAGGATATGAATATGACATAAGTCTTAGATTTGTTGGAATGAGGTGTAAGCATTAAGGCACAAGAAGCCAGAATGACTTGAACACCTATTCCTTTTAATTTAGCAAGTTAACATAAGCATCAAAGCATAATTGCTAGAATGACCTGAATGGTGCTTGCAAAAAAACACACTAGACATGCAAGAGTTCCTTCTTTTGCCAAAGAATGCTCGCAATGACCCTTACATTCACTTAGCAGGATGAGCGTTAGTGATTTTACTTGTAGTATAAAGAAGTCACTCAAAATAGACAAGGAGAAGAACCAACCTCACCAAAGTGTCCATATAAAAGGAGTCAAGGTATGCATGGCCATCCAATACAAGATGAAGGCTCTTAAAAATGGACACCCCTCTTAGATATATTCTTTGGATCATTGGAACTAAACCAGCAAGTAGAAAGAACATAAAAAGATCATGCCCCCAGTCTTCACGTTTCTCAGTCAAGAAAGATGTCTTAGATTTGCTCAAGGGGAAATGATAAAGAAAACAAAAAAACAAGAAAAGTAAAAGATCAACATGCTTTAAAGGAACACAAATTCAATTTTTAGTTCAGTTTACATTTGTGCTCAAGCGGATTGAAGTCAAATCAGAAGCGAACAACATTCAAAGTCTCGACAGGATAGCAACAATAGGTAGACACAATGAGAACCACTGGTGACCATCACAAGAGATGAAGTCTCAAGAAGATATTGGAGTGTAGACCAAGTATCAATAGGTGAACATAGTGAGAATTACTGGTGACCAATACAGGGAAGATTCTCAAAAGAGAAAATAGAGCACAAGCAAAACATCAACAGAGAGACGCAATGAGAACCATTGGTGACTGATGTAAGGAAGAGATCCCAAAAGAGAGGGGTTCAAACAAGAGCTAAGTATCAGTAGGTAGGCATAGTGAGAACCATTGGTGACCGATACATGAGAGATCCTCAAGGAGAGAAATCTCAAAAGTAGCTAGACATCAGTGAGCAGACGCAGCAAGAATCGCTGGTGACTGATGCATGAACAAAACTCTTGAAAGTGATAGGACAATTCCCCCTAGACTAGGAAGGTGCCCCCAAGTGTGAACCAATTCCAATCCATGAAGAGTTGAGGAAAATCTTGAAGACAACTAAAGGAAAGTGCATGAGCTAGCAAACTAAAGTAGGAAAGCTGGAAAGAAAACAAAGGCAGGAAAGCAAAGGGACTAAAGTGGGAAACTAAGAGCCAAGTGACGCTGAGATGAGATGTAGCTTCAAGAAACAAGAGTGCCTGTTTACTAGGTTTTCACCATCTTGGCAGAGATTCTATTTTTTCTACCATGACGCCTGTTTACCAGGTTTTCATCAGTGGCACACTTTTCTTCTTTTTCAATTTTTTTTGTACTTTTCTCTTTTTTTTAATTTTTTTGTATTTTTGAATATTTCATTTTTTTGTATTTTTTATCTTTTGACTTTTTTTGTATTTTTTCAATTTTTCATTTTTTTTTATTATTATCGAGGTGCCTGTTTACCAAGTTTTCACTAAGATGATCATTTTTTTAGGACATTTTGCAATTTTAAGGATTTTTTGCAATATATCATTTTTAAAATTTTTTTCAGGACCAATAAGTATGTACATGAGCACATAGAGAATGCCTCAGCTGTAGAATTTCTTCACGTGAAGAGCATTGATCAGCTCTTTGAGCTGTTCTCCTTCAGTGGTGGAAAGTCAATAAGTGCCAGACCCAAATGCTGCAGTAATGACATATAGACCAAGCCTGTTTGGTTCAAATTTGCCTTTCTGGACTCACTACTACTAATTTTTGGGGTTCTCTCTTAGGACAAGATCACCCACTTGGAATTCTCTTTGTTTGACTTTCTTATTGTAGGCTTTAGACATCCTCTTTTAGTATGCTCTTAGATGATCAAAAGCCACCTTCTGACATTCATCAAGTAAATCAAGCTCTTGAAGCTAGGATATTCTATTTTATTCATTAGTGATGAGGCCCCTCAGAGAGATTCATAATGTCAGAATCTCAACCTCAATAGGTAATATTGCATCTGCTCCATAAACCATAGCAAAGGGAGTGGCCCCCATTGGTGTTCAGATACTTGTTCTGTAGGTCCACAAAGTTGGATTAATTTGGAGATGCCAATCTCTACCAGATTTATGAACTATTCGGTGCAAGATTTTTAGAATTGTCTTATTAGAAGCTTCTGCTTGTCCATTACCCTGAGGATAATAAATAGATGACCAATGCTAAATAATTATAAATTTGGTGCATAAGTCTGTGAAGTCCTTATTCTTGAATTGTCCCCCATTATCAGTGATAATAGATGAGGGTATACCATATCTGCAAATGATATAGTTTAGTATGAACATAGAAATAGTCTTGCTATCAGCTACATCTAGAGGCACTACCTCAACCCACTTGGTAAAGTAATCAGTAGTTGTGATGATAAAATTGTGCCCTCTTGAAGAAGAAGGATGTATCTGACCGACCAAGTCAGAGTCACATTGCTGAAATGGCCAAAAACTAATGAGAGGAATAAGCTCTTTAGTAGGAGCATGAATCAGATTTCCATGAAATTGGCATTGCTTGGAAGTTTTAGCATATTGAACAACTTCTTTTTCCATGTCCAACCAATAATAACCAGAACTAATAATTTTCTAGGCTAACGTCAGCCACTAGAATGAGACCCACAGATACCTTCATGTACCTCAGCTAGCGCACGTTTAGACTCATCAGGTTCTAAACACCTAAGGAGGGTACCGTCTAGACCCCATCTATACAAGTCATTTTCTATGAGGACATACCATGAAACAATGCGAATGAGGTGATGCTTTTCATTCTAGGTATAGGTGTCAGGAATGATCTGGTCACGAAGGTAGGAAAAGATATGGTGGTAGTGGGATGAATCATGTCCAATGACTAAATAGATCATCCTAGATTCAAGAATATCATAGGCAGGGTAGTGTAATGCCTCCACCAAGAATTCATATTTGAAGTCATTTTTTGGCATTTGTAACATTGAAGCAAGAGTGGTCATAGCATCAACTACTTTATTGTCTGCCCTTGGAATTTTCTGGAAAGAAATGTGTGCAAAGTACTATTTGAGATCATCCACCATTCTTTTGTAAGGTATTAGCTTGTCATCTTTAGTTTGGTAGACATCATTGACTTGGTTGATGATTAATTGAGAGTCTCCAAAGACCTTGAGCTCATTCACATGCCATTCAAGGGCTATCTTCATTCCATTAATGAGAACTTCATATTTAGCTAGGTTGTTTGTGTAGGGAAACAACATTTTATATGCTTTTGGCAATGAGTATCTTTGAGGTGTAACAAACAGAATGCCTGCATCAGATCCTTACTGAGTGAATGATCCATCAAAGAACATGCTCCAAGAATGATGTGTGAGAAGCATGATGGATTCATCTAGGAATTCAATACTCAAAGGATGGTGATCTTTCAAAGGAGCTTCCGCTAGCTGATCAACAATTTCTTGTCCTTTAATAGCTTTTCTTTCCACATACTCAATGTCAAATTCACTAAGTATCATCACCCACTTCACTAATCTACCCGTGAGGGTAGCCTTGCTCAATAGGTACTTTAGTGGATCAATTTTTGCATTAAGCCTTGTATTATGAGCTAGCATATAATGCCACAACTTATGAGAAGCAAATACCACTACTAAACAAGCCTTCTCAATGAAAGAATAGTTCATTTCATAGGAAACCAATGTTTTGCTGATATAGTATATGGCTCTCTCTTTGTTCTTCTGATCTTCTTGAGATAAGAGAGCACCCAAAGATGTGTTTGTTGCTAAAATGTATAGTATAAGAAACTTCCCATGAATAGGAGGCATCAATATAGGTGGATTAGCAAGATACTATTTTATTTGAGTAAGTCCCTTGTCACATTCCTCATTCCATTCATAGGTCACATTTGTTAGGAATAAGGTGTCTTAACCTTGGATAATTCCTATTCTTATTATTTGTTTTGTAAATGTATTTTTTGCAAATAATGTAATTAAGTGTGAGTGTACATGTCTAGTTGGCATGTTGATGTGTCACTCCACTTGATGTGTCAGCATCTTGTGCATAAGGAGATCATGACTGAAACGGTCATGACAGATTCCTATGATGCGTAAGAACTATTTAAGGAATGTGCTATGACAGGTGTAAGAGCATCTTATGACTTGGGCCTATTTGGGCACCCAAGAAGAAGTGGTTGGTGTGTGTAAGAGAATATGCCAAAAATAGGTTGGTATGATAGATTCTCTTACACTTCTCTTGTGACTGTTATTTTTGGTGGATTCTATGACAAGCTGTCATAGTCTATTCTAGGGATGGATGCCTATTCTTGGGATTGCATGTAACAACTATGTACATGTGGCTTTGTGCATGGGTCTTGGTGGTTGTGCCCATTTTTGGGTCCAGAGGAGTCTATATATATGATGCTGCTCCTATGGGAGAGATATAACAAAAGTTAAGTCTTGTTGGCTTTGTCTCTTATTTTCCTGAAAGAACTTGCATTGCAAGTGTATTGTAATCTTTGTGTTGAAGATAATATATTGTGCAGGTTTTGGAGTGCTGGGGTTTTTTACCGAAAGGTTTTCCCCAGGGTATATCATTGTGTCATTCTCTATTTTTTTGTATGCATTGTATGTGGTTGCAATATCTTTGTTAAAGTAGTTAATGAATCTGAAATTGTAAGGATTTATAAGAATTTGCACAATACTCTCCTATAGAGATTAGCGTAGGAAGCTGTTTCCGCACCTGAGTTTCCTTACAAGTGGTATCAAAGCTTGATCAACTTTTGATCCTAGTTGTTGGGTAGGGTTTTTTGAGCTAATCTCAAGTTTGAGTGGGAGTTTTTTGGAGAGCATTCTAAATCTTATTTGTAGATTGAGATGGCAAGTTCATCATATGGAAGAATGGAGGTGGAGAAATTTAATGGTACTAATTTCAAGTTGTGGAAACTCAAGATGGAAGACATGTAGGAAGATCGTGACCTATGGGAAGTGACTTCAAGTGCTACAAGACTAGAAAATATAGCTCAAGAAGATTGGGATATCAAAGACCATAAAGCTAAGGGTCTCATAAGACTCTGTTTAACCGATGCAGTTCTTCTGAATGTTCTAGATGAGAAAACCACAAATAGTTTGTGGGAAAGACTTGCAGCCGTGTATCAGGCCAAATCTCTGGTGAACAAGTTGTTCCTAAGGAAGAAGTTGTACTCTCTGAGAATGGAGGAAGGTGGCTCCTTAACGGATCATTTAAATGCATTTAATCTACTAGCTGCACAATTGACATTAGCTGGTGTCAAGTTAGAGGAGGAGGATCGTTGCTACACACTTTTGTGTTCTTTACCGAATTCATGGGACCATCTTGTGATGGCTCTCGGAAGCACTTTAGTCACCTTCAAAATGGATGATGTGGTGTCTTCGCTGCTATCAGAGGAGATGCAGAGAAAGGCTTCCATTTCAGAAAAAGAAGCCCTTGCTATTTGTGGGAGATCCACTGAAAGAGGGAAGAAAAATGACAATAAGTCTGACAATAAGGGTAGATCCAAATCCCATGGGAAGTCAAGGACTTCCAATAAGTCCAAGGCAAAATGTTGGAACTGTGATAAATCTAGGCACTTCCGTAAAGACTACAAAGAGCCAAAGAAGAAGAAGAAAGATTTAGATTCAGCTTCAGAAAGATCTCAAGAAGATGGTGATGCATTCATCATAGCTTTGGCAGCCCATGCATCTGATGATGTGTGGTTGGTTTACTCGAGTGCATCTTTTCACATGACCTCTCATCGAAACTGGTTCTCAAAATATGAAGAGTTCGATGGTGGAAAGGTGTACTTGGGTGATGATTCTCACCTAAAGATAGTTGGACGCGGAAGGGTCACTATCAAATTTCCTGATGGATGAGTAAAGGGAATCAACGGAGTTATGCACATTCTAGGTTTGGCATGAAACCTATTATCTGTAAGTATGCTGAATGATGTAGGTGTGCAAGTTATTTTTTCGAAAGGAGGATGCAAGATGATAAGAGGATCTATAGTGCTTGCAAGGGGTACTAGGAGAGGTACCTTCTTTCAGCTAGATGCATGTATTCCTCTATGTAAAAGTTCTTCATCCTCACCATCTGAACAAGCAGTGAAGAAGTCTGTGGCTATTGGTTTCGATGGTAGTGCAAACACTTTGGAAGGTAAGCTTCCCGTAGAAAAGACAATGTTGTGGGATATGAGATTTGGCCACATTGGTGAAAAGGGTCTCAGAACCCTAAAAAATAAAAATCTCATTGAGGGGTTAAATGATTGCAATCTTGAGTTTGACTTCTATGAACACTATGTCTATGGTAAACAAAATCATGTTCAGTTTTACTCTAGTTCTCACAAATCTTCTGATGTTTTGGATCTTATTCATTCTGATGTATTTGGTCCTGTAAAAGTTCCTTCAATCTCCAAGTTTGTATTTTTTGTATCTTTCATAGATGATTATAGTAGAAGGACATGGATTTATTTCCTTAAAAGTAAGACACAAGTCTTTAGTCGGTTCAAGGAATTTAAAGCTCTTGTAGAGAATCAGACTAGTAAGAAGATTAAGTGTGTGAGAACTGACAATGATGGTGAGTTTTTTTCAGCAGAGTTTGAATAGTTCTATAAAGAACAAGGTATCGAGAGGCATAAGACAACTCCTTATACCCCATAGAAAAATGGAGTTGCAGAGACAATGAATAAGACATTGATCGAGAAGGCTAGGAGTATGCTTAGTGGAGCTAGTTTAGAACAAAGGTTTTGGGCCGAAGCTGTGGCCACTGCTTGCTATCTGGTTAACAGATCTCCTACATCAGCCCTTGTTGGTAAGACACCCATGGAGGTGTGGTCTAGTAAGAAGCCTTCAATTAGACATCTTCATGTTTTTGGTTGTGAAGCTTATGCACATGTTCCAAAGGAGAAAAGATCTAAGTTGGAAAACAAAGCTGTTAAATGTATTTTCATTGGATACAGTGCTAGTGTGAGAGGATACAAGCTTTGGGATCCAGTGACTAGTAAGGTGTTGTATAGTATAAATGTTATTTTCAAAGAGCTAACATCTTCTCCTATTGTGCTACAACCAGATGAAAAAGAAAAGGAAAAAGATGTTGTTTAGTTGCCTCCTACCCTTGAGAAGACTAAACAGAGAGACCATGTTGGGTCTAATGATGAGGAGAGCTCTAGCAGCTCTGATAGTTTAGAAGAAGAGGAAGAACAACCTCAACCACATCCCTTGAGGAGATCCATGAGAGAAAGAAAGCAACCAGAAAGGTTTGGTTATTCTATGTTAGATTCTAGTTGTGCCTTTTCTTTGATTACTAACACTGATGAGCCTAGATCTGCGAAAGAGGCTTTGGGCATGGAAGATGCAGGTTCCTGGATTGAGGCTATGAATGATGAGATGGCTTCATTGGAGAAAAAAAAAACTTGGGACATTGTACCTTTGCCTAAAGGGAGAAAATCTGTTGGCTGTAAATGGGTGTTCAAGAAGAAATTTTGTGCAGATGGTAGTGTTGAAAGGTATAAAGCTAGATTGGTTGCAAAGGGGTATTCACAGGTAGAGGGAATAGATTATGGTGAAATATTCTCTCCTGTTGCAAAGTTGACAACCATTAGATTTCTGTTATCTCTTGCGGCATCATATGATTTAGAGATAAAATAGATGGATGTGAAGACAACTTTCCTTCATGGTGATTTGGAGGAAGAGATTTATATGTCACAGCCTAAGCACTACATTGTTAAAGGTAAAGAATCCTTAGTTTGCAGATTAAAGAAATCTCTATATGGTTTGAAGCAATCTCCTAGGATGTGGTACCTTAAGTTTGATGCCTTTGTGTTGTCAATTGGATTTGTAAGATCAAAATCAGATCATTGTGTTTATTTTAGAGTTGAAAATGATCACCTTCTTATTGTTGCATTATATGTTGATGATATGTTTCTATTTGGGAAGGGTAAGGGTATGATTTCTGATTTTAAATCTCAGTTGTCAGCACAGTTTGAGATGAAAGATCTTGGGGCAGCTAGGTACATCTTGGGTATGGAAATTAGTAGAGACAGGTCTAATAAAAAACTTTGGTTGAGTCAGAGTAAGTATGTGAAGTTTGTGTTGGACAGGTTCAGCATGGTAGATTGTACACCACTATGTGTTCCTATTTCTATGGGAACAAAGTTATCTGTAGATGATTGTCCAAAATCTCCTAGTGAGGTGGAGGACATGAGTAGAGTACCTTATGCTAGTGTAGTTGGTAATCTTATGTACGCTATGGTCTGTACTAGACCAGACATTGCCCAAGCAGTGGGAGTCCTAAGTCAGTTTATGGCTAACCCTGGATGGGTACATTGGGATGTAGTTAAGCGAGTATTCAGATATTTGAGGGGTACATCAAATTACTCCATATGTTATCATGGTAACTCTTCTGGATCTCCGCATTTAGTTTGTATTCATGGGTTTGTGGATTCAGATTGGGTAGGTGATATTGACAGCAGGAGATCCACCAGTGCTTATGTGTTCACTATGTTTGGTGGTGCCATTAGTTGGATGAGTAAGCGACAACCTGTGGTTGCTTTGTCCACTACAGAAGCTGAGTACATAGCTACTACTCATGCTTGTAAAGAAGCCATTTGGATTAGAAGATTGTGTTTTGATGTTGGTGTTGATGGAGAACAAATTACTATTTGGTGTGACAGTTAGAGTGCTATTTGCCTTGCAAAGAATCCAATTTTCCATGCCAGAACAAAGCACATTGATGTGTAGTTTCACTTTGTGAGAGATATGGTGGAAGATGGAAAGGTAAATTTGGAGAATGTAGATACTATGAAGAATGTTGTAGATGCATTAATGAAACCAGTGGGCACTGAGAAGTTTAGATGGTGTTCGGAGTCTATGGGCCTTTTGGCCTATAGTGGTTAAAGTTCCTGTTATGTTCTTGTTGCTCTTACAAGGTGTTCAACAAGTGGGAGAATGTTAGGAATAAGGTGTCTCAACCTTAGATAATTCCTCTTCTTATTATTTGTTTTGTAAATGTATTTTTTTCAAATAATGTAATTAAGTGTGAGTGTACATGTCTAGTTGGCATGTTGATGTGTCACTCCACTTGATGTGTCGGCATCTTGTGCGTAAGGAGATCATGACTAAAATGGTCATGATAGATTCCTATGACACGTAAGAACTATTTAAGGAATGTGCTATGATAGGTGTAAGAGCATCTTATGACTTGGGCCTATTTGGGTGCCCAAGAAGAAGTGGTTGGTGTGTGTAAGAGAATATGCCAAAAATAGGTTGGTATGACAGATTCTCTTACACTTCTCTTGTGACCATTATTTTTGTGGATTCTATGACAAGCTGTCATAGTCTATTCTAGGGATGGACACCTATTCTTGGGATTGCATGTAACAACTATGTACATGTGGCTTTGTGCATGGGTCTTGGTGGTTGTGCCCATTTTTAGGTCCAAAGGAGTCTATATATATGATGCTACTCCTATGGGAGAGATATAACAAAAGTTAAGTCTTGTTGGCTTTGTCTCTTATTTTCCTAAAAGAACTTACATTGCAAGTGTATTGTAATCTTTGTGTTGAAGATAATACATTGTGCAGGTTTTGGAGTGCTAGGGTTTTTTACCGAAAGGTTTTCCCCAGGGTATATCATTGTGTCATTCTCTATTTTTCTATATGCATTGTATGTGGTTGCAATATCTTTTTTAAAGTAGTTAACGAATCTAAAATTGTAAGGATTTATAAGAATTTTCACAATACTCTCCTATAGAGATTAGCGTAGGAAGTTGTTTCCGCACCTGAGTTTCCTTACAACATTCTTATGCAAAGTTTTAGTAAATGGTTGTGACTTGTCAGCCAACTGTGAAATGAAGCACCAAATAGATTGTAGCCTTCCCTGTAATCCTCTCATTTGACTGATATTCTTGGGTGGAGGCATGTCCATAATAGCTTGCACCTTTTCAAGATCAACTTCTATGCCTTTAGCTAAAATGATATAACCTAAGAGCTTCCCAAAAGTAACACCGAAAGCACATTTCTTTGGATTAAGCCTGAGACTAAATTGCTCCATGTGGTCAAGGATGGGAACCAAATCTATGAGATGAGTTCTTTGCTGCATGCTTTTGGCTAAAGTATCATCCACATAATCCTCCATTTTTTTATGCATCATATTGTGGAAAATAGTAGTAACAACTCTCTGATATTTTGCTCCAGCATTCTTAAGCCCAAAAGGCATGACATTCTAGAAAAAGGTGCCCTAGGCACATGTGAAAGTGGTCTTTTCTTGATCTTCTAGCACAATTTTTATTTGATTAGAGCCAAAAAATCTATCCATCAAGGAATACATCTCATATCCTATTGTCATGTCTACTATCATATCAATATTAGGCAGTGGGAAGTCATCTTTTGGACATGCCTTATTTAGATCTCTGAAATCTATACACACACAAATTGATTTATCATGTTTAGTGACTGGAACAATGTTTGAAATCTATTTTACGTAATCAATAGTTCTTATGAAACCAGCCTTAAGAAGCTTTTCTAGTTCTTCTTTGAACAAAATCGCTACATGTGGATGCATCTTTCATAGCTTCTGTTTAACAAGTTTGATATCTGGTGCGATAGACAAATGGCACATGATTAGATTGGGGTCTAATCTAGGCATGTCAGAGTAGGTCCATGCAAAGTTTATTTTCTTGCTTTGAAAGAAGTTAGTGAACTCTTCTTTTTCTTTGGCAGACAATGATTGTGCAAGATGAATAATTTGTGGAGCAGCCTCTATACCCAAATTTACTGGTTGTGTCAGCTCAATCAATATTGATGACCTCTCTTGAAAGTGGCTCAGAAGCATATCAAGTATCTTATCCTTGGGTGCCTCAGAGAGGTTTTCACCCTTGGATAGGTCTTTTATTTTTACTATTTTTGGCTTTGATACTGCCACAAAGTGGTTTTCACCATCAGAGCATCTATTTTTTCTTCTTTTAATTTTTTGACTAAGATACTTGATATCTGCCTCTATCATGTTGACACTGCTTTCACTAGTGGAGGACATCACAAGTTTGATAGCATGGAGGTAATAGGCTAGATCATAATCATTCTGGAACATTAGGACTTCATTGGATGCGGGAGGGGAGTTCTAGTTTATCAGATCGAGACGGTGGAGTGAAAGGGAAGTAGTGACTAGTTCAACTATGTTCACGGTATAACCATCAAAAGCACTAATGAGAAATTCATGACCTAGAGTGTGTTTGAAATATGGATGTAGTAATTGAGAGGGGGGGGGGGTGAATCAGTTAACCACAAAATATTACCACTGATCCCTTAGATGTCCTATTAAATTATTTACTGCTGACATACAGAGAAATGCTGAAACTTGGTAATTGCAGAGAGTGTTAATTATAATTGTTCTTAAGCATTCATTAGTGATTAACATGCATGAATAAAGAAAATACAATGAACACAAGAGACACCATATTTAACGTGGAAACCCAATATGGGAAAAACCACCAATGTAACTAGTTACTGATTTTCACTCTTATGAAGTGATGCCTTGTTAGGAGCTAACCCGGTAAAAGGTTACAAAACACACTCTTAGGTGTGACCTTGTTAGAGGATTTAATCACCCTACTAGGAGTGGCCTTGTAAGAGGTCTTGAAACAATTCAATAGAACTGTCACCTTGTTAGAGGATTTATAAAATGGCTGCTAAACCAACTCGGTTAGGAGATTTTGAAATCACTGCTACAATGGTAAGAAACTAACAATGAAGTGACCTGAATAGTGATGCAACTGAATTGCTGATTAGAGATCTCTGTTCTACTTCACTAGATCCTTCCTAATCAAATATATCTCTGCTGCTCTTCAAGGATATCTAACCATCCTTCAAAATTCGCTCATACTATTCTTCTCTTTCACTTGCATCCTCATTATTCACAACTTGACCTTCTATATATATATCATTTGGATTGTCAAGTTGGCACTAATAATTATTACAAAACATTACTAATCATTACAACAGTCAGCTGGAATAAACCAACTTTGTTTCTCAAATTGACAAAATCCTTTACTGGGCCGACCTTGCTCGGTAAACATTAATCTAAAAAAGATTTCCTTTGGTGACCGAGAGAACTCGGTAAGTACTATGAATTCTTCAACATCCTTTGGAGACTGAGTGAACTCAGTAGACACTAACTTTCCTTCGATAACCGAGGAAGCTTGGTTAACACTATTTTCTGCCATACTTTTCTTTTGACACCTGAGAGGTCTCGGTAGACACTGGAAACTGCTTTGCTAACCGACTGAGCTTGATAGACAATGGGAACTACTTTGCTGACCGACTGAGCTGAAAATTGATATGACATTTGTGTGACATCAAAGACAACACATAATCATTCCAACAATCTCCTTCAGACAATTGTATCCAACAATCTCCCTCTTTGGCATTGATGGCAACACAATATGTCATAGCACAATGAAATTTCATAGCAAACATAGAATAAGGAACATATCTTTAGCTTCATTCTGATTCTCATCTCCCTCCGTCAGTGAACTTCTCTCTCTGACTGAAAAATCTCCCTCTTTTCTTTTTTTTCAAATTCTCTTTCTTAGAAATTTCATGAAATGACAACAAACTCTCCCTCTTTGACAACACATGCCAAAGATAACACACTTTTGATGAATATCAATGTACCTTAAGTACTAATTCATATGCAATGATTCCTTGACTATGCTGCATCAACTGACTGATCTTCAACATGCTCTAGTTGATGCATTACTAAAACTCAATTTAGTGAGCCTCGGATAGGGGAATGACCCCTAACTTACCTCTTAGATACAAGAATGGATCCTTAGGTAGTGGCTTGGTGAAGATATCTGTAATTTGTTCTTTTGTATTAACATATTCCAATCTGATTTCCTTGTCCTACACCAATTCTCTAACAAAGTGTTATTTTATAGAAATGTGTTTGGTTTTGGAATGCATTACTGGACTCTTTGAAATATTTATTGCACTTGTATTATCACAGAACATAACAACTGGTTCTTTGATCTCGACTTTCATGCCTTCCAATAACTATTTGAACCAAACAATATTAGAGCAGTTTACTGTTGCATCAATGTATTCTACTTCTGTTGTGGATTGGGATGTGCAATTTTGCTTTTTACTGGTCCAAGTTACTAACCTTTTGCCAAGAAAAAATGCTCCACCACTTGTACTCTTTCTGTCATCAATGTTTCCTGCCCAATCAACCTCAATAAACACTTTTAAGTCTAGATTGCCTCCAAATTTATACCACAAGCCATAATCTTCAGTTCCTCTCAAGTACCGCAAGATTCTTTTGATTTCCATCATGTGATTTTCTCTGGGTTTTGTTGAGAATCTTGCTACTATACCAACTGCTAAGGCAATATCAGGCCTTGTATGTACTACATACTGTAATTTTCCAATCATTGATCTGTATAAGGTCTAATCTACTTCTTTTGAATCATCATCTTTGGTAAGCTTCAGTCCAGTACACATGGGTGTACCAACTGGTTTTGAATCTTCCATACCAAACTTCTTAAGTATTTCCTCGATGTATTTAGACTGAGTAATGTAGATACCGTTATTGCTCTACTGAATTTGAAGTCCAACAAAGAATTTTATCTGACCAAACATAGACATTTCAAATTCTTTGTTCATTTTCTTTGAAAATTCTTTGCACTGATCATCATTCCTTTAAACACAGTATCATCCACAAATATTTCTGCCAAAACAATTTTGTTATCTGGTCCTTCTTTGATGTATAAATTATTGTTGTCATTAGCTCTTTTGAAACCAATCTGAGTTAGATAGCTATTTAATCTTTCATACCATACTCTAGGGGCTTGTTTCAGACCATACAGTACTTTGTGTAACTTGCAGACCATATCCCTTTTGTCTGGATCCATAAAACCTTCAGGTTGCTCAATGTAGACTTCTTCATCAAGAATACCATTGAGAAATGCAGATTTTATATCCATCTGATATACCTTAAATCCTTTATGTGCTGCATATGCAAGTAGAGTCCTTACACCTTCTAATCTTGCAACAGGAGCAAAAGTCTCTCCATAATCTATACCTTCTTCTTGAGAATATCCTTTACATACCAATCTTGCTTTGTTTCTTGATACTTGACCATCTTCATTCAACTTATTTCTGAATACCCATTTTGTCCCAATTACATTTTTATCTTTAGGCCTAGGTACAAGAGTCCATGTCTTATTTTTCTCTATTTTCTTTATTTCTTCATTCATAGCCTCAATCCAACTTACATTTTCCAATGCATCTTTGACATTTTTAGGTTCAAAATTAGCAAGTAAACTTGTACCTTTTAGTTTACTTCTTGTCATAGTGCCATCTGATTTGTTTCCAATAATTTGATCTGGTGTATGATGCTTCCTGACATACTTGGCCAATACAGGTTCCTTTCTTCTTGAATGAGTTACATTGTCATCTTCTTGAATTTCATCTTTAGGTTTAGTTTGCTTGGGCTCGGTAGATATTTGCTCGGTAGCTTCAGGCTGAGACTCGATTTCTTGTGACTCGGTCTAAACTTCTTCTTATGACTCGGTTACTGTACTGGGCTCGGCCAATGTAGTCTCCTTATTGATAGATGTGTCTGGCAATGTATCAGGTTCAATGTAAACAACTCTTCTGTAATCCTCTGGTTCCCTTTTGCTTTCTTCTTTAGTCTTTTTTGCAAACTCATCTACTTTCACATGTGCACTTTCTATGATTTTATGAGTAGACAAATTTAGACATCTATATGCCTTACTTTTGTTAGAATATCCCAAAAATATTCCTTCATCACCTTTTGCATCAAGTTTTCCTTTTCTAGATTCTTTCAAGATGTAACATTTACTACCAAATACTTTTAGGTAACTTACATTGGGTTTATAGCCATAACATAACTCATAAGGAGTTTTGAATTTGTCTTTCCTCAACTGTACTCAGTTCAAGGTATGAACTGCAGTGCTAATAGCTTACTTCCAGTATTTCATAGCAATGTTCTTTTCAATCATTAGAGTCCTTGCACAATCCATGATAGATGTGTTCCTCCTTTTAGCTATTCCATTCTGCTCAAGAGTTCTTGGAGCTAATACCTATCTTTTGATTCCTCTTTCAATGTAGAAATTATTGAATTCATGGGAGATGAATTCACCACCTCTGTCTGATCTCAAGCACTTCATTCTTTTTCCTGTTTCCTTTTCTACTCTTGCCAAATACCATTTGAATTTATCAAATGCTTCTGACTTTTCTCTTAAATACATAACAGTCATCATTCTAGAGTAATCATCAACAAAGAGAATAAAGAATTTTTCTCTAGTATAGCTTTCAATTCCAATAGGTCCACATAAGTCAGTATGCACAATATCCAAAATATCTTCAGACTGATAGTTTTTACTTTTAAAGCTAGTCTTTCCCATTTTACCAATCTAACAATTCTTGCATAGATCAATATCAGGTTTCTTCAAAGTAGGAATACCTCTTACTTTCTTGAATTTGCTTATTTTCACCATATTATCAAAATTTAAATGACATAACCTTTTGTGCCATAACCAGATTTCTTCAATTTGAGCAATAAAACATGAGCATTCACCGAGATCAAGATAAAATAGGTTACCTTTGGTTTGTTTTCCTAAACCAATCAGTTTTCCTTTGTCATCCAACAGTCTTGCTTTGCCATTCATGAATTCAACCTTGAGTCTACTATTGATTAGATGTGCTACACTTAGAAGATTATGTTTTAGTCCTTCAACCCAATATGCATTATCACATATAAGTTCTTTGTTTAATGAAATTCATCCTCTTCCTTTTATACAACAAGGTTAATTGTTTCCAAACCTTACACTACCACCATCATAGTCTTCAAAATGTTCAAACTTAGTTTTGTCACCAGTCATATGATGTGAGCATCCACTATCTATAATCCATGTATTATTTTTTCTTATATGAGAGATAAGTGCCATCTCATCTTCATCATCATCAAATTCATCTTTTACAGCAATGAAGACAATTTCTTCTTCACTATCATTAGAATCCTTAGCCAAAAAACATGTTTTCTTACCTTTATCCTTGAATGACTTGAAATTCTTCTTGCCATTGTACTTGTGACCTTTCTTCTCATCTTTGCTTTGTTTGTTTGGGCACCTAGCTGCAATATGACCAATTTCTTCACATGAAAAATAGATTAAGGGAGTTTTACCTTTGTATTTACCTCTACCTCTAGTATATTTCTTTGTAAGTAATGCTTCAATAACTTCAAGATCACTGTCTGAACTTTCCTCTAATTCTTCTTCACTTTCTGACTGGATTTTCTTGCCCTTCTTTAGTGAAAGTTTGGCCTCAAATGCTGATTCAATATTTTTAGAAGTTGGAACATAGTTATCATAGTTGTCCAATTCAAAAGCTGTCAATCTTCCAACTAAGGCATCCAAAGTTATATTGTGATTTTGTTCACATCTTCTTTCTTGAATAGTAGATACTCTTATTGCATAGATAGGAAGCAATGTTCTAAGAACCTTACTTATAATAGTTTCATCATCAATTTTTCCTCCAGAAGCTTTGATTGCACTAACACTCACCTTGATCCTTTCAACATATTTTGCAATGTTTTCATCTTCTTTCATCTTCATCTGATCAAATTGTCCTCTTAGGCTTTCTGCTTTGGCTCTTTTCACATTGTCATCACCACCATAAATTTTCTTTAGCTTGTTCCACATTTCATAGGTAGTTGTCCAGTCTTTGATCTCATCAAATTCTTCATAGCTAAGGGCTGATACAATATCTATCATCATGGTGTTATGGTTCTTTTTCTTTGCAATGTCTTCAATAGTTAATGTTCCAGCAGGAATAATATATTAATGATCAATATATTTGCATCCTGAATCACCAATGGAAGCTAGATGAAGTCTCATGAGACCTTGCCATGATGGAAAGTTATCTTTGTTAAGGCTTGAAATTTCTCTCTTGTAAGACATCCTGATCTTTAGCTTAGGTCCTTAAAACCCTTCCTGCAAGCACCAAAAGCTCTGATACCAATTGTTAGAAATATGGATGTACTAACTCAATGGGGGGGGGGGGGGTGAATCAGTTAACCACAAAATATTACCACTGATCCCTTAGATGTTCTATTAAATTATTTACTACTGACATATAGAGAAATGCTGAAACTCGGTAATTGCAGAGAGTGTTAATTATAATTGTTCTTAAGCATTCATCAGTGATTAACATGCATGAATAAAGAAAATACCATGAACAAAAGAGACACCAAATTTAACATGGAAACCCAATATGGGAGAAACCACCAATGTAACTAGTTACTAATTTTCACTCTTCTGAAGTGATGCCCTGTTAGGAGCCAACCCGGTAAAAGGTTACAAAACACACGGTTAGGTGTGACCTTGTTAGAGGATTCAATCACCCTGCTAGGAGTGGCCTTGTAAGAGGTCTTGAAACAATTCAATAGAACTGTCACCTTGTTAGAGGATTTAAAAAATGGCTGTTAAACCAAATCGGTTAGGAGATTTTGAAATCACTGTTACAATGGTAAGAAAGTAACAATGAAGTGACCTGAATAGTGATGCAACTGAATTGCTAATTAGAGATCTCTATTTTGCTTCACTAGATCCTTCCTGATCAAATATATCTCTGCTGCTCTTTAAGGATATCTAACCATCCTTCAAAATTCACTCATATAATTCTTCTCTTTCACTTGCATCCTCATAATTCACAACTTGAAATTCTATATATATACCATTCAAATTGTCAAGTCAACACTAATAATTATTACAAAACATTACTAATCATTACAACAGTCGGCTGGAATAAACCAACTTTATTTCTCAAATTGACAAAATCCTTTATTAGGCCGACCTTGCTCGGTAAACATTAATCTAAAAAAGATTTCCTTTGGTGACCGAGAGAACTCGGTAAGTACTATGAATTCTTCAACATCCTTTGGAGACTGAGTGAACTCGATAGACACTAACTTTTCTTTGATAACTAAGGAAGCTCGGTTAACACTATTTTCTACCATACTTTTCTTTTGACACCTAAGAGGTCTCGGTAGACACTAGGAAATGCTTTGCTGACTGGCTGAGCTGACAATTGATATGACATTTGTGTGACATCAAAGACAACACATAATCATTCCAACAATCTCCTTCAGACAATTGTATCCAACAGAGCGATCTTGTCCAAAGGAGCATTCAAATCCCTATAAGACCTTACGTCATAAGTAGAGGACAAGCCAATACCGGTGGCATCTAATTCATGCGGCCTAGTGCTAGAACCTTCACCTACTTTGAGGAGTCTTTCATACACATGAACAGTATCTATGTCTACATCATAAGTAGTGTCAGACAAAGAGTTGAACTCATATTCATGTGAGTTAGTACTTGATGTGGGAATTTCATTAGCAACATCATCATACTCATTATTATCCCTTGTGGCATTGATAGTTTGTTGAAGTTGTTCTTGTTCAAGATACTTTTGAAAATGTGGTGGCCTATATCATTCACCTTGAAAATTAGGATCATCATTTAGTGTTTCTTTCCATTCCTCATATGTGAATTGATACACTGAAGAATTTTTATCAGAATCATTATCAGTATCAGTATCTGTCTCTACCATATGGATAGGTATGATATGCTCATCAGGTTCTCCAAAGAGTGCCACAAGATCTAGAGGAATAGGATATGGAAATGTATCTTCATTAGAGCTAGCCTCTGGATTCACTTTTGGAGTGACATCTTCAATTTCTTGTTCAAGTTCAGGTTCAGGCTTAGGAGCTGACACAAATTTCTTGGTCCCCAAATGAAAGGGAGTCTTTTTAAAGCCTAAGCCACTAGTATCTTTTGTGTGGCAACCCATAGCTTCAATGGATTTTAGTAAACTATTATCATTCTTTCCTATAGGACCACTCCCCTTATTGTGTGTGTGAAAATTGTACCTGATATAAGTAAAGATAATTATGATGATTAGGAATATTACTAGGAATATTCTCCGATGTAGAATTTAAGATAATCAATTATGATTCGATGATGTTTAGATGTGCCTTAGGTTAGGACTTTGATGTCAATTTCATTTGAATTGAAGATGTAGGAGATTGATGAACTTATAGCCCATTTTTGGGGTATTACACTTATAACTGAAGCACTTCATGATCTTGAAGGCCTCACTATATGGTTCTTTCTCTAAATCTGGAGTTGGAGTAGTTGTTTCAGCTATTTCTTTTCCCTTATAGATCCAAGCTCTGATAACTCTCTCTTCATCCTCATCTTATAAAGGCATAGAGGCCCTTACAAAGGTGTCATCATAAACTATTTGAGGAGGAGCATTAGAAAGTTTGTTATTCTTGGAAGGTCTCCCATAAGAGCGTGGAGACAAAGGTAGAGAAGCCAGTGATAGTATAGGTTCAATTCAATATTCTCCCATGCCTATATCCTTAAGTCTCAAAGTTTGTTCCATTTCCTTTAGCTTAGCATCATAAAACTTAGTGGATTCTCTATTTTCTAGAACAACGCTATTTGTAGATTGTGCAAGAGTGTTGCAAGAGTAATTGGTATTAGTAGGTACAGTGACTTCCACCCCATGGAAGGGGAACTTAATGCATTGATGGTACATGGATGGAACAACTTGCCTCTCATGAATCCAAGGCCTACCTAACAAGATATTGTAGGTAAGAGGAATATTGAGCACTTGGAAAGTAACATCTCTTTCAATAGGACCTATGTGGATAGGTAGCACAACTAAGCCTTGGGACTTGCATTCTTCCTCATCATAAGCTTTGATGGTAATCTTTTTGCGAGGGTCTATATAATTCTCATCATAACCTAGCTGAGTGAGTAGTTTAGCGGAACAAATATTAAGACTAGCACCATTGTCTATGAGCACTCAGTGGATGCATTTAGGACCTATCATGAAATCTATATGCAAGGGAGCATTATGCGGGTGACTCAAAGAGTGATCATCTTCTTCAGAGAATGATAGATAGTGAGGCGAGGTCAAATGACCCACCATAGATTGGAACTATTTGAGATCGAGATCCTTGGGAACATTTGCATCAGTGAGGGCTTTATCCAAAATTTTCCTATGAGCAGGCGAGATATTCAATAACTCAAAAATGGTAATCTGAGCATTGGTTCACTGGAGTTGATCTAAGATGCTATAACTAGCCGAGCTAGCTGTAGGAACATATTTTGTGTTCTTGTTGGTGGGGCCAAAAACAATCTTATCTACAATTTGCTTCAGAGCAGATGTGGAAGTATCAAGTCTCTTATCTGCAGTTTGCTTTGGAGCAAACGTAGAAGTATCGAGACCTTTCAAAACAACTCTTCCTTGTGATCAAGTGACAACATTAGCATAGTCTTGAGATTGTTTAGATTCAGATGAACGAGATGCAGAACTATGCAAGATAAAAGGAGTCTTAGATTTGGGAGCATTGCCACTCCCTTTAGAAGTGATCACATCACAATACTCTATCTCCATAGGCTTGATCATACCAATAACATTGTCATTATTAGTGTACATGTAATTGAATTTAACATTGGTATTCTTGGCATTTGATGATTCACCCTTCTCATGAGGAGGGAAGGGATCCTTAAAAGCTTGATGGTCTAAATTCTTATTGTGGTTCTCCACAAGGATGTCACCATTTTCAATGAGATCTTGAACTTTATGCTTCAGTTGGAGACAAGTAGAAGTCTTATGACTAATGTTTTGGTGATAGTCATAGTAAGCATTATCATTCCACCAATGAGGTTGTGGTTGTGGGTCATAAGTATGCTTTTCCAAAGGAGTAAGAACCTGATTCTCTATAAGGGTTTTATAGACCACATCAGGAGGCTCTCCCAAAGAGGTGAAGTCATGCTTGGGTTGAGAGGCCCAAGGTTTGTTCTTAGCAAATCTTGAAGTTTTCTGATTATCCATTGTGGTCTTTTCGACAGCCTTAGCCACTTGTATACTAAAAGTAAGATTAAAAATAGGCTTTGAAGGCTTCATAGTAACATTATCCACCACTCCATCATTTACTACATCTCTGTTCTTATTGATAGTCTTTCCTTTATCCTTGTTTGTGGAGAATCCTTGTTTATTATCCTTATTCAAAGTTAATTATCCCTTCTTGATCATAAAGGCCTCTATTCATACTAATTGTTTGATCATACTATCAAAAGTTAGAGGACCTTGCAATTGCACTTGGTATCCAAAGTTTGGGACAAGATTTTCCAAGAAAATATCAAGTCTCTTAGATTCTGGTAGCTTGTGAGGACACCTCATACATAATTGTCTCCACCTTTGGAGAAATGTTAGGAAAGATTCTCCTTGTCACTATTTTAAATTGAAAAGATCCTAGATGTTGACCAGATGTTGAATATTATGTGAGTAGTGTTGGAGAAAAAGATTAGCCATTTCATCAAAAGTCTTAATGCTAGTAGGAAATCTAGAAAATCATTCCATCACGGGTCCACCCAAACTATTAGGAAATAAGTGCATAAGATATGTTTGATTGTGCATGAATTCCATAGATAAAATGCCAAACTCCCTCAAGTGATCTTGAGGATCGGTTTCACCCAAGTATTTGTCATATTTAGGGAGTTCTAAACCTCTAGGAAAAGGTGGCATATGAAGACTCTTGTCAAAAGGGAAAGGACAAATGCTTTCCATCATGAATTGTTGAGTGGGTTTGTCCTTATTCTTTGCAAGTTGACTAATCTGATCTTGCATGTCTCAGACCATCTTTTGCAACTTTGCGGTCTCAATTTCTTCTTCCTTAGCTACGAGTGTTTCAACTTGATAGTGTCGGGGTAACTTGGCCCCTTGTTTAGCTAACTCAAGGAAGCATTTTTCTTTCTCCTCTAGGAGAAGGATCTCCATCATTTTAATAAGACTCTTATTAGCTTTGGCAGCATCTATATCATGTTGAGTTATCACCTCATTTTCATTCCCAAGAATCTCATAAATGCCCAGAATCTGATCTTGTTGCTGATCATCTTGGTTTGATCGAATGGAGGAGGGAAATAGAAATACACAGGTTGTTGATCACCTTGAGGTTTGTTTTGAGATTGATCATCATGGTGGGACTGATTTTGGTCATGTTGGAGATTGACCATGAGGCTTCTCATTCCAAGGTTGAGCATGACCTAGGTCATTAGAGGATTAACCATGATATTGATTGTTTTGAGATTGATCAAAGGTTTGACTGTACTTGCCTGGTTGGAAGTCAAATGGATCTCCCATCTTGTTGTAGGCTTGTGCAGTACATGAAGACTTTGTGAAATGATATGTCCAGTGTCAAAAGGGTGTGACCACGGTAACCTTTGGTGAATGAACAGGATCAAAAGATTTAACAAATTCAGGTGAGAAGATATCGTCAATAGTATCACTAGGTTAAATGATAGGACTATTCTCAGTAGGATCAACAGGTACGATAATAGGATTAGTCCGAGGAAGAGGTCTTCCAAAGTTGTGAAACAATGAGTTGTCTTTCTCTTGAAATGAGAAACTAGGTTGTGCTTCAAATAGCGGATTAAAACACTCTTGAAACACTAGAGGCGATGGTTGAGACAGACTATCTTTAAAAGTACTCAATGAGGAAATTGAGGATATCTCACAAAGTTCAAATTTTGCAATAGATTCAGGATGATCTATTTCTTGATTAGGAGGTTCACTTCTACCTTGATCAATATTATGAATGGGATAAGTCTTTCCACTTCTATTCGTGACAGCCATAAAGGAAGATGAAACGAGAGAAGACTCGAGATAATGCTAGACTCTATCTCTAAGAACAATGCAAAGGAGATAAAGGCTAGAACAACCAAGATGTGAGATGGACTTGGTATGAATTGTCAAAAGAGGTGGCTAGAACAGCCGAGATAAGACTATCGCAACATGAGATACAAAAGGCATAAAGAGATAAGATAAAACAATGAGAGATGAAACAAGTCAAAGCAAAGATTGATCAATTCCTAACTCAAGACAACCAGTTTCTGACAGTGAATGATAGGAAAATAGAAAAATAGACCTCAGACAAAAAGTAGATCAGATAAAAAGTCAAACAGTCAATGGCAAACAGGTCTCTATTTTTAAAAATTGGGCTACAGTTTCACATGAGAGAGTACCAGGCTATGCTAGAGAACACAAAACCTCACACAAAAGAACAAAGCCTTGCACAAGAAAGTGCTCTGAAGAGTGAAACTTCACTCAGGAAAAGTCCAATTTCTGACAGTCTAACACAGTTTTTGAGGTAAAAGTTGAATTCTAAGGTATAGCCTGAATTGATGTCTGACAGAAAATCTAGTTTCCTGATAGGTTTGAAGAACAGTTTAATCAACAATGTCATTTTGAAGTTTCAAGCATTCATTTAAAGACACAAAGGTTTAAATCAAGTAGTTGTGATACAAGAAGTAGTTGTTAACAGACCTATCAAGGACAAAGCAACTTGATAGAATCAAGGGAGTGTTTGTTTGATAATGATTGGACAATGTTTAAGACTCAATAACAAACACATAGCTTAGTCCTACAAAAAAAATGGTGAGAAGACAAAACCTTTGCCCCATTGCTTATGCACATACATGCACCTCACACAGTCGTGTCACCCCCAAAAGGGCACCCATGTTTTTGGTGTTTCCAAGGACTCAATAGTATACATTCAAAGGTTACCCTTGTGGTAGGGGCCAATGTTGTATACCATCTTCAAGCATCCAGGTGTATGCCTATGATGGGAATCTACGGGAGAGATTCTTCCCCCTCCCTATGCAAAGATTATGACTCCTTCCGGAGGTGAACTGGGTAGGCCACTAGCTAAGGAAAGTTTTTAATAGGCTTCCATTCATGCTAACCTTTGGTTCCCCTAATATAGGGTTTAGGCCTCGCAGCCACACAAACACTTGAAAGTTATACACCCCCGCAAGCAGGGCTAGGAGTGGTGTAACTCAATATAACAGATGGAGCCTCCTCAAGATGATAGTTAAAATCTTGAGAAGGAAGCTAACATGGTTTTGGAGTCTTTAGACTCAACAAAACATTCTTTATTAGAGTGAGATAGAATCACCGATGATATTTGCATACTCACTTGGGTCATTCCCAGAGGTTCAACTTCTGACAGGCCCTCTAAAAGTGACACAACTTGGTTTAGATCTGAGGGTTTGATTTTCTATTTCTCTCAAAGAGAGAAGAGCATACTTCTCTACCTCATCACTTCACCCAAACACATCAAGAAGATTCATCACTGAGTTAGCTTCACTCCACCACATCTACAAGCTTTTGGGTTTCTGTTTCTCTCAAAGAGAGAAGAGCATAATCCCCTGGCGAGTAGAAGTGTAAAGATTCACTACATTTCTCTGCTTCCCCAAGAATTTTTCATATTAGTAAGATCATTAGGTTTTTGGGTTCATTCATGGTCATCACCTCCATGTAATGAAGAGCCAAATTCCCTACTCACTATCAAAATCCTCAAGAAATTTTAACGGAGCCCTATTTAGACTATGTGAATGAAAGAAAGAAACAAACACAACATTTTAGCAAGTCTTCGACTATCATCCTATAATCAAACCATTAGCATGTTTTATGTTCTTGGTCAAATGTCCTACAAAAAACTATTATGCTATGAAAATAATAGAGAAATAGTAAACAATAGCAAACAGGAAACTATTAGAAATCTGGAACAAGAAAGACTGAAACTAAAAAAAAATTAAAACATTGTATCCAAATCTCGCGCAAGGAAGTACTCCACAGTGCACAAGAAAGTATAGGGTACTGCATGAGGATGTAATAGTTCACGTGAGAGAGTGCTATAGGGAGTGAAACTTCACACAATATGCTCTGGATTCTCACATGAGAATCCATACATAAACAGTACGGATGCACGATAGAGCTTAAATTTCCTATCAGAAAAAATTGAGAATGAGGCCAGAAATTGATCTTTTTGCCCCATGGTGGGCACCAAAATGTATATAGTCGAATGTGGACCTCTAATCCAACTACACATGCAACATAGTCATTACTCACATGATCGAATTACAAGAGAGTATGAATTACTCAATTTGAAATTCATGGTGAAGTGACTTGTTGCCTCCTATGTAGATGGAGTGTTTAATTACTCTCAGAACAAGAGCCAACAACCATAAGACTAGTACTACAATGGAGGATTTGAAAGCTATGAAGATAAGAAAACTGAAATTAAACTAGATTGAGTGCAATTTAGTCTAAAATGCTTCGAAGGAAATATGATATTAATCTAAATAGCTTTGAAAGAAATATGAAGTACAGATTATTCTAAAGAACTTAAAATAAGATTAGATTAAGCTATGAGCAAATAAGTAGACTAAATATAATGGATATGCAATATTAAACTAAAATGAGAAAATTACACTAATATGCAATGAAAGCTTTGAAATAATGAAATTGAGACAAAAAAATGCTATAGTTTAATTACTCTCAAAAATTACTCTTCTTGAATGAAGAAATGAGGTTCATTAGATAGACAAGCCTGAGGAGGGAATGAAGAGGTTCTTGATTTGAAACTCTTGACTCTTCATTCCCATTTGAGACAAAAAGACAAGGATTACTTAATTAAAAGAATGAATTTTCACACAAGGTGACCTTTCGAATATTATGAATTATTAATTCAAATAGGAGTGTCCATTGAAATGACAAGTAATTATTAATTCCTTTTTGTGTATATTAGCCAAATGGGGTGGGTTTAATTTAATTCCAAGCACTTAGGGCTTTTAGAATTAAATTAATTTATCAAAGGAGTAATTTAGCTAATAAAAGTCGAAGACTTTAGGAATTAATTTTAATATTTGATTAATGCAATTTAGGGTTTTTGCAATTGACATCAAGTCAAATTAAGTTAGGTAGGAGAGAGAAAATTGCTTAGGAAACTAAGACTTTGAAGATGTAAAATTGAGGAAAATGCACCAAAATTGATTGAATTTATTAGGTGCCAATTTTGGGGTATTACACATGGGTGCATCTAAAGAAAGTGAGACTCACAAAGGGAAGGTATAAAAATCTCATGAAAAGGAAGATTGGACCTTGTTAGATTCTCAAACAGTGTGGACTAAAAGCATATGAAATCCAACTTCCGCTTGACCTTGGTTTGCTTCCAATTTTCAATGTTTGTAATTTGACCCCATATAAGTGTAATGTGATTGAAGGTGATAGTTCTCAAATACAAGAAGCCATTACAGATGATGATATCCCAAAGAAAGATCCACCTACCTTAGACAATATTTTGGACACTAGACTGGAAAAGAAGACTAGAAAAAAAGAGTACAAGGAATACCTGGTGAAATGGAAAGGTAAGCCTAACTCATAAGCAGTCTAGATGAGAGAACAACAAATCCAATCTCATGGTTCATATTTTCAAAACCTCATCTCAAGTGGGCTTGATATTTATTCTCCAGAAGATTATGGTGCAAGAGCACCCACTCATGACCAAAATTGATGAAGGAATGTATGAAGGATAGAAGGGAGGAGTTAGAATTGTGTTCATGTTTTATTTATCATTTTTTTAATAAGGATGTTTCCTAATTTGTAACTCAATATCTTGGAATGGTAACTTATAAGCCACGATGGACATATGAACCAAGGGGCAATACTAATATTTATTATGAGTTTTAGAGTCCTTCTAAGATTCTTTTGATTCTTTTAATAAAATTTTTGAGACCCTTGTCTTGAGGGGTCTAGTTGCTAGGAGAATGCACCTTTGTGAGAAATATAGTAAAAGTTGTCAATAATGCAACTTTCCATTTTGACAACATTTCTTGTCAAATCGGGAAGTTCGATCTCAATGACTTCCAACTTTAAAATGGAAGTTAGGAACCATTGAGGAAGGATATTTATATCCCAAAACCTCATGTTTGAAAGAAGAGGTTATTGTACAGATTTTGTGGAGATTGAAAGAAATAATAACTATTCAGATTTCTTGTAGATCATGTGTTTATCTCATGGTGCGGATAGGTATGGATTGATTGGTATCTCATATTGATTGCATCATTTTCTACATATTTTCATCTTTCATTTCCAGGTGATTTGGTGCTATTTAGAGATCAACAAGAAAATTTATTGAATCTTCTTGTGTTTTGGTCTGAGAAACCCTTAATTCTAGGGTTGTCTTATTCAAATGGTCATAACTTGTATATCCATCATTGGAATTTAATGATTATATATGGAATACAAGTTAGGCCCATGTATTTTAAGTTTCCAATGGTTTTTTTTTAAGATGCAAGGATCAAGGGGAAATATGATGCCCTAAGTGGACATTTGGATGTGGCCACCGACTGTCTGATTGTAAGAGTTGGAGCTTTTGTTGATGGGTATTGAACCAAAGGTTGTACCTTTGGATTTGGTAAATTTTTAATGTCCCCTTGGTGTCCAAATAATTTTTTTGGTGAAATAATGACCAGTAGGGGTGGTTTCTTTGTAAATAAACCATCTATGAGCTAGGTCACCAAGAAACATAAGAAACATCGACCCACTTGGTGAGGAATGCTACCGAGTAGAAAAAAACTGAATAAAATCACTTAGTGAAAGAAACCATTGATTAGAGAGATTTGGTAGTAAAAAATTATCCTTGTCCTATGTTTCATAAGGAGTTTTGATAAATATCATGGGATGTTTGGAGGATTTGTATTAGGGTGTGGAGCCTTTCACATGAATCTCATCCTTAAGGGATACTAGTGTGTAGGAGGGAATAAGATAAACTAAGGTGTAAAGGGATCTACATCAATTAGTGTTTCTTACCTTCACCAAGCTATCAAAGTTGACATGGTAGAATATTCTATGCCATAGCTAGTTATTTTTAATCCTAGAAATCTCATCACTGAATCTTTCAATGATCCTACACATTCCTCCTTTAAAATCAAATTTGTGTCCTTTGTCATTAAGTTAACCCACACTCAACAAGTTATGTATTAGACCTTCAACATAATAGACATCATCTACAATGCTTTTTTCATTAAGGGAGATAGTACATTTACCTTTATTCTTTTCAAAATATCACAACACCAACATCATATTCATTGAGTTTAATAAACTTTCTTTTATCACCAATCATGTGATGTGAAAATACACTATCTATGACCTAGTCATCATTATGTTTGATATTTGAAACAAATATTTTTTCACCTTCTTTGTCTCCTGCAAGGTGATCTTCCTTTATAGAAACAAAAACAATTTCCTCTTTATTATTGTCGTCAGATTCCTCATTAGTTACACCTTCATACATAGCCATATAACATTTCTTCTTTGGATTTCCTTTGTACTTCTTGTATTTTTCCTTATCTTTTTATTGATCTCCATTAGGTCACCTAGAAACAATGTGACCAATCTTGTTACAACAGAAATATTTTAAAGGTAACTTTCCTTTTTACTTACTAGTTCCTATAGGTAACCTCCTTTCTACCAATGCTGCAAGTTCTCCTTGTCTTCTCTCATGCTCAAAAATAGGATCTATATCCATGGTGAACCTAGACAAACTATTAGATTCAGTCGTCAACTCTTTGCCTTTTCTCATAGGGACACTTACCATAGAAGCTTTAAAAGAAGTTTCAACCTTTGGAATATTGTTATTATAATTATTAAGATCAAAAGGAGTAAGTTTACCTATTTTTACATCAATAGTCACCTTTTCAATTGTTGACACTCTAATGTCATAAGAAGGTAACGGGGTTCTTAGAATCTTTCTTACCACATCTTCTTCTTCCATGATACCACTTGCACCTTTGAGAAATTCTTTCTCCTTCTACCTTTTTTGTGTCATCATATTGATGAAGGGTGCTCCCCTTAATACCACAAACACATAACAGAAATAGAGAAACAACAACAATAATATGCAAGAACAGAAAATTGGCTTCTTATTATCTCCACAAATGTGGAATTACAAACTTTCAGAATTACAATATGCAAAGCCACATGGGCATTCCTTACAATATTCTGTAGGACAAAGCCTCGAATTATTACCCAGATCTACTACCCAGAATTATTCTGAACTGCCTAAGACAATAATATAGCCTTCCTTATATAGGCAATTTCCACTGCCTGGGAAGGTTCCAGAATTTTAGCCAATAAGGCCGCCCAAACTTAGAATTATTTTATTTTACATTTTATTACATCATGGTCGGCTCAAGATAGCCTTGGAAACCCGAACAGAAATTTTGAAGAAAATTATTTTTCGCCATTTCAGGTGGCCCAACTTCCGAAGACCATAAGTCATCACCAGTTGACCCGATCGGCTATTATAACCCCATTTCGGAAACGCCACGAAGCACTCTACAAGCTTGACCTGCGCAAGCGCCCATCACCCAAATTTTCAACCTCATCCGGGGCCTCTAAAGCCTTCAAAACTGAGTTCAAAGTTTCTGTACCCTGCTGCCAATACCGAAAATCTTCAATATCTTCCAATATACACTTGATCTGGCAATGAAACTTTACTGACAGACTTATATGACCAAAATGAACCTCCAAGAAAGAAATCAGATCATTCTGAGCACATACGAAAATTACCACAAATAGTAACTTTCCATAAATAGCAGCTCTGCACAAAATAGCCCTTATTGAATACAAAAACAGAAATATTTTTGGGTGATGCAAGATCGCTCTTACACCCAGGATGCTCCTGCATCACATATTTACCTCTAAGATTTTATTCTCTTTTCTTTTGAAAATGCTTCTCACCTCCATAGATTAATTCAAGTTTATTCCAAACCTCATGAGAATTTTCAAGTCCTTTTATATCAATATATTCAATATCAAAAAGGGTACTTACTATGGCTTCTTGTGCTTGTGTGTTATCTTTCTTCTCCTTCAATTGGCCTATAGTTAGGGTTCCCTAAGGCACAATATATTGAGTTTCAACATGATTCCAATATTGATCACCCATACCTCTTATGTATAACTCATCATGTCCTCCCATACTAGGTAGTTGTCTTTTGTGAACTTAGGAGACTCCTTTGTAAACATCTTGTCAATTAGACATTTTTCTCAAACCATTAAGCTTATCACCAAGAGGACCTAGACTTTGATACCAATTGTTAGAATAACTAGGCCTTAATATTACTGAAAGGGGTGGTGAATTAGTAATCTACTAATAAACATAAATCTGATGTGATAAAACTTATTCTTCAAAACTTCATCACATGCATGTAGTAAATAACTTTTACTTGTGATAAACATACAACAAAAACTAAGCATCCACACAAATTCAATACATAACACCAAATTTTTTATTGTGGAACCCCAACTTGGTAAAAACCATGGTGGGGATGAAACCCACCAATAAAAATGCACTCTTTTGGAGCCCACCTCATTAAGATCTTATCCCTGTTAAAAGCTTACAATGATGTCTGGTTAAGAAAAAACACACTTAGGAGCCAACTAGTTAAGGGATTTACCTCTATCCCTATTAGGATTTGCCTTGGTAGAGGACTTCAAACACTAGCCAAAGTTCCACCCTATTAAAGGATTTAAAAAAAATTCTATTAGAATCTACCCGATTAAGGGATTTAACCTTCTACAACTATTAGGGAACAATGAGATAATGATATAAGAAAAAAACACTTCTCCTCTGCTAGTACAAATCTAGTTCAAGCTCAATCTCTACTTCATAGGTAGAACATCCTAGCACTATAATCACACTTTTGTATTCACGATATGCCTCTTACACACACTTCTCCTAATACATCAAAATATATAAACATCTTTTTCACTAATTAGGTTATCTAAGACCCAAATTACATTTGAATTAAATTATTACAATTAATTCTTTCTCAATCATTCAACCTTAAATCATGTTACCAATAAAAAATTACAATTTTAGCTTCATGTCGGCTTCTAGATCCATCACACCACTGATTTGACAAGGAAAATTCAAACATATTACACTTCCCTAGGTTCATGCACCTCTTCATGAATTATTGATCAAATCGACCAATAATAATCATACTTAACATTCCACATCATCTTAGAAATGTCATCACATAATTTGGAATACTTAACCATATTTGCAAACTGATCTTCCATCACCAGTCAAGGATCTAACTAATTGTTCTTCACTTTTCTTTTAATTCTTCATTGTCCTGAACTTCATAATCCTGTAACTCTATCCATTGATCATCAATCTTGATGATATTATAACAAAAATTGAATAAACTTATCAAGATCACTCAACTGTAATTGAAACATGTGATTCCATTCTTGTGGGACACATAGATCATATCTTTCTTGTCTTCTTATTCACTACTAAAATAATTTCCTATCTTCATCTACCTAATTGAAACTTGCATAAACTCATCATACACGTGCGATCATAGATAAATAATTTTACACACTTCTAGAATATATATGCTAAACTTCACACCATAATTCAAATCATAACCCTCAATTCATCTTCTCCATCATAACTTGGTACAAAAAGAACATATGAAACTAAGAACACCTAATTTGACATCAATGAAAACAACATAACTAATAAAACACATCATCAAGCCATCATTCATACTTATTCATCTCATCTGCATCAATTATGTCAATAGATTCAATGTTTATAGGTAAAAATTCCTCCATTAGATATGTTGCAATAGGTGCCATATTTTGAGTGTGGAGATCCATCCTGGGCAACAATCATTCTGACAAAAGGAATCACCCCAAGAAACCATTAGGGTCCATGCCAAAAGGAAACAACAAGGTGTAGGGGGTAGGGTGCCCATTCTATTGAAAGGAAGATTCCAAACAATTTAAAAATTGCATATGAGGTCTTTGGAAATATAAAAATGGTCCAAGCTCATTATGGGACAAATGTCTAATTACATGGGTCCTCAGGCCCATGACCTTTCATGGTTTATTAAAAATGATTAGGGTTTTCCCATCCAATGGGGCCATCTAGGGGGAAGTTTTTTCCTGTTAGATAACTAAGAGGGGGGTGAATCAGTTATGTTCATTTATCCTATAGTCCCAAATTTATCTCTGATGTATAATACCAACTTTAAACAAATAAACTAAATAGCTCGATAAAAACTTGATTGTGCCTTACTAATTAATTAACTGACTATCGGATATTGTAAGCCAACTAGTAGTTAACATATACTGATCTAACCAGTTACTATAATGTGTAAAGTAAAACATCAAAACATCACATGCATACACATTTAACACTTTATTTTTAATGTGGAAACCCTATTAAGGGAAAAATGACCTCGGATTGGTACCTAAAATATTTTCACTCTTCTGAAGTGAGCTCAATTAAGAGCCAACCCTATTAAAGGTTACAAAATACACTGTAAGGTGTGACCTTGTTAGAGGATTTATCACTAATAGTTCTTTGTGACCATACATTCACTTCAGTTAACAAGGAAATAAGTAACATTCATAGAATGCCAATAGATAAAGACGGTTAAGAGATTTTGACTTTAGAAATGGTTAGAAAGAAATAATATATGACTTGATTCAAATGCAACTTCCTTTACTCATATTCAGATCTATGCTAAGATCAATATCACTATGGTCATCATAATCTCTTCAATCTCCTTCTTCCTCTTACTATGTCCTACTCAGTTATCTCCTTCTGTCATTCAATGTTGTCTCTAGAATCACTCAGTTCTCACTTCAACTTGTTTGACCAGATTTTCATGTATGCACCAATAATTTGCATATGGATTTTATCTTCTCTCTCCTCCTCTTGTCTTTGAATTCTTATCTCCTTTTATAGACATGATAAATCATTTTCATTTTAGCCATAGATTTTGCCTCTTAATCTCCATCGTTGGTTTTTCCTCTTTAACCTTCCTTGAAACTTGTGCCTTAAATTTTTTTCAATCTTCATTATATGATCATCCTTGAATTTTTCCAATCATACATCTTCTTAAAAAACTCTATCTTTATCCTTGGAATCTTCCAGATTCATCCAGCTCATCATCTCATGTTAGAAATATACAAATAGTTGGGGCTCATTATGGGATAAATATTTAGTTACATGGGTCCTCAGGCCCATGACCCTTGATGGTTTGTTAAAAATGATTAGGGTTTTCCCAACCAATGAGGCCCTCTAGGGGGAATTTTTTTCTTGTTAAATAGCTGAGAGGGGGGCGAATCAATTATGTTCATTTATCCTATAGTCCCAAATTTCTCTCTGATGTATAATACTAACTTCAAACAAATAAACTAAATAGCTTGTTAAAAACTTGACCGTGCCTTACTAATTAATTAACTATCTGTTAGATAATGTAAACCAACCAGTAGTTAACATATACCAATCTAACTAGTTACTGTAAGGTGTAAAGTAAACCATCACATGCATACACATTTAACACTTAATTTTTGACATGGAAACCTTGTTAAGGGAAAAACCACTTGGGACCAGTACCTAAAATATTTTCACTCTTCTAAAGTGAGCTTGGTTAAGAGACAACCTTGTTAAAGATTAAAAAACACACTGTAAGGTGTGACCTTGTTAGAAGATTTATCACTAACAGTTCTATGTAACCATACATTCACTTGGGTCAATAAGAAAACAAGTAACAATCATAGAATGACAATAGAAAAAGATGGTTAAGTCTCACTTGGTTATGATATTTTGACTGTAGCAATGGTTAGAAAGCAACATTATATGACCTGATTCAAATGCAACTTTCATTTCTCATATTTAGATCTATGTTAATCTCAATATCACTCTGGCCATTATAATCTCTTCAATCTCCTTCTTCCTCTTACTCTATTTTTCTTGGTTATCTCCTTCTTTCGCTCAATGTTGTTTGTAAAATCACTCATTTCTCACTTCAACCTATCTAACTAACTCCACATGTATGCACCAACATTTTGCATATGGATGTGATCTTCTCTCTCCTCCTCTTTTCTTTGAATTTATTATTTCCTTTTATAGAAATGATAAACCATTTTCATTTCAGCCATAGATTTGGGTTCTTAATCTCCATCATTGTTTTTGCCTCTTTAACCTTCATTGGAACTCGTTCCTTAAAAAAATTACAATCTTCATCATCCGATCATCCTTGAGTTTTTCCACCCATAGATCTTCATAATTTTTTTTAATCTTTATCCTTGGAATCTTCTAGATTTGTCCAGCTCATCATCTCATATTGGTAATCAAATGTTCCAGTTTATTTCTCCTGCTAGGTCAATATTGTGATAAGTCAGTTTCTTCCTGCTTGGTTAATACCACACTCAATAAACACTACATCTTCTCAGTGTATGCTAAGTTCTTCATATATCGACCAAAGTAACTTGTACATTCTTGATCTTCAATGCTTAATAGAAACATGTAAGCCAATAAAATCACTATCATACTATCATAGACTCATCAATAACTTTCTAAATGAATACCTTATGCACAACTTACTCATACATCTCATCTTCATGCTAATATATCATTTCCTTCACCAACATCACCTCCTTTAGATGTTTGGTGGAACTATCATGATAAGTAAATTCAAAGCTAGTTGATATCAATGACAATATAAAAATTGATCTAATGTCTCACATATTCCTTAGTAGCTTGGTGATCATCATAAGATTATCCCATTTTGTTCTCCAAGTAGTTCATCAATTGTAGTTTCAACATTTCCTCCATCTATGAAGGATATTTTGGTGGATTTTTACAAGGAAGAAGATGAAGAAGTGAGCCATAATCTAGTGATTTTATCCAAAATATTTTTAGTTGGATGGTTTCTAGGTTTCTGGCCAAGTCTACAACAACTACATACTTGAATAACCAATAACTATGAACCCTTTCTTTTTGGATGTGTCCAAATTTACCCCACAGGGAAAGGGTTTTTCATTTTAGTTTTTGAAAAGATCTAAGACAAGAACTTGATTCTGGGTGATTAGGTCTATTACTGGGAAGATAAGTTTTCTCTAATATCAAATTCATGGCATCCATATTTCAACCTAGGTATTGAAACTTTTGACAAAATCTGAATCTGGATAAGGCTTCCTAACCTCCAGCTTCATTTATGGTTTGATTCTTTCCTTGAGGTGATTGGGGAATCATTGGTGAATTTTTTGTCAGTGGATGAAACTCGTTAAATTTTTATCACTCCACCTATGCACGTATCTTAGTAGAATTGGATACAACACAAGAGCTTCTAGTAGAACTCAACATAAAAAAAATTCTAAAGGATGTTGGCTAAAGATATTGGATTATGAAGGAATCTCTTTCAGATGTAGGAAATTCTTTCAAACAGGCCACTTAGTTGCAAACTATGACAAAAAAAGGTCACAAAAGAATGCCTATTGGTGGAAAGATGCTTCTTTACAACACTATACTATATAGAAAATATTGGTGAAACAAAAGAGTTTCTCCCAAGTAGTCAAGGGGGAGTAGGTACAAAATTCATCTCCTACTACATAGGATGTGTTTCCTACAAAACAAACTAATGCTACCATGTTGGTTGGGTTGGATAGGGATCCAACCATTAGTGTTCGTAATCCTAAGGGTAAATAAAAATCACTAAGCTCTCATGCATGGAAAGTCATAGTAGTAGGGGAGAGCTAGATTTAACTGGATGCCTCAAAGGAAGAGGATCATGGGTGAAACACGATAATTATTATGTTGGGTGGAAGAATAATGCTTCCTAAATTAAAGATGGTTGGAATATAGTGAAAAGGAAAAAGGATAATAATCATAACAATTCATCTTTTGATATGATTTTGTGATCTCATACCAAGACAAGGGACAAGGTTTAGGTTTATGTGGAGCAGCTTGTATATTGCTACTATATGGATCTGTTTATAGATCTATGATTTCTAGCAACACAAGGATGGTAGTGCACTTTTTGTTACTACCCTTGGACTGGGCCAAGTATCTCCTAGTAGTATATTATTATTAATAAAATAAAATAAACCTTTTACCAACAAAAAATTGCTACTAGAAGAATATATAGAAACTCAAGATATTTTCATTAAAAAATTAAGGATCATGTGCAATACTAAAAGGAGTTTTCACCTTTAGTAAGCACATTATTTTTTGGCCATAATACTAGACTAAAAATCACTCCTACAGTCCCATCAATTTAGAGCTTTGTCATTTTTAAAACATGAAATAATTAGAAGTATCTTTTGAAGTTTTCAATTTATTTTCAAATTGAATGACCAATATACCAAGACATATTCTTGAACAAAAAATATGAACAACGGATATAAAAAGAAAAATCTTAAACTATGATTTTATTAAACTAAAATTAAATGTAGCTCAAGAAGACTATCTTATTTTGGTGAAGTGATCATTTTAATAAGAGGATGAAATTTATTTTCCATCATTAGGTAATGAATATCCACAATTTCTATCTTATATTTATGGAATGGGCTAAAATACATTTTTCCTTAATAGTTCTCTAAGTTTTGAAAGTCTTTGAAAATAATTTTCTTTTTTATTAAGTTCAACAACATAAAAAGGGTTTAATCATAGCGCAAAGGCATTAAAAGATCAACAACACATTAAAAAAGTTACTAGCTATTACAAATTAAAACCATAAATGACACATTGTTAACAAAGCTACCAGTCCTCCTCGAAAAGGTCATTTAGAGAACAAGAGGCTGAAACTATCCACTTACAACATAGAGGTTATAAAAGGTTGGGTGGGTTTACCCTAAGTATGGTCCCATTTTTCCTCTCAACATTCCCAAATGGTCTTCTCCACACCCTACCAATGATGTCCCTTGTATGACCCAAGTGCAAAAAATCATTAAACTTTGATGGTCTATTTATTGCAAATTGTGGTACTTGAAAATGATCTAGTTAAACCTATAGAATCCTTTTAGGCCCTCTATAATAACATGTCTCATATTTTGAATACTTGAAGTAATTTTTATAGAGCATTAATTTTTTTGTTTATACAAAAACCATCAGATGCATTTAGTGTAAAGTTGCAAGGTAGCTTAAATATCATTCTATTTGTTGTGGGTATGAAGTTATAGTGTGACTATGTCCATTTGGGTGGGTTTACCCTATCCATGATCCTATTTTTCCTCTCGACCAGCCTGAACACTCGATACCATACTATACCAACAATGTCCCTTTTGTGCCTTACGTGTATAAAATTGTCAAAATTTGATGGGTCATTTATTGCAAATTCTATAACTTTAAAATGATTTTTATGAACCAATTATTTTGTAGATTAATAATAATGGTTTGGACTTCAATAATGCATGTGATAAATATTATGTTTAATGTCTATTGTCTATTAGTCGTGTTGATATTATGTTGAGAGATGGACTAAGTTAAGACTATTTTTTTGGTTTCAACTTTGTCCTAACATACTTGAGTTGCATGGTTTTATTTTCAATGTTGTAAACCCATATTGTTTATATATTCCTTTCTATATTCATATATTTGGGGGGCTTTATTGTAGTTTTTAGTTTAAAGGAAGATTTTTAAAAAAAAATGGAAGTAGGATCACAACATTGGAGCCTAACATTATTATATATACGAAACCATTAAATCGCTCTGAGATTATTATTTTTTCTCATTGGACCCTTCCTCTAATTGAATTATCATACACTAATAGGGTCATCCAATATGTGGTTTTATCTTGTTTTGATACCTAATTTATAGTAGTAGAGTATGTCCCATGTAAATTTAGGATGTTTTCCATAAGAGTAAAAATATTAAAATTTAGGCAATCTAAAATTGAGCTTGAGATAATGAATTTATAAGTGACCATAGACTGTTAAAATAGACATATTGGAAAATATATTAATTAAATAGTCTCCATTACTTGATAATATTCATCTACATTGGTATGCATGTTTATAAGCCTAGCACTCAATCACATGACTTTACAACCTTATAGATTTTCCCTATCCACTTAATTATCACACATATGCTTGCACTTATTTCCATGAGCACAATGTGCACTGGTAATATTGAGTGTTTTTTTTGTTAATCATGAGATTATGGTACTAATTTATCATGGGAAAAACTACTAATTACGGATCCACAATCATGCATTTATGTTCAAGTCTTGTTCTTACCTTGGTCTTTTTGACTCCTAGGGGGACATCTCGACAATGAAAGGCCAAAAAAAATATTTCATTGACCAATCATGACAAAGGATTTTAAGATTCTAATAAATTACACTCAAATGGTCTTATTACATGATTTATATTGATAAACAATGGATAAATACAAGACTAGGGTATGTGCAGGATCATGGTATGACCAACTAGGCCCTTAAGTGGCAATGAAAATTTAGAAAATCAGCTTTAGGCAAGTTGACATAAAAATTTGAAAAAGTTATAAATATTATATAAAAAATATGTAAGAATAGAATCTGTAGAAAATTGAATTTAGTTTCTAAGATACTAGGCCTATTTTGAAAAACAATTATTCTATATGTTGAAAATTTTAAATTTCAATGTAGTAGTACAAAAAGTTTAGGAAAAAAATAAGTAGGTGTAAGTCTGACCACCTTAAACACAATTAAATGATAAATATTTTTTACAATATTCTAGATATAAGTAGTAGACTCATATCCGGATGTGAGATATATTTTTATGTAATTTTTTTTCAAGTATATAATTAGTTCTAATTTTTCTTCTACAAATTTTTCAGAATACAAAAACTCTCATGTTTGACCATGTTAACTTAGTCTAAACTTTATCAAATTGAAATCTTTTTTTATTTTTCTTGTAGTAGGAAAAACAAAGAATGTGACGCATGTTTTGGATTTCAAAAATGTTATATAGTTTCAAAGTTATAGCTATATTTCAATAATTCTATCAATCAATACTAGAAAGATAACAAGTAGGTGTATGTCTGACCACATTAAACAAAATCAAATGATAATATTTTTTAATAAGATTCTAGATAAAAGTAGTAGACTGATGTTTGGATGTGATATATATTTTTTTGTATTTTTTTCCAAGTAAATAATTAATGATGATTTGTCTGCTACAAATTTTTTTGAATATAAAAACTCTCGTGTTTGACCACCTTAACTTAGTCTAAACTTCACCAAATTGAAAGAATTGTTTATTATTATTGTATTAGGTGAAGCATAGAATGTGATGTATATTTTAGATTTCAAAAATGTTATATTGTTTGAAATTTATAGTTATTTTTCAAAGATTCTATCAATCAGGACTTCTTTTTCACATCGCCACTTTTTGGCATACCATGATCCTGCACATACCCACTAGCTAGTTGTTGTTTCCCTTAGTCATTTTCATACATAAACTCTTTAGGACATTCTTCTATGATTTTTTTCCAATGTATTTTAAATGGTTAAAGAACATTTAAAAGGGTATATAAAACCTCCTCCTACCCTCCTACAATATTATACAATCACAAGGATCCATCTAAGCCTTCAACAAAATGCTTCTTTCTTAATCTAATGTTGTTACAATGTCTGCTACATAGAGATAAAATGCTTTCTTTATGCAAATGACGGGCTACAAACCTTAAAAAAAATTAATGCAAATTTTTCATATGGAAATATATAAAATTACAATCCATTCCACCGAGTTATAGAATTTTCTATTGGTGGAAGGAAAGAATATACATTTATTTAGGCCATTGGTTACCATAGGTAGGGTTTTTACCCATTTGTAAATAAAATGCTCTAACTTTAAAAATACTCAATGAATTTAAATGAAATAAAAATAAAATTAAGTTAGATTCAATCACCTATCATTTCCAATGAGTTTCCAATCATGAAAGTGAAAGTACAGTCTATAAAAAAAGAAAGAATAGGCTACCACCTTAGGAAATGCTTATAATTTTGTGTTTTATTCATTCAAACTTCATCCAACATCAACCACCAACCTTTGGTCATGGTTACAAGGAATTATTCTAATATCAAAATAATTTTTTTCCCCTTCCACAGATCCATAACTTATCTCTAACAACATTTTAAAAAGTTACATTACAACATGAAAAGTTGTGATGAGAATATTGACAACATATGCACAACTTTTACAAATTTTGTCCAAATGACCCACAAACATAGAAAATAACTCTAATTGATCATTAATGGTCTAAAATGATCTTATTGATATGAAACAACACAAAAAATTTAAAAAACTCAAACTTTGACTCGTGCAGGCATGATATGCATACAAAATGATATAAGAACTCAAATTTATGCATCAGAACTAGTCTATGATACATAACGATACAACAATTTATTACATAGTGATACACAATTAATTTGTGAATTTATATTCAAGTGGTAAAAAATTAAGATATACAAAATTCATTTATGCATTTATATTCAAGATGTACAAAATTTGGCCTCTAAAAATGTACAAATCAACTCATCGTCACTTATATTGTTAGAAGTTGTAATCTTTCCTTGGTATATTTATAAACCAAGGTTAGATCTTTTCTTCTTTTCTTTTTCTAATATATTAGGATATAAGCCAAGGTATCCTTATATATTTCTTTTTATCTTTTTTCCTCTACATTCTATTTTGTTCTCTAGTAGAATATGTGAAGACAAATATTTATTGTAAATTGTAATTACTTTATTCCTCCTTATGAGGAATCTCACACTTGGCCTCACACACTTATGAATGGTGGCATTCATTCTCATGGGAGTTACATTTTGAACTCCTTCTCTTATCTCTACATATAGAGATATTTCTCCTCTCTTCTCATATACAACACTTCTTCTCTATTCTCTCTCTCATTCTTCTAAAATTTTGTATGAGCTAAAGCTCTCTCTCTCTCTCTCTCTCTCTCTCTCTCTCTCTCTCTCTCTCTCTCTCTCTCTCTCTATCTCTTTTGGCTATTTTGCCCATTCATAATTCACAGGGGTTTTTTTATGCTTTTCCCCCTTCAAAACTTCCTGTCTCCTTTGTTGTTTCATTTTGGTGTATGCTCTAAGGATTAGCTTGATTCATGATAATCTTCCTTTTTCCTAACTCATTTGGATTAATTTGTTCCTAGCTTGAATTTATTTTTCCATTTTAACATGGTATTAGAGCAGGTTTAATCCATTTTTGAGTTCATGGTTTAAGCGGTTATCATATCTCGGAGCACTCCAAATTCGGAGACTCATCTCTTTTAATTTGAGAGAGTTTTTTAGTTCACATAATTTATTCTCTTAGAGTATCTTTATTTGGTTATTTATATTTATCAAAAGTTAAATTCAAAAAAATCATTATTCTTTCATAAAGATCTCAAATCTTAATATAAAAATTAATATTATAGTATTAAAAACATTACAATATTAAAAGTTTTTAATAAAATTAAAAGTTCTTTTTATCCTTATTTCTATTCTTGCATGTATAGTATTTATTGTCATTTTGAAATTCTTCAGTCTCTGCATTGCTATTTTTTGGTTCTATTTTTTAATCATCTAATATCCATATTTAGCAACCTTTTCAAATTAGCAATTATTACATGCATTTTTTTTATCATTGTTGTAATTCTTTGCATGTGTTGATTGAGTTGTATAGCATTTATTTTCCTCCTTTGTATGTAGGCGTTCATTTGTCTCTGTTTACATTGCATGCATCGCCTTTATTATTTTCAATAGTCTGCATTGCATGCTCTATCTCTAGTTCTTTTTCATCCCATGCCATTGATGTCTCTCTTCAATAGAGACTTTCAACATCTGATTCTATATTAGTATTCTCGCTTAGATTAAATTTCTCTTTGTTGTTTCTCGTGTATTTTTGATTTGTGAGCTTTGTTTGTTTATAACTGATAGTTAATTCACCCTTTCAAAAATCGTATACAGCTACTATAGGTTGTAATGTTTCTCGGTCCTTATTCGGCTTATATAGACATAGTAATAAGAGTTTTCCTAAGGGACGCCTAATATACTGGTTTGTTTAAGGACAAAGTTCTTCAAAGTATTTCAAGTCTCTGCTTGCATGCCATTTTTTTCTCAGTTTGCTTTAACGGTGTGTTTTCAGTTTATGTTTTTTTTTGCTTGCATGCTCTTGAAAGACATTTGGTTTAATTATAACTTTAATTATATGGAGTCAATTTAAACAGTACCATATGTGTCATTCTTTTTAAAACATAGCAGATATATTTATTTATGAGCTGGGCTCTCAATTGATGACATATACTATTAAAAGCTTAGAGGCATCTGAGTTTTAATTTTGCAACACCTTTGAGTAAATGAAAAATCATTGATGGTTTGATCAAAAGAAATTTCAAAGCCAATCCTGGTCGTGCTTTTTATTTGAATATGTGCATTAGCTATTGTATCATCAACTGGAAGTTTTAAAGAGGATGTCGTGCATATTAATGTGGCTGTGTGTTGATGAATTTATGTTCTAATAATACTTGGGATTTCTAATAATACTTAGCATGCGTTGTTTTTTGCATGCACTGTTCCTTTCATGATATTTACTTTCTTCCTTCTGCTTTAAGATAGCAGTCTCCCTGTCTATTGCTTCCGGTTTTTCATAGGCTATGCATGTGTTTCACTATTCAATGCATTCTTCATTCTTGCTCTCCATTTTGTTTTCTTCTGTAGCTCTTTCTTTGCATGTCATTATAGCTCTCTGTTATAGCTTGATTTTATGTTGATTTGATATTGTATGTGGCTTCTTTTTGTTAAAAATCACAATGGTCATTGTCTAGACATATCTGACTTTTTAACCTGAGATGCTGTTAAATTTAAATGTAGGTTGTATTTATTGATGTAATCTGCATTGGTTCCTATGTATTTATACTATCATATTTGCTGCAAAGATGTACTTATGAGTTCCTGTAATTTGTTGATTCTACTTTAAACAAAAGACAGTAAACTACTAGTTGTGTAGTATATATAATGCTTTTAGTTCTGTTTTGTTAAACAATTATATAGTTTTTATATTACGTTTCTCATTCAATAATTTCAACGTTATTATACATTTTCAATGTTTCATTTATCAAATCAGAATTTAACCTCTTGATAGCATTGCTAAAATCTTTAAAAGTTTTAAAATCTTCTATCTAGAATGAAAGCTTTTAAATTAGAAAGTTTATCCTCTTAGAAAGTACACGTATATCCTCTTTGAAATAGAAAGTTTTTTTAAAAAGTTGCTTTTAATTTTCATTTTCTTCATTTAAGTTTAAAAATTATCCTTTTAAATTTTCTTTTAAACAAAAGTGTTTTGTTTTATATGAAAAAATAAATAATAAAGTTCTTTTTTTAGGATTTTTTTAATTATTAATGTTTTTAATTTGTCATTAAATTTGGTTTCTTAAAGATTTAGGTTTATTCAATATCACTTTTTTAATCAATATTTGTCATTTAGAACATAGATTTAATCAATATTAAGTTTTTTTAAAAATAAAATAAATTTTTTCTTTTTGACATTTGTTTTTTCATTGATTCTTTTATTATTTGTATTAGGAATCTGTTTATTATTATTTCTTTCTTGTCTAATTTATTTTCTTACTCCTTTCAAATAGGGGGGTATTTTTTTCGGTACTATTTTAGTTTAATCATGTCTACCCTAATGCCTAAGATCAAACTAACCAGCACCAACTATCATGCTTGGAAAACCCACATGACCTGGATATTCAGATTCTACCATCTGTTAGACATTGCCACTAATGCCACCACTAAACCTCCTACCACTACTTCTCAAGCTGACCAAGATGCTTGGCAAACTAAGAACGATGAAGCACTCAGTTTAATTGACATTTCCTTAAGTCCTGAACTGTATGTCCTTATTTCCTCCTGTACAGAAGCCCATCAGGCTTGGGACATCCTGAAAAACATATATGATAGTGTAGATGAGACCCGTAAAATCCAACTTCAAGACCAGCTTGAAGATCTTAGGTATACAGATTTTAATTCTGTTGATGATTTCTTGCTCAAGTTTGATTCAATTAAAAATTTACTCATTGGATTATAAGTTCCTCTTTCTAATTTAAGGATAATTCATATTATAATTCGTAAATGTTTACCTAGGCAGTTTCAACAATTTATTACAAATATCTATTCTTAGTTAGCTATTCCTTCTTTAGCAACTCAATTAACTTATGCTATTTTTCAAACTATGCTGCGTCAAGAGGAGGCTAAACTAATTCAATTTGGTATATTGAAATCTCATGAACATGCTTATGTTTCCAACTATAATCAAAATCATCAAAGACCTAATAATAATAATAATTACAATAACAACAACAACAATAATAATAATAATAATAATAATAATAATAATAATAATAATAATAACCCTTCAAATAGGCCTTATTGCACTTATTGTGGTCATTTAATTCATAATTGTTTTAAGAAACGGAAAGAAGATTAATGAAATTCTCAAAATTACTCTAATGGAAATCAATCTCGTTCTGCTTTTACTATCTATTTTAATTCTTCTAGACCACCTAAATGGATTATTGATCGTAATGCATCTCAACATGTTCAATACCACAAGGAAGTCTTTGATTCTTTCCAACCTGATTCTATGCATATCCCTTTAGCTAATAATTGTTGTCAAGTTGAAGAAACTGGTATTATTTCTGTTCAAAATGATAAATTACATGATGTATTTTTTGTTCTTACTCTTCCTAATGATAATGATGAACATAGTAATGATAATCCTAATAATCTGGTTTCTCCTAGTTGTGATGATAATAATCTGTTTTACTCTCTTGTTGATGATATGTTTGACCAAGAAGATGAAATTATATCTACATTTCTTAATAATACTTTGCAAGACATGTCTATTTCTGATGGTATTCTATGATTGAAGATAATGATGCTTATATTAACTCTCCTATTAATGCTTCATATTTTGATGAATACACTATAGATTTATCTTATACAACTAATGATTGTATTTCTGAATCTATAACTCATGAAAATGTTACAAATTTGGTTTATGCTTATGATTCTCAATATGATTTTTTCTAAAATGTTACTGATTCAGTACTAGGTGATCCTAATGATGGGCACTCTACTAGTGTTTCTTGCCTTTTTGCAGGCTCAAGTTCTGATTATGCTCCACCTCTAGTTTTGAATAGAATTGAATATACAAACTGCATAAATGCATCTCAAGCATCTCAATGGTCTCTTAAAATTTTGGGCTCTCCTCAACATGATATTCAAACTCCTATGTACCATTCAAGCTCCAAAGCACAAGTTGAAGACATGCAAGATGATCAAGTCAAAGACATCCTAATGAAGACTCTTTCCATAGAAACATCTCAGATTCATTGTAACATTTGGGTTTAATACCTATTGATGTAATTACCCCAAGTAAAGATTAAAGGGGGGTGTTAGAAGTTGTAATCTTTCCTTGGTGTATTTATAAACCAAGGTTAGATCTTTTCTTCTTTTCTTGTTCTAATATATTAGGATATAAGCCAAGGTATCCTAATATATTTCTTTTTTGTCTTTTTTCCACTACATTCTATTTTGTCCTCTAGTAGAATATGTGAGGACAAATATTTATTGTAAATTGTAATTAGTTTATTCCTCCTTATGAGGAATCTCACACTTGGCCTCACACACTTATTAATGGTGGCATTCATTCTCATGGGAGTTACATTTTGAACTCCTTCTCTTATCTCTACATGTAGAGATATTTCTCCTCTCTTCTCATATACAACACTTCTTCTCTATTCTCTCTCTCATTCTTCTAAAATTTTGTATGAGCTAAAGCTCTCTCTCTCTCTCTCTCTCTCTCTCTCTCTCTCTCTCTCTCTCTCTCTCTCTTTTGGCTATTTTGTCCATTCATAATTCATGGGGGGTTTTTTATGCTTTTCCCCTTTCAAAACTTCTTGTCTCCTTTTTTGTTTCATTTTGGTGTATGCTCTAAGGATTAGCTTGATTCATGATAATCTTCCTTTTTCCTAACTCATTTGGATTAATTTGTTCCTAGCTCAAATTTATTTTTCCATTTTAACATATATATACAAGAATTGGCATCTTAATGTGTGCATGACAACTCATTACCATTTATATATATAAAAAATAGCCTCTAAATATGCATATATTAGCTCACATGGCCATATATATATATACAAAAATAGTTAATTTGTACAATGTTTCACAAAATATATATACAAAATTCTCAAAATCATTCTACCCTTATGTAGAGTCATTCTTTGTTGTAACAGTACTCTAAGCGAGTAGAAACTTGTAGATGACCCAAAATTAATCAAGTGAACCTTTTGGATCAGCTCCAACCCTTATTGCGTCAAGTATTTCCTCATGGTCAGATTGATAAAATTTCCATAAATTCTTGTTAAGAGGTCTATTAGAATACTTAATCAATGGAATTTTTGTTGCAACCAGATTAGTGTAATGAATAATATGTCTATGTTTCTCAAAGTCCTGAAAAAAATCCACATCATATTTTTTGATAGGGTAACTTATAATCCATGTCAGTATCAAAACAACATACCCTATTGGGTACTCAATACCCTCTCCATCAATTATTGTGGTTGTCAATTTTATTCTTTCCTTAATACATAACAAAAAGTAACTTGTCCCTTCTTTATTGTTCTCATTTGTAAAAACCATGTACATATGGACTATACTTTTAAAAATGATAAGTTAATGGGTATGTGCAGGATCATGGTACGCCAAAAAGTGCCAATGTGAAAAAGATGTCCTGGTTGATAGACTCTTTAAAAAACAACTATAACTTTCAAAAAATATAACATTTTTGAAATATGAAATATACATCACATTTTATGCTTCACCTAATACAATAATAATAAACAATTCTTTCAATTTGGTGAAGTTTGGACTAAGTTAAGGTGGTCAGACACGAGAGTTTTTATATTCAGGAAAATTTGTAGTAGAAAAATCATAATTAATTATTTACTTGGAAAAAAAATACAAAAAAATATACATCACATCCGGACATGAGTCTACTACTTTTATTTATAATCTTTTAAAAAAATATTATCATTTGATTGCATTTAATGTGGTCAGACATACACCTAATTTTTCTCTATCTAGTCCTGATTGATAGATTTATTGAAAAATAGCTATAACTTTCAAGCTGTATAAAATTTTTCAAATCCAAAACATGTGTCAAATTCTATGATTTTACTACTACAATAAAAATAAAAAAAGCTTACAATTTGATAAAGTTTAGACTAAGTTAATGTGGTCAGACATGAGAGTTTTTGTATTCTGGAAAAGTTGTGGAAGAAAAATCATAATTAATTATTTACTTTAAAAAAATTACAAAAAAATATGTGTCACATCCAGACATGAGTCTACTACTTATATCTAGAATCTTGTAAAAAAAAATTATCATTTGACTACGTTTAAGGTAGTCAGACATACACCTACTTCTTATCTTTTTTCTGAAATTTTCATAATACTACATTGAAATTTGAAATTTTTAACATATAGAATAATTATTTTTCATAAAAGGCCTAGTATCTTAGAAACTAAATTCAATTTTCTATAGATTATATTCTTACATATTTTTTATATAATATTTATAACTTGTTCAATTTTTTATGTCAACTTGCCTAAACCTGATTTTCTAAATTTTCATTGCCACTTAAGGGCCTAGTTTGGCATACCATGATCTACACATACCCTAATACCAAAAATAATATAAATTTTGTAATAAAAAAAGTTAAAAATTAATTTCACCTAAGTAATAATTTGATTAATTACTTGGTTCAACTAGGTCAGATACATGGTAAAAATATATTGATGCTTCCATTTGGTTCAATTGTAGTCCTCTGGGAACTTGATATGTATCAAGGGGTTCCAAAGGCTTATAAGACAGTTAGTCAACCCACTCTTTTTATTCACCTTCTTCCCACAAAAACACAATACATGAATAGAAACAAATATGCTATATGTCTAGTATCTATAATGAAAGACCTTTCATTTGAAATTATAAATGAATGAATGTCACTTGATCCTATAAGTGTATAATAATTTAGATAGTTTTCAATGTTATAATCATGTATCAACCAAAAATATCCATAAATTGTAGACCTACCTACATTACCTGGTCCCATCATAGAGTTACAATATTGCACAGCCATTTATGCATGTATTAATTCGGTGACACATTTGTACTTCAATTCCTCTCTAGTAAGGGCTCTTTCTACACATGCTCTTCCACCATCATGATCTCCCTTTCCATGTCCAACCTTAGTGAAATTCCCAAAATGTTGCACACAACTTATCAAATGAATCCTAGTCAACTAGTAGAACATCCTTGTATTCTTGAATTGTGAGGTGCAATTATCTAACCATATTATGTGTTGGTTGTATCTTATAACTCTTTCCCTCAAAATATCTTAGAAAAATTTAAATAATCCTTGTGAAAACTTTGAAAAATGACTACGATTGTCACTAAATAGAAGTGATACTCTCTTAAAACATTTCTATCCTCCTTTGTGATATCATGTGCATACATGAATTCTATGTGTAAAAAAATTGTAACTTGTTTAGAATGGTAATACATAGGTTGCACTTCATTTTGAGATTTTAGTGTATAATTGTTAGCAAAATCAATGATAGAGATGTTGAGCATCTTTTTTATATGAGACAACGGGTAAGAATTTGTGTGATAAAATTCCCCTCTTGGAAGAATGATGTAAATCAATCTAAAAGTTCCTTCTGGGTTGGGTCTCAACCACTTAGATAGCTCAATTGAAAATAAATGTGAATCTATTCATGAGGAAGCCTTTGTTGGTTCAATCTTTGAGGGACTGCAAAAAAAATCTTAAAACACAACAATATTTCTTTTTTTTTTGTATTTTTTAAATCTTTAGATGAAGGCAATGTAAATCTAATTTAATCTACTATAACTGATTTTGTTAAAAAAATGAGCAAAGTAAGGAGAATAGGGTAACAAGAATTCAAAAGGAAACTGCGAAAAGTAAACTAATGGACATAAAATAATGTTACATTACTTTGCAAATTAAAGTACAAAGAAGATGGAGGAAATAGATAAAAAAGAGATCTAAACAAATAAAAATCATAGCCTAGCAGATGTAATCATCAATGGAAATAACCACAGATGTAAGCTATGTCAAAATTCATTAGATCACAAAGCCACCACAGATGTGTGCATACATGAGAGAAATTTATCTTAAAGCACTGGAGAACAATCTTCCCAATAGTTCATCACAACAAAGCAATGCAACGAAGATAAACACTAGAATAATAGAATTACATATCAAAATCACCATACAATCAATTGGCTCTTTGAAATAAAAGAATGAGCAAACACACATTCATCAATTTTGCAAAGATAGCAAAAAATTCACACCACATTTGAAGCACCAATTGTAAGTATTGTATTACAAAGTAATAACTGACCCTCATTACATTATTTTCTTACAATTATAGAGTTGTGCTCTCAATTTTGTACCTAGGGTTTTGACTACCCATTAAACTTGAAAATAAATCTAAACTAGAGTTTACATGAAAGAAACTATCCCTAAAACAAGTTTAAACTAGTTATCACATAATTAATCCTCATGCATTACATTTTGAGAGAAAAAGATGCATTAAAAAACTCAAAATCTATTCTATAACTTCTCCATTTCCATGCATGTTCTTCTTTGAAAACTTGGAGTTTTGCCCTTTATTCCTTTTTGTAGCTCTTCTTCATAGATCCAACTGAAAGATATCCCAAAATCATGTAGAAACAACCAACCCCATAGAAGTGATCAATCTAACTAAAAATAAACTAAAGAAGACTGGAATTTATTGGTGGTGACATCCCAAAAATTTTAGACCCCAACCCCTACTCTGAAAAATGACTTAAAAAAATGACTAATTCAAAAACTCTATGGTGAGAAAAACTTTGGACATTTAGAGGCCAAACCTCCAAAAAACTTGAAAACTCCAAAAATCCAAAAAAACTTCTGACATTTCAGACTTTCAGACAACGAACCTCCAGCAAAGTTTGAAACTCTAAAAATCCAGAAAAACTTCTAGCATTTCGGACTTTCAAACAGCAAACCTCCAGCAAAGTTTGAAAGTCTGAAAATCCAAAAAAATTTCCAGCATTTCAGAGTTTCAGACAATGAAACTCTAGCAAACTCTGAAACTCCAAAAATCCAACAAAACTTCCAGCATTTTAGACTTTTGGACATGGAACCTCCAACAAACTCTGAAACTTTGAAAATCAAGCAAAACTTCTGGCATTTCAGACTTTCAGACACTGAACCTCCAACGAAGTCCAAAACTCTGAAATCCAACACTAAAAAATGGCTAAGTGTTGAAATTCTCTAAACTTGTCAAAATTAAAGACTTAGTATTTTGGAAGAATCTTGGGGTGATATTTTTAAAACTTCTTTGTCACTTCTTGAACTTCCAAAAATATTAATACTTCCATGGATGTCAGCTTCCCTTATTTCTTCATAAACCTTAAAAGGTGGGCACCAAACTTCTACATGCAAAAGTAGTTTTCAGTAATATCTTATTGAAAGCACAAACAATATTCTAACTATCTAAGCTAATTACACAAGAAAAATAAACCAAAACCCTAAAGTCAACAAAAAAAACCTAGAAAAAAAAACTCTAAAACCAACCCTTTTTTGAACTTTCAGACCACAAAAGACAATCGGACTCCGAAAGTCTAAAATTCCAATCTTTTGGGCACAAGGTGTAGTAAATTTGGAGGTCCCCCTATCCTTCAGAGATTTCGAGTGCAAAACTTTGAAAACTCTAGCAGACATTGAAACTTAGAAAAAAAACTAGCAAATTTTCAGACAGTGAAAATCTAGCACTACCTTAGCCAAAAGGTGATCGGCCTTTTGGGGTTTCAAAGATTCCTTGACCTCTGAAACTCTAAAACTCTGAAAAAGAGCTAAAAACAACTTATCCTAAAAAAAAATCAAACTAAACCCTCAACCCCAGAGAAAAAGGACAAGCTAGAAGGAAGAGAGACCTATCGAGAAATCCAAAAAAAAGCATCCAAATATCGGGAGCACCGCTAAGCCCACAATGTGACTTAGTGGATACTCAGCCAGGCTTACCCTAAGGAATCAAAACCACCCAAAAGACTAAAAGACCCTAAAAAAAAGGGGGTTCCCCATGAGGCCAAGTGGCCAAAATGGGATGTGTGTTGTTGAACCACAACAAATAGCCCTGATAAAAGGAGAAATGACCAAGGCATTTCTTTACCAGCAAAATTTCTTTGGAAATTGTCTTGTAATAAACTAAACACAAGCACCATTCATGAAAACATTATTTCACAACATTTTCAAAATTGAATTCTTTTGTTGTTTCATCCAATGTGTGCATCTATGTGTCCATTCCTTTGACACTTGGATGAATATTTCCCAAATAAGAAACACTTGGAACCAATCTTTTATTACTATCATAAAATTCCACATTCTCATTCTAACCTTTCTCTACTTCTAGTCAAGCGTTCATAGCTCCGGTAGAGGTTGCTAGAGTCACCCTTCTCTATCTCCTGACAAGATATAAGATTCTTTTATTATTCGGAGGGCTCTTTTAGAGTCAACATAATTTACATGGAAGGTGACTTTCTTGAACCATTGTGATCTGAATATTGTCACTTCTTCAATTAACTTCATTTCAGGACCTTTTGGTACACTAAGGTAGTGCTTAGGCTATGCTACCTTAGCATTTTCATTTCTAATTTTTCCTTTTCCTCTTTTCTCTTTTTAGGATACCAGGCTGTGCCACCCAAGTATTTGAACTTTTCTTTTTTCTGTTGACTTTGTCTTTCTGCATTCCTCCTTTTGATTATGTCTCTTGAAGTCAAAATGTAGACGGAGAAGGGTTTTGAGATTTGAGGTCACCCATTACAACAAGCTCCAATCAACTTCAACTGATACTTACCCAAGAAATCAACAACCATGATATCATGTTTAAATTTTGTAATGTGTTGAGGATGATCGACTTTGAATATCAACTTGATTTCCAGTGAAAGGTATCACCATTCATGATCCATGTATACAATTTCTTGCAAGACAAATTCATTTAAAAATTTTGACTAAGAAATACCTCTTCCTCTTATCAAAGACCACTTGGGATGGACCACTTTCCAGGAACAATCCCCAACAAAAATTGCTTTTCCCTATATTGACAAACAAAAGGAAGAAACACACTCAAACAACAAGGAACATGACTGACACACTGACAAAACAAGAAACAAGGAGAAAAACTAACCACTAAAACATAAGGGAAACTAACTAACACCTACCTAATCAGAACTAAAGTTAAATTATATACAAAAAAATTAGAACAACAAGCATATGAGTTGCTTATTAATATATTTTTTTCCATGCATTAGCAATAATCCACCTTGTATAGTTCTAAAGAATGCAAACTCATCTTTGTACTAAAAAAAATAAAATTTAGACAAATTTTGTTCAAATTTTGGGTACAAATTACACAAAATAAGAAGTTTTGGCAACTCTCCATTATCATGATTAATCCACAAACAAGTTTTTTTGCCTGTATCATACTCAAACTAAAAATCATCAAAAAGAAAGGGATAATGGACATATACAACCTCGTTTAGTGAGTTCCCAACCATGGGCACATACTCACTCAATTTGATTTCTTCTTTTGGAGGTCTTATCTCATGGTACACCACTCCATCCTCATCAAGTGCATGTAGACCACAAGAAAACATATTCATTAGTGATGTACTATACCTGTCATTACAACAAGGTTCAAAAGGCAAAGCATCAAGAATGTGATCCTTGTTATAATTATCATTAGTCCTAAATAATAAATCATCACTTTTGACCTCATTAGGACTAAGGATTTCACTCATAAGCATGTCTTTCAAATTACAAGAATCACAAGTATCAGGATTCAAATCATTTTCTCTCTCATGCCTCAAAGAAATACATTCAAAATCGTACTTACCTTGTAAGGTGATCTCCCAAGCTAACAAGAAATCAAGACAACTTACCTGTAAATGTATCTCAAATGGATGAATCCTACATGAATTCGCTACTGTAAGGTTTGATATGTGCATGGAATAACCATAAATGGACATTTCTTTATTCAAACATGATACCAAATTAAGTACTTTGTCTACCTCCTCTGATGTCAAAAACTGAGAGTCATCTTGTTTGTTGATTTGTAAATGCTGAGAGTCCTCTACCTCATGGCACAATTTTTCATCTTCATCATCTTCCTTTTGATCATCCTCTTAAACCTCTTGTATCTCCTTTATTTGGGTTCCATCATGATTAGCATTCAAAAAAGGTAGTGCATCATCACTTATGATTTCATGAGAAGAGACCTTTCCACTTTCAACTTTCATAAAGATGTCTATGAATTTATTTATGATTTCACTCTCTTCATCATTTGGAAATGTCTCGCCCTCATTTTCTTATATGTCTATCGCTCTATCTTTCTCATTAGTTGAACACATATCTTCCAAGGTCTCATGAATTTGGTCATTTTCATCTTCTGCCTTCCTTGATTGACTATCCCAATGATCTTCTATAGGAATTAATAACTCTTCAATAGTCATATTTTCTTTCAAATAGAAGTCCATCTTTCCAAGAAAAATAGGGTAATCCATCTCACAATGTTGATTCATGAGGTGTATCCTACATCCTTCTAACCATGCAAAACCTAACAATGACATAGGAATACCCTATTCTTGCAACTTCTCATTTAGTCTACTTTGTTCAAGTGGAATATCCACCCAATAATGACTATCTCTATCTTTGTCATGTGAATCATTTTCAGTATCAAAAGAGACATCAAAATTATTTTGTGAAGATGTCAAAGATTTTGTATTTGTTGATCTTTCATGGAAATACTTGTGGGGCAGCATTGAATATCTCTCATCCTCTTGGATTTTTTCATCATTTCTTGTTATCCCATGACTGATTTTTGAGGAAAAATCATTTGGTAACTTGGATTATCGATTACAATCAACATTTAGGATCATTTCACTTTCATTGTTTCATAATTCATCATTCTCGTACAGCTGACCAACAAGTTTTCAAATTGAAGTATCATCATGATTTGATGGATTGAGAAATGGAGTATAGAAAGAATATGGAAAGAAATCTATAGGAGCATCATTGGGTGGAAAAATACTTGTGTCCAAGGTTGTATCATGGGAATTTTGACCCCAAATATGATCTTGAAAGTGATTGATCTGATTCTTTTGATTGGATGATTGCATCATCTGGATATCATGCATGTTGTAATTGGTTGAATGAGATGATTAGAGATGATTTGATGTATTCACTAGGTTGACATAGAGATTCAATGATTGACAATATTCAATCAATTTCATATTGAAACTTGCATCAGGACCATTCATACCATTTGTAACATCACATCCACATCATGCCAAGAAAAGAGCCTTGTTGAATGCATCATGCAAGGTAGTAATCTCACCAAAAGATCTAATCATTCTTGCAAATGAGACATCCAAACACCATAAATAATTCTCTTTTAAAATTGAATCATGCACCATCCTTTCTGAATGTTGAACCATTTGATACATGAGAAGAAATTGATGATTAAATTGGGCAATGGAATCTTGAGGTGTCCTTACAGCAGCGGAATAAAAGAGTGAATATTGTGAAATCACATTAGGATCAAACCGAATTAAGAATAAATCCTTTAATTCAAACCATGAGAAAATATAAGTGGATGGGAGTCTCCCATACCATTGAAGTGATATAACTTGAAATGTCTTGACAAATATATTGCAAACAACATCTTCATGTTCTATTTTGAGAAAAATCACTACATCCTTGAAAATCCTTACATGATTTGTAGCATTTTTTCCATTATTGGGGAAGAACAAAGGAATCTCACGGAGACCTCCTGGTATACACAATGGACTATCCATTGGACCTATATTTTTCCAAGATCTAACTTATTTACTATAAGTTTAACCATGTAAAATTTTTTTGGTGTGATGATGGAGGGTTTGCATACCACCAACACTCTGATTTTGCTATGTTGGTCCAAGACTGAATTTCAATTGGCCCTCCTTCTAGTGCAACTTATGTTGAGCATCATTTTTACACGAGACAACAGCTAGGAATTTGTGTGAGAAAATTCCCCTCTTGGAAGAATGATGTAAATCAATCTCAAGGTTCCTTCTAGGTTGGGTCTTAACCTCTTAGATAGCTCAATAGAAGATAAATGTGAATCTATTCATGAGGAGGCCTTTGTTGGTTCGATCTTCGAGGGACTGCAAAAAAAATCTTAAAACACAACGATCTTTCTTTCTTTTTTTGTATTTTTTGAATCTTTAGATGAAGGCAATGTAAATCTAATTTAATCTACTGTAACTAATTTTGTTAAACAAATGAGAAAATTTAGGAGAATAGAGTAATGAGAATTTGAAAGGAAATTGTAGAAAGTAAACTAATGGACATAAACTGATGTTACATTGATTCACGAATTAAAGTACCAAGAAGATGGAGGAAAACCACAAAACAAAGATCTAAATGAATCAAAATCATAGCCTAGTAGATGCAATCATCAATGGAAATAAACATAGATGTAAGATTTGTCAAAATTCATCAGATCATGAAGCCACCACGGATGTGTGCACACGTGAAAGAAATTTATCTTAAAGCACCGGAGAACATTATTAACAATATTTCATCACAAAAAAGAAATGCAGAAAAGATAAACACTAGACTAATAGAATCACAGATCAAAATCACCATACAATCAATTAGCTCTTTGAAATAAAAGAATGAGAAAACACACATTCATCAATTTCACAAAGATAGCAGAAAATTCACACCATGATTGAAGTACCAATTGTAAGTATTGTATTGCAAAGTAATAACCGACCCAAATTACATTATTTTATTACAATTTATAGAGTTGTGCTCTCAATTTTGTAGCTAGGGTTTTGGCTACCCATAAAACTTGAAAATTAATCTAAACTGGATTTTATATGAAAGAAACTATCCCTAAAACAAGTTTAAACTAGTTATCATAGAATTAATCCTCATGCATTACATTTTGAGAGAAAAAGATGCATTAAACCACTCAAAATCTATTCTGGAACTTCTCGATTTCCATACATGTTCTTCCTTGATAACTTGGAGTTCTGCCCTTTATTCCTTGTTGTAGCTCTTCTTCATAGATCCAACTGAAAGATGTCCCCAAATCATGCTGAAACGACCCCATAAAAGTGATCAATCTAACTAAAAATCAACTAAAGAAGACTGGAAGTTATTGGCAGTCATAGCCCAAAAATTTTGGACCTTGACCCCCACTCCGAAAAATGACTCTTAAAAAAATGACTAATTCAAAAACTCTATGCTGAGAAAAACTTTGGACTTTAAGAGGCCGAACCTCCAAAAAACTCTGAAACTCCAAAAATCTAGAAAAACTTCTAACATTTCGGATAGCAAACCTCTAGCAAACTCTAAAACTCTAAAAATACCAAAAAACTTCTAGCATTTCAGACTTTTAGACAACGAACCTCTAGCAATGTTTGAAACTCTAAAAATCCAAAATAACTTTCAGCATTTCAAACTTTCAAGCATCGAACCTTCAGCAAAATGTCTGACATTTCAGACTTTCAGACAATGAACCTCCAACAAACTCCAAAAATCTAAAAATCTAGCAAAACTTCTAGCATTTCGAACTTTCGAACAATGAACCTCCAACAAAGTCCCAAACTTAAAAAATCTAGCACTGAAAAATGGCTAAGTGTTGAAATTCTCTAAACTTGTCAAAATTGAGGACTTAGTCTTTTGGAAGAATGTTGGGGTGATATTTTTAAAACTTCTTTGTCACTTCTTAGGCTTCCACAAATCTTAATACTTCCATGGATGTCAGCTTCCCTTGTTTCTTCGTAAACATCAAACGGTGGGCACCAAACTTCTGCATGCAAAAGAAGTTTTCAGTATTGTCTTATTGAAATCACAAAGTATATTATAACTATCTAAGCTAATTGCACAAGAAAAACAAACCAAAACCCTAAAGTCAACAAAAAAACCTAGAAAAAAAAACTCTAAAACTAACCCTTTTTTAGACTTCCAGACCACAAAAGATAATTGGACTTCAAAAGTCCAAAAGTTTGATCTTTTGGGCACAAGGTGTAGGAAATTCAGAGGTCCTCCTCTCCTTCAGAGATTTGCAGTGCAAAATATTGAAAAGTCTAGTAGACTTCATAACTTAAAAAAAACTAGCAATTTTTTGGATAGTGAAACAACCAACAAATTTTTTCACATGAAAATCCACCACTACCTTATCCAATAGGTGATTGGCCTTTCGGGGTTTCAAACATTCCTAGACCTCTGAAACTCTGAAACTCTAACAAAGAGCTAAAAACAACTTATCTTAAGAAAAAATCAAACTAAACCTTAAACCCTAGAGAAATAGGACAAGTTGGAAGGAAGAGAGACCTACTGAGAAATAAAAAAAAGCATCCAACTATCGGGAGCAACATGGGCCCACAATTTGACATAGTGGATACTCAGCTAGACTTATCCTAAGGACTCAAAACCACCCAAAATATTGAAAGATCCTAAAAAATTGGGGGTCCCCATCAGGCCAAGTGGCCAAAATGGGGCGTGTGTTGTGGAACCACAATAAGAGACAATGATAAAAAGGGGAAATGTATCCTTATAGAACATGAATTTTTCATCTAACCATCGAGCTCTATGTGTATGTATTATGCACTCATAAACTAGTTTCCCTGAAAAAAATTCATAAATTTAGCTATACATATATTGTTTTTCACTAACTCACATCTCTTTAATTCATTTCCATATTTAACCTTGTATGTGATTGACTTCCATTTTCCAAAAGAAACTACTTCCTTAACACTTTTATGTGTGCTCTCTGAAAATGTTACAAACCACTACATGTATCACAAGAACCTTTCAAACACATCATCTTATAATAAATACAGTCATAATCTTGTTTTCATAGTACAATTGAAATAAATTCTTTGTTAGTAATCAAAGTCCACCAACACAACTGAGAGGGTAGGGGAGGTCAATCATTTGTTAGCTTAATTAATTTAAATTCAACTCTATCAAATCTTAAGTTTGTAATCAATAACATCAATAGCCACAAGATAATAAACATACACAATAACATGAGATTTGCTAACTATGGAAACCTTTGATTAGAGGGAAAACACTAGTGGGAATGATTCCCACAAAATGATGTACTAATATAAAAGTTCCTTGTTGAAGGATAGATATTATTAGAAGTTTTTTATAATGCCATCAATATAAATGATTCCCTATTAGGAAACTTTGGATGAGGATTTGATGAGAACAACAATGAAGACAACTAAACCCACTGTCCAAATTGCTTCAAGACTGTTTGCACTAAAAAAATATTTAGGATAACGCATCCAAGGGTTAACTGACTAAAACAACAACTCTCATTTTCTTTATAGTTCCTTTTTAGTCCTAAAAAAACCAACAACATCATCTTCTGCTCCGATTATAAAGATTTCACATTCAAAGCTCACACAACATTTCATGACCGCATGTTATATCTTTATCAAATAAAATTTATTTTCTTTATACCAAGTCCTAATGATTATTGAGTCAGCCAAAAGGATTTCTCAAATTAAAATTAATAATATATGACATCACTAAGAATTTTGAATACACATTTGAATACATCTAAACATTTCCATAGAATTATTAATCTTTAGTCAGCTCACAAAGAAGTAACACACTTCATATCATCCACAAGTCTTCACAAAATACAAAGTAAATTATGTGATGTTTATTCAAGAATCCTGAACGTGTCTTCAAAAACATATCAACCTTGATGAACTAGCTTCAACCTCACCGAAATAATAAATCTCCAATAACTATCACCAGTTCATAGAAACTCTCATTGTGAATAGTCTTCAATAAAATTCACATAACTCGAACATATCTGCATAACTTTTTTTGTGCTTACAACCACATCATCAGAACGCATTCCTAAATTCTAATAAATCTTCACAAAACTAAATTCATCACTATAAAACCTCGTGAAAAAAAATTATGTCTATAACTCTGTTAAATATGTCAAGAAAGCATATATGTTGACATCAATGACAAACCCAATCATGAATGCAACATATAAGAACTCAATCATCTCTAATCAATATCCAAACATCCCTTCTAAGAAAATTCATTAATATTCATGCTAACAATATCCCCCTTTGATATTGATGAAAAAATAGATGAAAAAACCATCTAGTCGCATCTTGTCATTATAGACTAGTAATCTCTCCCATCAATATATTTCTTCCTCATCTTCATGAGCTTACTCTCATACTCATATTCATCCTACTCTTAAATATTTTTCATGAATATCTCTCCCCCATTTACATAAATGAAAAAGTTGTCAATATATAAATTTTCTAAGTTCAATCATCTCCAATACAATCTTCAAAAGTTCCTAAGTATCAAGAGATATTATAGAAAACTCATTTTCAAGAGTTCTTAATGACTCAGTTGAAGTAAAGATACTGCCCAATAGGAGAAGTATCAATCATCTAGTCCAAAAAGCTTTAGTGCTTTTGTCATACTGGAATGATGTATTCCTACATCCATTACTCTGAAGAAGGTTGGGGAATAACCCCAAGCATACCTTAGATACTCAAAAGTATCTTTAGCCAAAGGTTTTGTGAATATATATGCTATCTTCTCCTTTGTACTAATATACTCCAATCTGATTTCTTTTTCTGCAACCTTTTCTCTCACAACATGATACTTTATTGTAATATGTTTGGTCTTTGAATGTAATACTAGATTCTTTGACACACTAACTGTGGTTGAGGGACAAAGTCATAGTTACCTTCTTGCGAGATCCACACGATCGGATGATCCCTGCCATTGTCTATTATATATCCATATATGTATGTACATGCATGTTTTGTATGCAGGTTTGCAAGTACCGGACATCGACTTCCTCGAATTGTCAGGATGAGTGTGCCCTATCAAAAAATCTTAAATGGTAAGAGAGGGGAGATAACATAGTTCTAAATCCTAACCTAAGCCATATTATTGTCCTAAAATAGTGGACAAGATTATTTTATTCCTACCCTTTCTAAACTCATCCAGTTGACATGAGTTTATATCCCTGTTCTTGCATATGAATGTGGGTCTTTAGGTCTTTGTGATGCTTCTAATTTTGGTTGATGATGTGTTTTCTATCTTTAGATTATTTAATTTGATTAAATAGTACAATTTTTAATAAATTAGATATTTGCTATTTTTAGCCATGTGAGATTATTTAATTAATTGGAAATTAATTATATGCAAATTGGTAAGTTAGTTTAGTTTGTGGTGGAAATATTTAATTAATAAGGATTAATTAAATATCTTCACCCTAGAACTATTTGATTTTAAAGTTTAGCCTATGTTCAGTTGAAAGGTATTTATTAATTTGAGATTAATTGAGCAAGTGGGAATTATTTTGGAGTAAATTTTTTATTTTATTTGAATGCATTAAAGTTGCACAATCGAAATTGAGTAAATTTAATTAAAGGTATTAGCTAATTTTGGGTTAAAGTGTTCTCAACAAAAGCAAAGTGAAAATAGACTTGAGTTCAACTGATATTGAACTGCAAATCAAAGTTTAAATTCATGCAAGCTTTTTGGAGAGTGGAGTTTTCAAACCCTAGCAGGTGGAATGAGAATTCCTACATGTTGGGAATTTGGCCATAATTCTAGAGGGAGGCTTTGGAGGAAAATTTGGCAGGTAGAATGAGGATTTTGGTAGAGAATTCAGTTTTGGAAAGCTTGGAGGTTTTGGGATTTTGGCTTTGGATTTGGTCTTCATTCTGGACATCGTCGCATCTATATTATTTGAGATTGAGGTAGGGATTGATTTTATTATTATTATTCTAATTTCAAATCTATGTAAGAATGGTAAAGTGTCTTCTTCATGCTTGCTGGATCTGTATGTTTGAAGAATTTTTGCATTGTTTATTATCTATTGAGTTATTTAGAGAATGTGATTTTGTATGTAATTCATTTTGTAAATTGAATTTACCTATTTGTATGAAAGATCTGGAGGTTTACGAAATCTATAGGAGAATAATAGAAAACCCAGATGGACTAGGGTTTTGATCTATAGAGAGTTAAATAAGATTATATTTAGTTGAAAAATTTCTTGTAATTGTGGAAAAGATTTAGAAATTTGAATCTATTTTAAAATATATATATATATATATATATATGTATATATATATATATATGTATGTATGTATATCTATATATATATATATATACATATACATATATATATATATACATATACATATATATATATATATACATATATATATATATATATATATAGATATACATATATATATATATATATATATATATATATATATATACATAGATATACATACATACATACATATATATATATATATATATATATATATATATATATATATACATATATATATATATATACATATATATATATATATATATATATATATATATATACATATATATATATATATACATACATATATATATATATATATATATATATATAGAGAGAGAGAGAGAGAGATAGATAGATAGATAGATAGATAGATAGATAGATATATTGTCATGCCCATCGAAAACCAGACTAAATCACACCCATTTTTTTAAAAAATGAATAGTTTGATCTAAAATAATGTTGCAGGTTAACAGGGTGATCTTTGGCAAAAGTTCTCAAAGGCTCCGAATAATCAAATTTGTTAACCAAGGACGATCTCCATAAGGACACTAGCAGTTAAAGTTATAAACCAGGGTTTCAAAAAGATGGTGAAGTTGCAATCAAGTTCAATAGGGATAGAACGAACACTTCTCGATTGCATAAGGTGATACCAACAAGGTCTATCCAAGGACACCTAATTAGGTTAATCCAATCATTATTTGTATTTTAAGAGTGACCCTTTTCAAAGAGATAACTAAAGATTATCTATTCATGATTAGGTCACCCTTCGAGTTATTACTAGATTACAACTTAGGAGAGTCTAATGCTCATAATTTATTTTATCAATGTTTCCAAGGGGTTTTCAATGATAGGAGGTCTCGTTAACTGAACAATTCATTGTTTTAGAAATCACATAGGTTATTTAGAGTTAAAGGAACATTGCCTAGACTATCCTTTAAGTAATGTTCTTATAATTATCGATTATTGATTTCGATATGCTAGACTAACATCTACAAGTTTGTTAAAATTTATAAGATATTGTATTCTGATCCAAAATATGTCAAGTTATAATAACCATTTAATTGATGGTTATAATTATATGAGACAAATTATAATATATCAAGTACTTGATGTGAATATTATCCAATTATTAAAATTATAAATATCATTGAATATTATATTTAATAAATAGTAATAATTAATTAATATATATTTATATATATATATTAATTAATAAATGATTATAATATAATTGCTAATTAATAAAATATTAATTAATTATTATATTATAATATATTAATTATTTAATACATAAACATTAAAAAGATACTACATAAAATTTTAATTAAACAAACTTATTAAAATAACAACTAAATAAAACAATAAAAATTTACTAAAAATTTCCCTAAGCTAAGCAAATTAACCACAATAAATTCTACCTAAACTGATTACTATCTAAGCTCCCCCTAATCTCTAGCAAACACCTACTAAAACTCCTAACCTACTCTCCTAACTTACTTCTCCTTAACCCACGTGCCTAGGGAGGTAAGTCCATCATTAACATGCATGCATTGGGGGTGCGCATTTAAAGGGAGGAGGACTAGTGCTAGAGGGGCCCACGAGAACTCCTAAAGCAGATTTCAAATAAGAAATAAAAAAATAGTCCCAAAACAAAAGAAATGTGACCATGCCTAAAAGCCAGCGCAGGTTGCTTTGGGCAGTGGAGAAAAGGTGTCAGGAAAGTCATTTGCAAGGATATGCAAATGATATAATATAATAAAGAGCATTGTCCAAAGAAAACTAGTTTTGTAATAAGCAAGCCTGGCTTCTAAGTACTGCGCCACTTTTTGGGAATGGATTAAAAGTGTAAGGAATTATTATGTTTATTATAATTTTATTGAATTTTGTTGACTTGGAAAAGGCATGTATATATTATATTATATATTGCATTTCACTATGTACAAGAAGATAATTTATATACTAAAGTAATGATTGTGGCAATGGAATTTGTATGGGAAATCTTCCCATACAAATTCCAGAGACCTGTAGGTCTCAATTGCCAATTTTCTTTGCTTTGTATTTTCTAATAACTTGTTTGTGATTTCAACTTATTTTTCAACTCTTCACTTGATTTAAATTTGATAATATGCTTATTTTTAGATGAGGAGATTAGTATTTCTATAGGTTACTCTTTAGTACTAAATTTTCAATTTATGTTTGCATATTAAACTAGTGATTTTCTCTTCAAAATAACAAGACAAGCTCACAATTTATTTGCATGGATAAAAGGATGTGAAATAGAGATTGATTTTTTTTTAAAAACAATACATTTACATACAATGATCCTAGATCAAGATTTATAACATAATGAAAGCTCTCTTTTCATCTCAATTTTCATCTCAATAACCTTCATTGTAATACATCATAAATAACATTTAGCAAGAAGGAAATCTATTCTTTTTTCTTAATAACAACTACATCTTTTCATTACTATCTCAAAGAGAAACTTCAAGGAAACAACATTTGATATTCCTATTCAATGCTTTGAGAGACTTATTTGAAAACACTTTATTCTACAATCCTTGTTTTCATAAGAACATGATTATACCATTTCATAAGTGAAAATATCAACAAGATTTACAAAACACTTCCTCACAATACATTACAACAACACTTGATTCAATACATGACTTGGAGAGTGAAACACCATTACAAAATAATTTACAACCTTTACATAATTTCCACAAACACATAGGACCAATAGTGCCATTCCTTCCAATCCTACAAAAGCAACCTGAAAGAAACAAGTCAAAAGAAACCATGGTACTCTCCTCCCTACCATAGGTCCAAATAGATGGACCACCCCCGAGCTAGGGGAGTTCAAGACAACCGGGTGACAAAACATACACATTCCTCCTTACATTTACTTCCACATGATCATTTACTCAACAAATTCAATTGAAACCACAAAAAAAAAGAAACACTACAATACATAATAAGAAAGCTTCCCAACCCATGGCTTTCACAAGAGGCTAAACCACAAGCCTTCAATGGGTGAAGGTGGACCAAGTACTCCTTTGGGAGAAAAAGGGTGATGAAGGATGCTCCCCTTAATACCACAAACACATAACAGAAACAGAAAAACCACAACAATATGCAAGAACAGAAAATTGGCTTCTTATTATCTCCACAAATGTGGAATTACAAACTTTTAGAATTACAATATGCAAAGCCACATGGGCATTCCCTTACAATATTCTGTAGGACAAAGCCTCGAATCAATACCCAGATCTACTACCCAGAACTATTCTGAACTACCTAAGACAATAATACAGCCTTCCTTATATAGGCAATTTTCCACCGCCTGGGAAGGTTCCAGAATTTTAGCCAATAAGGCCGACCAAACTTAGAATTATTTTTATTTTACATTTCATTACATCATAGTCGGCTCAAGATAACCTTTGAAACCCGAACAGAAATTTTGAAGAAAATTATTTTCCGCCATTTCAGGTGACCCAACTTCCGAAGACCATAAGTCATCACCAGTTGATCCGATTGACTATTGTAACCCCATTTCGGAAAGGGCGCGAGGAGCTCTACAATGCCTAAATTAAGCAAGCTTCATTCAGCCCAAAATTCAACCTCATCCGGGGCCTCTAAAGCCTTCAAAACTGAGTTCAAAGTTTCTGTACCCTGCTGCCAATACCGAAAATCTTCAATATCTTCCAATATACACTTGATCTGGCAATGAAACTTTACTGGCAGACTTATATGACCAAAATGAACCTCCAAGAAAGAAATCAGATCATTCTGAGTCACATACAAAAATTACCAAAAATAGTAACTTTCCATAAATAGCAGCTCTGCACAAAATAGCCCTTATTGAATACAAAAACAGAAATATTTTTGGGTGATGCAAGATTGCTCTTACACCCAGGATGCTCCTGCATCAAAGGGCCTGCAAATAAACATGCCTTCAACAAGGCTCAATATACAAAATACTCTTCATTGGCACACATGGCCAAGATCACAAAACAACCACCTTATGCCCCCCCAAATTTTAAGCAAGACCCATCCATGGAGCCCATACATCCATGGTGCATTACCCTCTTTACACATGAGGGACTCTCCACCATTGGAGTTGTCCATTGAACCCCTTCACCCTCAAGGATTTCTCTTCCCATCCCATGGGTGAGTGAGTCCTTGCACATCCCCAAAAATCTTGACTCCACACAACACAAAGAGCACAAAAACAAGAAAATCAAACAAGCTCAAGAGAGCATGAATCACTTAGACTCCAAAACAAACTTCAAAAGAACAACAAGATTCACAAGCATAAACTCTCAAGAATACAACACTGGAACTCATACAATACACCAATACATATCTTCTCCAATACTTGCATAAACAAAACATTAAGCAAATGAGTAAGTGAGCCACCAACCTTGGTACAAGATAATGAGTCAAGTATTGGGAGTGTCTCCTATATCCAAGCTCTCTTCTCTATCCTACTCCAAGCTCCTTAGTTGTCTCCAAAATTGGAGAGTGGGTGATTAGGGAGCACCCTCCAAGTTTTCCACTAAAATAGGCTCTTCACCTTCTCCCATGCCCTTGGGTGTAGTGGGAGTTTCCTATTGGATGATCTAACCAAGGTCTTCCAACTTTCCCTAAATGGAACTCTAAAAAGTGAATGGGGAAGAGTAATGGAAGCTTTTTGACTCAAGAGTTCCCATGTGACTTTGGGATTTTCGCAACTTTTCAAAAAGTCACTTTTGGAGGGCTTCCCAAGGTGCTCCTAGGGTGTCCTATGGTTAAAAGGGTCCCTTACCCATAGGTATAACCCATGGGCCTTCCATTTTATGAAAAGAAACCTTCTTGGAGTCAATTTGACCCCTCAAAACCCAACCCCAAGGTGAAATTCGAAATTCAAAGTGATGTGACCAACTATTGGTGTTCTAACCAAGTTGAGGTATGGGGAAGACCAACTTGTACTAGGTTGGATGGTGACATTCATCCTCTCCATGTGGACTCTTGCCAACTCACATCACAAGAACATGTGTCAATTGACACTACAATACCATACACATAATTACTTGGCAAGTCCACTAAACAATGTAACAACATAAAACCTTTACTCTTTTAAATACATTCATAATCATTTCACTTCACAAAATAAAATACATTACAAAGGCCTTCTATCCCTTTGGGACACAACCTTGGTGTCACGAGAATAGTACAAATATGTTGGCTTGACTCCCCCTAATCCATGGTTTATACCTGCACACTTGAGACGAATATCAGTAGTCCCGAGAAATAATAATACCAATGAAAAGTGCAAAACTCAATCATAACTCAATTAACTATCAAGGTATT
>BSBK01012657.1:0-35000 GCA_027943335.1 Chamaecyparis obtusa
TTTCCTATCTCTATCCTTATTTCTCTCTCTCTACCTCTATTTCTCTAACTAATTATCTCTCTATTCCTCTCTCATTTTATCTTCATCTCCACCTCTATTTCCCTCTCTTCCCTTCAATCTTTAGACATGTCTCCTCTTTCTACCCATCCATTCCCCTCCCCTCCCCATCCATCCATCTCTCCCCTCTCTCTCTTCATTTTCCATCTTTGTCTTTGTATTTCTACATATCTCTATCTCCTTACCTAATCTCTTCCTTCCTATCCCCCCCCTCTCTCTCCCTATTTCTCCCTCTCTAACTATTGTAAAAAATATACCGAATTTTCCCATTATAGACCTTCCACACATTGCACACTAAAGTTCAATCGCACCCAAATGAGGTGCAATAGCTACGTCGATAGGAAGGTATACTTGATATATTTGGGGACCAAGGGAAAACATGGTAGAGCACATGTGTTGGTTTTCCTTTTCTCTGATTAATGGTATCTAAGTTAAGGATAAAACGTACAAGAGGAAAATATTATTTCCATATTGCCAACTAGAGTGTAGGAGATTTTGTGTATCAAGATGTGTGTCAATTTATTGACACCGGCTCACTTTTTTGTGTTTTTTTTACAAAAGGTGAACCGAGCACAAGTGGTACCTGCAAAAGAAAGAATTTTAAAATTCAATGTAAGTTATATAAGTAGTAGCAATAGGCAATATGCCACCAATTTTGTAAGAGTAAAGAAGATATTTCTAGAAATATTGCACAATGAATGAGCAGTGGAAATGTTGTAGAGATATATGAGAGAGTTTCATACCTTGGTTTTTCAGAGAGAGAGAGTTGTTTTAGGAAAGCTTCTTCTTTCTTTATTTTAATTGTATGTGGATTGTTTTACATTTTGGAGTATCTATCGTAGGTGAATGTTGATTGATTGCATAGGTTATTTAATGACTTGACTCTAGATATAGCTATGAATGTCAAGCCCTGCCATTCCACCCTACCAATCTCCATTAAAGATATAGCAAAAATCACACATACACATGAACATTGGATTTACATGAAAGACCTAATAGTGGAAAAATAAAGGGGATAATCTACTCACTATATGAATAAATGCTTACAATATTTGTTGTAGGGACATTGTCATTGAAGCACGCCACTCCCTAATGTACAAATTTACAAACTAAAGTTCACTATCTTATTGTCAAACACTAATTTTCACAAGCTACCAAAAAAATGTATTTTCTTCTAGCATGTAGAGGAAAATGATGAAAAAGAATAACATAGGATCTCCTAATAAATTTTTTTAGATACTCTGTCAACTTCACCTTCTTCAACCTCTTCTTGTCTTCAGTCACATTACTCTACCTTCATTTTGATCCGTATATTACCTGCACCAATCCATGCTCAATTTATCCTTTTTCATTCACATATATACAAGCTTGATCATTAGAAATTCAACCAGGTCTTCCACATAAAGATAAATAATATTTTTTTTAAATTCAACTACCATGAGCATAAATAAATAATGTGATCCATGTAGGAAATAAAATGTACCCTAAGTATTCATAACATGTCCTCCATATATGAATTCATCAAAGAACAAGCATAACAACCACCAATGAGAGCGGTCCCAAAAGAAATGTATTGGAAAGCATTAAAGCACACAAGCACATTAGCCCAAAAATATTCTCCAATGCATGTGACACCATGAAAAGCATAAAATTTCATGGAATGACCTATTTAAATCTCTTAACTCTTCCTCTCACACATATCCAATTCAATAGGTTAGAAATTAGTTCATCAAAATTGACCAAGGTGACCAAAGACCAACACAGACAATAATATTGCACTCAAAATGACATATTTTCACATGTAGAGAAAACCAACATAAAATATCCAAATTAGAACAATACATAAGCATTAGAAACATTTCCATCAAATCACATACCTTGAGATTACAATGCAAAGAATTCTTATATCCTATCCAAACTATTCCTAATAGTCATCATTTCTATTAGCAAAAACCACAAACAACTTCTTCCTCTAAATAACTGTGGACTTGAATAAATGATAGTGCACCATTCAAATATCATTTTTTAAAATACCAACACTAAAATCCAAAAAATTCTTATGCGGAGGAATGTAAAGTATTCTCCCATAAGGACATTAAATAATCTTTCCTACATACTTTAGCTTTGCTTACATATTTTTGGATACACCTCATACTACCTTATTATCACTACTAGTCATCAGAATATTCAAGAAGTCTTATATTTCAAATACTCTTTCACTCATATTAGACTTCAGATACTCTTTCCAGTAACTCAAACTTCAAATACTATTTCCTATAGATCAGACTTCAAATACTTTTTTCTGCATATCAGATTTGTAGGTCAGATTCCCTCATACTTATTTTTCACTCTTCTTCATCAAGTTGACATTAATACACAAAGTATGTTGAAATAAATAACAACATTAAGCACATAATTATAACAAAGAATACTACCTTCAAAGTAAGATTTATGTTGGTTTTGTTCTCTTTTATTAGAGAAAATCATCACTTTTGACTTGCTAATATTGTATTGCATCCCCACCATTCTACATAAATGCTCAAGGAAAAGTAAGTGCTCTTGCAATCCAAGAGTAGATATAGAAATAAAAATAAGCTCATCCACATAAAAAAGAATCCTTATAACAAAATCACCCAAATGGACATCATTGCCACCTTGTAAGGTTAACCACTCTTTAACTTTGTCAATATATAAACCAAAAAAGGTAGGGTACAATGTGCGCCCTTGCTTGACCCCTAAATCACTCCTAAAACTTTCAAAGATGTGATCTAAAGTTCTAATTTTGACTATAACCTCCTCATACAACATATGAACAAATACTCTAAGATGTAAAGGGAATCCAAGTTCCTCTAACCTTTTCCAAAGCTTATCTCTAAGGACCATGTTAAAATATTTTTTGAAATCTATAAAGTGGCAAAATACTTCCTCTTGTTCTCCCAAATTTTTAATTATGTGCCTTAAATCTATATTGTGATCAAATGTGGAATGCTTAGGTATAAAACTCGATTTCCCTTTAGTGTGTTTATTCTCTTTCTTTTGTCCACTTACTGATTCTATTTTATAGCATAATTCTAAATAACTTTACAAAGAAAGGATTTAACATAATGCTCCTATAACTAGAGGGATTAATTCCAAATATATTTACAAATTTTTTTTATCGTAATAGTCCTATAATTGGAGGGTGATGCAGGAGAATCCTGGGTGTAAGAGCAACCTTGCATCACCCAAAAATATTTTCAGTTTCTTTTCAATAAGGGTTATCTTGTGTAGAGCTGCTATTTTTGGAAATTTACTATTTTTAGTAAGTTTTTTGTTTGAACTCAAAATGCTCTATTTTCTTCCTTGGAGGTTCACTTTTGTTATATTAGTCTGCTAGTAAAGTTTCATTCAAGATCAAGTCTAGTTTTGAAGATATTGAAATTTTTTGGTATTGGCAGTAGGGTATAGAAACTTTGAACTCAGTTTTGAAGGCTTTAGATGCTCTAAAAGGGGTCATAACTTTGGTTGATTGGAGTTTGCATGAGTTTAGAAATGTAGAGCACTTTGTATCACTTCCGAAATGGGGTTATAATAGCCAATCAGGTCAATAGGCGATGAGTTATGGTCTCCGAAAGTTGCACTATCTAAAATAGAAGAAAATGAAATTCCTTCAAAATTTATTTTTGAGTTACGAAAGTTGTTTGGGCCTATTCTAATATATAAAAATGAATAATAATATCTTAGGGATGGTCAACCTCAAACTTTAGGGTTAAAATTTCTAGAACCTTCTTGGCTGGTTAAAATTGTCTATATAATGAAGGCACACAGGGTTATCTAGGGTAGTTCTTGGAGATGCATCTAGTGGCTCTAGCTTGCAAAATATTGTAATGAAATGCCCATGTGACTGAGCATGTTATATTTTTGAACATTATAATTCTATTTCATTAAAGATAATAGAAAGCCAATTTCTTGTCCTTGTAATTCATTGTTATTTTCCATTTTGTTGTGTGTGTTTGTGTTAATAAGGAGATTACCCTTCATCAGAGGTTTTATTGGCATCACCATTCTTGAAAAGAGGAATTAGAAGACTAGTTGTCCAATCTAAAGAAAAATCTAGTTGAATGATGTTATTGAAATTTTTTGTAATGTGGTGTAAGATTTTTCATACTCCACTTTAGATGCTCTACTAGAAGATCAACTAAGTCTTTTGCTTTTCCAACAGCTAACTTCTTAGGATTCATCTCAATCTCTTAGGAAATGAAAGTTTTAGTAGTAGTGTTAACCAAGGGCCATTGTCAACCTTAGAATCTCATCATAAAGTCTCCTTGCTTAATCAAACCACTAAGAAGCTTTCATTTAGTTTTTTCTTGGTTTCAACTATTTCCAAAATAACTTGGGATTATTTTTTCTAAGGAAGATTAGCTCTTCATGCCTTGTGTTCATGAAATCAACTTTTTTCTTTCTTAAAATATTATTGTAAGCTATGATGTTTATTTTTTCTTGATGGTCTCAAAGCTCCCCTTGCCTCTTTGCATTCTAAAAAAAAAACCATTAACTAGACATCAATTTGTTTTAGATTCCTTATTTTTTTGCCCTTTTGCACTTGACAGATGTAGTTTGAATTAATTTTGTTAGTGCATGACCCTGAAGGTCATGGAGCGAAATTTTTCTCCTTAAAAATTATCTAAAGCGCTATCTTGAATGCATTACAATGCTTTTGGGTCAAAACAACATTTGTCCTTTGAGGAAGATTTCCAAATACACTTATTTTTTATCCTAAGCTACTTCTTTTCAATCCAAGATATACTTAAACTAGTTCGTAATTAGAATTTAAATCCCAAAGTTGCTCACCAATATAAAATTCCTCCATATTCTCACACAAACCATGTGATAAAATTACATAATCCACTACACGTGTTATTATAGATATTAAAAGTGAAATTACCAAACACCGCCTATGTAGCCAAACCATTGAAAATGATTGAATCAAATGTCCCACAAAGAGTAAGAAACTACTCCCCAAAAAGATTGTAAGCCTTGTCTTGTAAACTCTTATCCACTGATTATTACTTTGTTCAATAAGACAAATAGGATTGTATTTGTCCTTATAAAAAGGAATGCTAGCTTGTTTACTTGTAGTCCTAATATTGAAATCATCCACTAGAAGAAATTCACCTAGCTGAGAATACAATGCAATATACCTTTTTTAACACCACAAAAGAATATTTTTCATCAATCCTTGTACTTTTTTAGGTTTTTGAAACTTGTGAAACAAAAAAACATTTTGCAATCCTAATGAGATTTCCATTTTCTAAAATTTTAAACCAAATGAATTGGTTATTTGAATCTTCTATTTGTAACTGGATGTAATGACTTTCTTTTTCCTTCACTAAGATCATAATACCCATGTCTTCTTTTTCATTCCCTACTATCGTGTTCCACACTACCTTCTTCAAATACCTTTCAAACAAAGTTGTCTTTGACCCTTCGCGTGTAAAGGGAAATAGTGTGGTTCCACAACCACTCTCCCCTTTTAAGCTCTGGCTTTAGGGGGGCCCCTCCTTTTGGCTTGCTCTGGGTTGTTTCTCTTCTTGTCTATGTTGTTTTTTGTCTTTAGGTCTAGTTGTTCTCTTTTGGTCTTGTTTGTGTTTCACACTTTCGGAGTCCCAAAAGTGCGAAAGGCCCAAAAATCTAGTAAACCTTGAACATATTTGATTCTAGGGGTTTCAGACTTTTAGAGGTCTGGACACCAAAAGGTCTAATTCTTTGAAGAGAATCATCCTTTCAATGTTTCAGGCTTTCAGAGGTCAAGGATCCCTGAAAGGCCGATCAACGAAGGTGGCTGACATCACCCCCACCGATTGCCTATGTTAGAATAACTAAGAGGGGGGTGAATCAATTATCCACTGGCCCAAGTCAAAATGTATAATCCAAAAACAAATTACTCAAACTTCTGCTATTCGGTAACTTAAAATATTATACTGTCTATGCTTTTATCGATTACCAATCTAATGATTACCGATCAAATCAAATATGCAACATGTAAATATGACATCAAACAAATATCACAATCAACACATAACACAAGAGATTTAACGTGGAAACCCTGTGAAGGGAAAAACCACCTGGGACCGACAACCCAAAAATATTCACTCTTCTGAAGTGAGGTTGGTGAAGACCCAACCCTGTTAAAGGTTACAAACACACTATTAGGTGTGACCTTGTTAGAGGATTTTAGACCAACCGTTATTGTCCAACCAACATTCACTATGGAGTTGACAAGATAACAAAGTTCATTCTATGAATGATACATAAAAGACTTTCCTAGTCCACTCGGTTAAGAAATTTGACTATGTACAATGGTTAAAATGTAGCAGTAGGTGATCTGCCTTAATAAAAATTCAATTGTAGATGTACAGATCAATGTTAGGCTCATTCAAATCCTTTGATCATTATCAATTCTATCCCAATAAATATTTAGTAACTTACTGTCGCTCGGTAATAGCTTCCTGACACTTGGTAAAACTCTATAGTTTAGTTCTCAATAACCAGTTTGATCAGGCATGCATGAAAACTTGTTCATGCGCTAATTTTGCAGTCTCCTTCTTCCGGCATTTTTTTTTCATTGTGAAACTCTAGTCTCTTAAATAGACAAGTAAACCATTTTCTTCTCCTCCATTAGATTTTGTCGCTTAACCAAATTCATTGATTTTGTCGCTTAAACCTTCCTCGGCTGATGTGTCAATAACACGTTTAATTTTCATCCTTTAGATCTTTCTTGAATTTTGTTAGCTGTCAATCTTTGTAACAAACTTTATCTCCAACCTCAAATTCATACATTTTCCCGCTCATCAATCCTTATCGGCTAAACTAATCATTTAGCTCATTTCTCATGTTCAGTTAACAAAGAAATGCATCGGTGAACACAAGCTCGGTTAATACTATGCTTGGTATACACTACACTTTGTCAGTGTATACTAAAATGCTTCATCAACTGACAACACTGCTTTGTGTCTTTTGGCTCTTTTCCTCATCATAGATGAATGAAACATAACCAAGTCAATATTGTTGGTGTAATTAAGTATTTACTAATTACACTTTACTTAAGTTTACTTAGGATAATGCATTTGCATATTAGTTTTCTTTGAGACACCTAGGAGTTTGCATTTCATTTTAGCACATGGTTAGGAGATTCTCCACTTTAGGTGGTCATAGTTCTCTTCTCATACCTCTTTGTGTGTGAGATCCACCTTTAGTGATCTTATCACATTATCATCCTTTCATTTTTGCACATGTTGCCCATACTTTGATGTACAATGGAGGATGATCCACCTTTGGTGGACATGTGATTCCACCATGTCTAGTTGTGATCTTATCACTTGCATATCTTCTAGATATCATGCATTGCATTTATATTGAGGCATTTCTACATTGTATGTAATCAATCTATTATCCATCATTTGATCATTTTTGAATTGTTCATTTGATCATATTGTCTTGTCTCTCTTGTTTTGTGCTATCTCTTGAGCTTCTAGATCTTGGCTTGTATTCTTTTCCTTAAGAAAATTCTTACAAATATCATAAGGTCATAGACTCATCAACAAGTTACCCAATGTATTCCTTATCCTCATCTATCATATCCATCTTCCTCATGTAGTTATTTATGTTCTTCATCTCTTTCACTCATTTTCTACAGATGTCTCGGTATAGTAACTTACAAGATAAGTGTTGTCAAGCAAGTTGACATCAATGACAACATAATATTGATTTAATCATATTACATATCTAATCAACAACTCAGTGATCTTAAATCATAGATCTTCAATTAGGTTCTAAATCAGTTGTAGTTCATCAATCTCTCCCTTTGGCATTGATGGCAACTCAAGTAATATGAAATATACCATACACATACCAAACATATATTCTAAAACTCTATTCACAAATGTTGTACAAGCTCTCCCTAGCTTAATATGTTTAATTACTATGTTACTAAACAACATTACAAAATATAGCTTTGCCATTCTACAGATATGCTCTTTTCAACATCTAGATTATCTCTCCCTTAGATAGTTCTCATCGGTGCATATTGTTTCATATTGTTTATCTCTCCCTTTGAAAACAATGCCAAAGAAACAAATAAACACACTGCTCTGTAGTAGCCATGCAACTCTCTATTATTCGGTACATTCTATGTATCTTTGTATACTGATATGCCAATTTGTTCCAGTTCTCCAAAACTTTTCACAACCTTAGACATGATCCAAAGTGTGAACTATGCTCCATCAACATGAATGATCTTCTAATAAGATTAGGCTGATGCAACATCCAAATCACATTAGTGACTGGTAGAAAGGGGACAGACCCCAAGTCTAGTCCTTAAGTATTCAAATGTATCCTTTGGTAGAGCCTTTGTAAGTATGTCTACAAGTTGCTCTTTTGATGTAACAAATTCTAACTTCACTTGCTTCCCCTATACTTGTTCTCTTAAGTAGTGATACTTAATAGATATATGCTTTGTCTTAGAGTGCATCACTAGATTCTTTGAAATGTTAATGGTACTAGTGTTGTCACAATATATAATCACCGGCTCAGTGATTACCTCATTCATACCTTCCAACACTTGCTTAATATATGCAATGTTTGAACAATTTGTAGCAACAACAACATACTCTACTTCAGCTGTAGACTAAGAAATGCAAGCCTGGTTCTTACTTGTCCATGTAACAAGTCTTTCACCAAAAAAAAATGCTCCTCCAGTGGTACTTTTTTTGCCATCCACATTTCCAGCCCAATCAATGTCGATATAGACCTTCAATTCAAATTTGCCTTCCTTAGGATACCATAATCCATAATCTTCAATCTTTTTCAAGTATCTTAAGATTCTTTTCATAGCAACCATGTTTGATTCTCTAGGGTTTGCAGGAAATCTAGCAAAAATTCCCACAACATGTGCTATATTTGGTCTACTATGAACTACATACATTAACTTACCAATCATAGATCGGTACAGTGTCTAGTTTACCTCTATAGTTTCATCTTCCTTTGTTAGTTTACATCCAATAGCCATCGGTGTTCCCATAGGTTTAGCATCTTCCATGCCAAATGTCTTTAATACTTCCTTTATGTATTTAGATTGTGTGATGAATACCCCATCACTCTACTGAATCACTTGTAAGCCTAGAAAGAACTTAATCTCTCCAAACATAGACATTTCAAACTCTTTTTTCATCTCATCAACAAAGGCTTTACATATGTGATCTTGACCTCCAAAAATAATATCATCCACAAATATTTCAGCAATAAGAATAGTATCATCAGTATCTCCTTTCATATACAAATTGTTGTTCTCACTAGTTCTAACAAATCTAATACTTAACAAATAAGTATGCAGCCTCTCATACCAGGCTCTCGGTGCTTTCTTCAAACCATATAAAGCTTTATGTAATCTACATACCATGTCTTTATTTTTTGGATCAACGACCCCTTCTGGTTGTTATGTGTAGACCTCTTCTTCAAGTATTCCATTCAAAAATGCCGACTTAACATCCATTTGATAAACTTTGAATTTCTTGTGTACAACATATGCAAGTAGCATTCTCACACCTTCTAATCTAGCAATAGGTGCAAATGTTTCACCATAATCAATTCCTTCCTCCTATGCATATCCCTTGCATACCAATCTAGCTTTATTTCTTGTTACCTCACTATTTTCATTCAGTTTGTTCATGAATATCCACTTAGTATTGATAACATTCTTGTCTTTAGGTCTAGGTACTAAGGTCCAAGTTTTCTTCTTCTCTATCTGTTCTATTTCCTCTTTCATTGCATTAACCCATTCATTATTTTCTAATGCAACTTTTACATTCTTCAATTCATATTCACAAACTAGACATGTACCTTGTCTTGTCTTACTCCTTGTTTGCATGCCAGCTTATCTGTCTCCAATAATTTGTGCTCAAGATGTTGTCTCCTGACAAATCTTTCTAGTACTTGGTCTCTTATTTCTTCTTCATCCTGGGTAGGTTCATTTTCTTGCTCGGTGGCTCCATCCTGTTCATCGGTTTCTTTTTCATGTTCCTTGATATTATTTTCATGCTGATTAGTTATCACAGTCTATGGCCTCAGTAGATACTCTGGATGTTCAATGTAAGTGAATCTACCGTAGTCTTCCAGTTCCTTTGTGCTTTCCTCTACATTCTTATCATCAAACTCATCAACTTGAACATTAGTACTTTCAATCATTTTATTAGTAGATTTATTCAGACACTTATATGCTTTGCTTTTACTAGAATATCCTAGAAATATCCCTTCATCACCTTTTGAGTCAAACTTCCCATTTCTTTCATCTTTCAAAATAAAACATTTGCTTCCAAAAATCCTGAAATAACATATAGTGGGTTTGTGTCCAAACCATAACTCATAGGGTGTCTTGTTAGTGTCCTTCTTCAGTTGTACTTGGTTCAGAACATAAATAGATGTACTAACAGCTTCTCTCTAGTATGTCTGAGAAACATTCTTTTGCAGCATTAGTGTCCTTGCATAGTCAACTATTGACCTATTTCTCCTTTCAGTAATCCTATTCTGCTAAGGTGTCCTCGGTGCAGAGACCTGTCTTTTAATACCATGCTCATTACAAAAAATTAGTGAATTCATCAGAGATAAATTCACCTCCTCTATCAAATCTTAGGCATTTCAATTCTTTACCAGTCTCTTTTTCTACTTTTTCTTTATACCACTTGAACATCTTAAATGCTTTAGATTTTTCCTTTAAGAACATGACAATCATCAGTCTAGTATAGTCATCAACAAAAAGAATAAAGTATCTATCACTATAATAACTCTGAGTTCTCATAGAACCACATAGGTTGGTATGAACCAAATCAAGTATCTTCTTTGTTGAATAATCTTTGCTTTTGAAACTAGATTTAGTCATTTTACCTTTCTGACATTCATGACACATAACATGATCAGGTTTTGACAAGTTAGGCAGACCTCTAACTCTTTTTGTTTTACTAATCTTAATCATGTTATCAAAATTCACATGGCATAACCTTTTATGCCACAACTAGGCATCTTCATTTTTCATCATCAAGCAAGAAGACTCCTCAATATCAAGATAAAATAGATTACCTCTTGATTGTGCTCCAGTTCCAACTAGTCTTCCTCCATCATCAAATATTTTCACTTTCTTGCTCTCAAAAGCAACTCAGTGACCTGAACTATTCAACTGTGCCACACTTAGCAAATTATAGTTTAGTCCATCTACCCAATAAGCATTTTCACATTTTATTCTATCATTTATCATTAGTGATCCTTTACCTCTTACCATATAGGGTGTATCATTACCCATCTTAACAAATCCTTCATTGTATTCTTCAAGATGATCAAATTTATCTTCATCACCAGTCATGTGATATGTACAACCACTGTCTATGATCCATGTATCAAAATTTGTTAACTTTAGAGATCAATGTTGTTCCTAAGTGTTTTTCTTCTTCCTCGGAGTCATCTTTCATAGAAAAAAATACAACTTCTACATCATCATCATAGTCAGATTCAGATTCATTTTCTTCAGCTATGTAACATACCTTTTTACCTTTGTCATTATTGTCTTAGTTGTCTCTATTTTTGTGTCAGTAGCTCCTATTTATTCTTCTCCCATAGCTTCCTTCAGATCGGTCTTTGGTTCTTTCATCATCTTTCTTATGTAGATATCTAGTAGCAATGTGGCCAACCTCTTTACAATTAAAGCATGCTAAAGGTAGCTTACCTCTATATCTCCCTTTTCCTGTAGATAACCTTCTAGCCATAAGAGCTTCAAGTTCATCAAGCTCATCATTAGTATTGCTATCACTATCATCATTCTTATTATTCCTACTACTAGACTTACCAATCTTTAGAGAAGTCATGAAAGCAGACTCAACAGTTAGAACAACACTATTGTCAAAGTTATTCAATTCGAAGGTTGTAAGTTTACCAATCAAATTGTCAAGAGTAAGGATGTTACCAGATGCAGACCTTGTTTCATGAATTGCAGATATTCTGATTGCATAAACTGGCAATAAGGTTCTGAGGACTTTTCTTACCACTGTCTCTTCATCAATAAAACCATCAGATGCTCTAATAGCATGTACTACCTCTTTTAGTCTATTTGTGTACTACATAGTATTTTCACCTTCCTTCATCTTCATATCATCGAATCTACCCCTTAAGCTTTCAGCTCTGGTTCTTTTGACATTCACATCACCACTGTAAACTTGAGAAAGTTTATCCCACATACCTTTGGCAATAGTGCAGCTTTTAATATCTTCAAATTTTGCATCAGTACAAGTACTAATAATCTCCATCATAGTAATATTGTGTTCATTCATGTCTCTTAGTTGATCAAGGGTCAAGGGACCAGCGGTCAGTTCAATATAGCCATTCTCCATCAGTTCTAGTGCAGAATTCCCAATTCTAGATATGTCCAACTTCATTCAAATTTTCCATACTACGAAGTTCTCTTTGTTTAGATTTGGCACTTCCCTCTTATACATTCTGAGATCTTTGTGTTGAAGTCCTTAAAACTCTATTCTAAACAACCAACACTCTGATACCAATTGTTAGAATAACTGAGAGGGGGGTGAATCAGTTATCCACTATCCCAAGTCAAAATGTATAATCCAAAAACAAATTACTCAAACTTTTGCTACTTGGTAACTTAAAATATTATACTGTCTTTTCTTTTATCGATTACCAGTCTAATGATTACTGATCAAATCAAATATGCAACATGTAAATATGACATCAAACAAATATCACAATCAACACATAACATAAGAGATTTAATGCGAAAACCCTGTGAAGGGAAAAACCACCTGGGACCGACAACCCAAAAATATTCACTCTTCTGAAGTGAGGTCGATGAAGACCCAACCCTATTAAAGGTTACAAACACACTATTAGGTGTGACCTTGTTAGAGGATTTTAGACCAATCGTTATCATCTAACCAGCATTCACTATGGGGTTGATAGGCTAACAATATTCATTCTATGAATGATACATAAAAGACTTTCCTAGTCCACTCAGTTAAGAGATTTGACTATGTACAATGGTTAAAATGTAACAGTAGGTGATTTGCCTTAATACAAATTCAATTGCAGATGTATAGGTCAATGTTAGGCTCATTCAAATCCTCTGATCATTATCAATTCTATTCCAATCAATATTCAGTAACTTACTATTGCTCGGTAATAGCTTCCTAACGCTTGGTAAAACTCTATAGTTCGATTCTCAATAACCAGTTTGATCAAGCATACTCTGTTAGTGTATACTAAAATGCTTCATCAACCGACAACACTGCTTTGTGTCTTTCGACTCTTTTCCTCATCATAGATGAATGAAACATAATCAAGTCAATATCATAAGGTCATAGACTCATCAACAAGTTACCCAATGTATTCCTTATCCTCATCTATCATATCCATCTTCCTCATGTAGATATTTTTGTTCTTCATCTCTTTCACTCCTTTTCTACAAATGTCTTGGTATAGTAACTTACAAGATAAGTGATGTCAAGCAAGTTGACATCAATGACAACATGATACTGATTTAATCATATTACATATCTAATCAGCAACTCAATGATCTTAAATCACAAATCTTCAGTTAGGTTCTAAATCAGTTGTAGTTCATCATACTATATAAGGTGGTGAGCCACTTTTCGACTCACTTGTTTTCTACCTTCGATCATCATTTTTTCAGAGCTTCTGGGCATGTTTTCTTCTTGTTTTTTAGTTTCCCAGCTCTTCTTGTCCACTTTTTGGTTTCTTATCCTTTGATGGGTTTGAGGTTGGTGTCTTCATCTTCCCTATGTCTTTTCTCATTGGTTTCTAGTTTTGATTCCTATTTTTTGCTTTCTTAGTTGGCATTTTCTAGGGTTTGTCTGTTTTGGTTGGTCTTGTCCTGCTTTGGGGTCACAGGATTGTCCCCCTAGACCCCTTAGCCTCAAGTTCATGGTCAGACTCATTTTGAGCTCATTTTTTAGCTTGAAACCCTTAACCCTTATTTTCCACTATTTGGCCATAAAACTTTCAGACTTTCACAGTCTGAAAATCGGAGAGGATCTATCTTCAAGGAAATCAACTAAGTCCCATTTTAGGTGTTTCGATGGTTTCATACACCAAAAATTTGACATGCCTGAATTGCTAAAACTCAGGCTTTCACACCTCTAAAGTGTCGAGCCCAAAACTTGGGTTGGGTCCCCTTCTTTTGGCATTTCAGCCTTTTTGGCCTTTCGGAGGTCATGTACCCCCGAAGGTTTGAAAGGCCAAAATTGGTTTCCAGGGACTTTTAACTTGGGTTGTTTAGTTGTTTCTATCCCATTTTTCATCATAATTTCTTGCATAATTTTTGTAGCTTGATGATCTCTGATTTCAACTCATCGATTATGAGGTATCATTTCAAAGGATATCATGCACCCTCCAAAGTGGGGAACTTACATGCTAAGATCATGAATACTAACATCGGGAACGTCAGATGGAATGAATACCTAGTCAAATGTACACAACCGATGGGGAGGTCTGAGGACTGCACTTTATTAGTGTACTATTCTTTGGTAAATGTAGCAGCACACTGAATATCCATCCTATCATCAAATTTGATCATCACTCTAGCAAGTCACTATATACCAGATGAAAGAATGGTTGAGAACATGGGAGAAGTAGTTTTGGATCTCTGGCCAAACAACATTGAAGATGTCCTCCACCTGCCCAAGGGGGTAGACAAGTTTTACAGCTTCTCCATTGGCAACGGAATGGACTTTTACAACAAAGATGTCTCATTATCCCATGAGATTGTGAACAAGGAATACCTCATACAACCTCTGCCCAAAAATAAGTTGGAAAAGATAGACATGCGGCGAGGATACATGAAAGAAGACATCCAGGCAGCCATCACCATGATCAGTCAGGTGTATGGATAGCCAAAATTAGTACAATTGGAACCTAGGATGATCCTACTCTTTGAAAAAATAAAGGACAGGTGGGCAAGATTTGATTGGGCCACAATCCTAAGAGACAACTTGGATCAGTAGTAGATCATAGTAAAGAATGATTCACACTTCTACATGACATCCTATGTTGTGCACCTATTGGCTGCAAGGGCGGTGTACCCAGGATTGGTGAAAGTTGGTGCTATGGGTGATCAAAATGCATGGCCATTCAAAGTCTACCCACAATTGGTTCGAAAGGAGTGCTACACACATGACAGTCCTAAATTTTGCACCATCAATGATGCTTTTGTGTTCACTATCATACACTCCATAGAAGGATACTATACCAAAAGGATGTCAATAGAAGCTACTATGAAGGTGAAGGCCCTTGGGGTATTTTATATTCAGTTCAAAACTTTTACATACATGTGGGTGGCAAGAAGCACCCTGGCTCCTAAGAAGCTGCCAAGATATCCATTAGATAGGGTAATCTTGTTGGAGATGGCCCGACAATTGTCAGATGCCCATGAACATATCTGGCACAAGAAGAAGCATTATTGGGATTTCCTAATTTCCATAGGGCCCCACTATGTATAATACATGAAGATCTATAAGTCCCTAGCATTCGAATGGGATGAATTCCCATTACAGAGTTACAACCTTATAAGGACTCACTTCAATCCAATTGGTACATACAATCATATAATGGGAAGGCATTATGTACACGAGCCCCACATTGAGGACCATTGGATAAACTACCTTGATGACTATGAGGTTAGAATCCAGGACTACTGTTGGATGAGCTTGGAGCTAGCACAAACTACTCTACTACTCGGGGTACCCCAAAAGGTGAAGGAAGTTGACTCTGAGGATGTCCTGGATCCTATTTACAATTTGGATAAAGTATACACCAAGGCCATTTTGAATGTAGAGGTTGACAGGGATGAAAATGATGATATCAACTTCAAGGAAAGACAAGTAATCAAGGTGACTAAGGCATGGATCACCCATCCATTTCCTATGGATCCCGTACCTATGAAACAACAACCAACTCAGCCCTCCAAGGAAAACAAGAAGAAAGGGGAGAAGGTGTTGATGCCATAGTTCAAATAGGTTGTACCACAAAAGCCAAAAATGGTCTATAGACATGAGTGCCCCACAACATACGACTCTGCTATATATTCAAAGAATCCCAGAACTAGAATGACTGCAAGTATAGCACCTCCAACTTCTCCTTCTTCTAGCGGTCTTGAACCTTCGAGTGCACCAAAGAAGGCACCTAAATTCAAGGTAACTGGACCTAGGCCAGTTGAGATAATAAAAGGGCATGTATACAAGAGGAAGAAAGACTCAATGTCCACTCATATGGACACCCTCTTAGAGGAAGATGGAGATGAGGAGGATCAAGTGCCCCTTAGTAGAACCTGATCTATAGGATTCTTAAAAAGGAGAGTACAAGATGAAGATCAACAAAAGGATGTCAAAGGAGGAGCCCAAGGAGATCTGATAAATCTGGATGCTCTGGGTGATGATGAATTTGACATCTTTGATTTCAAAGGACTTCATGGTTTCCAAGAATCTGAGTAGCAGGCTCCAGCTACAGGATAGTCCTTTTCTTTTGATTCCCTCCCTACAAAGTTCACTAGTCCTCTTGGCAAAGTGGGAGAGGAAGTCCTACAAGATGCTCAGGAATGAGTCAAGGAGGTCACATTTGAAATTCAAAAGGAAACTACAGAGTCAGGAAGAGATTCTTCTATAGGTGTCACTTCAAGGGAGACATAGTAGCATAAATTCCCCCATTTTCACACTCACCTCCACCTCCACCTCCACCTATGCATCAAACTCCACATCCACCTTCGTGTCCAACACCACCTACCACTCCACTTCTACTTCCTCTGCCAATGCCTTCACCCACTCCTCCTATCACTCCTACTCCTCTCGTGCATAACCCTCCTTCCCAAGCTCCCATTCCACCGTGTGTCCACACTAAAACATTAGCACAAGGGCTTCCGGAGTGAGAAAAGGAAAGAGAGGTAATCAGTGAGATTCTTTAAGAAGGACAAGATGGATAAGAGAAGCAGGTTGAAGAGGAAGAATAAACAAATGTGGAAGAGGAGCTGAATATGATAGAAGAACAAGAAATTGAAGGAGGAGAGGAGGAGAGTCAAGAGGAGATGGAGATAGAATGTCTGACAACTACCTTGACTCTAGCAGCCCCATATGAGCCCCTAAATGCCTTTTCAAATCCCACTTGGTTCACTAAGGAAATCCAACCAAGAATGAGGCTGTATACCGATGAGATACAGATATGGCAGCATCAGGGTGAGCATTCCATCAAACAGGATCTAGTACCCGAGAAAGAACTCTCTCATATGTAATGCAAGATCAGGTGAGCAGATGGAAGGCTCAGGTGGTTGTCCCTAGAATGAATGTCAGTATGGAAGAAGTCACTCTAGATAATTATGTGCTGGAAGAGGTAGACCTAGGAGAGCCGACTAGAGAGGGAAGTAAAACTCTGGCTACACTAGGGTGAAAACATGCCTTACGCTTCATGGACAAGGATGAAGAGAAGATCAAGGCATTAATGGAATAGATTAAAGTAATGAATAAATTTATCCTTAAGATAGCGGGTCTCATTGACCCTAGTAACCCCAAGGCCTCATTATAGGATATTTCAAAGAAAAGGGGTGATGTAAGTATATCAGTAGATGTCTCACATTCTTTTGTTCAGACATGTGCAGATTAGAAGGAAAATTTTGAAGAGTTTGTCGGGGTGGTTCTCAAGAAGATTCTAAGGCCTTTTAGAAGTATTCTTCAGGAAATCAAATTTTTTGTTGAATTATGTGTGAGGAGGATGGTTTGGAGGAGAAGATACTAAAGTGGCAAAAGGCACTGGAAGATCTTGTAGTGATAAGGAAGCAACACTTCCAAGTTTTGGTTAAGGTGTATGAAGGGTCAGAGCTAGATAATTTTGAGGAATGGATCCAAGATATCACTGGTGCTTTGACTATTTTTGAAAAGGTGTTGACGAGAATGAATAAAAGGAGAGATAAAGGTTTTCTTTTTGTGGGGGAAATGCATAAGTTTTTCAAAGGGTTGGACCTAGATTTATATGAAGAAGATGATGAGAAAATAATGCATCCCATAAATTTCATCGTAAATCAATATCTGGACATCTTCGGAGGAGTTAGTACAAAAGAGGACCTCCAATAGATGTTCTATTAGAGGGAAGAAATTCAAAAATTGCTATCTCAGGAAGAGGAAATAAAGGGGTTTGCAGTGGAATTGATCACCTTCTAGGAGAAACAACAAGAACTCCTTAAAGCAGTCAAAATAGCTGACTTCGAGGAAGTGCAAGGGATTGTGGATAGGTTCCACAAATCTCATCTAGAAGTCCTTCCCAATCCATAAGCATTCAGTGTGGACTTAGCCAAATTTTGTATAGAGAAAAAACATTTTTCACACTTAGCCATTTTTGAAGACCTAGATTTTCAGCATTTCGGCCCTAGAGGATTTGTGGCCTCTGAAAGTTTGAAAGTTGAGAAAAGGTCACCTCCACACTTAGTCAATTTTGGAGCTTCATTTTTTTGGGGTAACAGTCAGGATCCAAAATTTTTGGGCATGACTGCCATTTAACTTTAGTCTTCTCCAAGTTATTTTTTTTTAGTCAAAAAGATCACTTCAAGAGGGTCATTTCTGCATCATTTGAGGGCCTCTTCCAGTTGAGTCCACGTAGGAGAGATATGACGAAGAATAAAGGGTAGGATCACAAAGTTTCATGAAGAACATGCACGAGTTCCAATTTTGTTTTTAAGTTATTTTATGCATGATCTATTCCAGATTTGTAGTGCACGAGGTTTAATTGGTTTTAGAGATAGTTTCCTTCATGTAATCTCTAGTTTAGATTTATTTTTGAGTTTTAGATGCAGCTGAAACCCTAGCTGTGAAATTGAGAGCACAACTCTATAAATTGTAAGAACTCAATGTAATTAGGGTCAAATTTTTATCATAATACAATACATACAATTGGTGCTTCAATCGTGGTGTGATTATTCTGCTATCTTTGAAAAATTTATAAATGTGTGAATTGCTCATTTGTTTATTTCAAAGAACCAGTTGATTGTGTGGTGATTTTGATCTGCAATTCTTTTAGTTCAATGCTTACCTCTGCTGAATTGCTTTTTTGTGACAAATTATTGAGAAGATCTCTCTTTTGCGGTGCTTTGAAGATAAACTTGTCTCATGTGTGCGCACATCCATGGTGGCTTCATGATCCGATGAGTTTTGGCTTATTATACATCTATTTTTTTTTCCATTGATGATTGTATTTGCCTGGCTGGGATTGTGATTTCATCAGATCTCTATTTTGTGGGTTTTCCTCATCTTCTTAGTATTTTAATTCACGAAGTAGCATAATATTGGTTTATGTCCATTAGTTTCTTTCAACAAATTTCTTTTAAATTCTTGTTACCCTGCCTTTTACCTTCCTTACATATCAGTTACGATAGATTAATTAGATTAACATTATTTTTATTTAAAAATCTAAAAATCCCCAAAAGAAGTATTGTTGTGCTTAACATTTGTTTTGCAGCCTTTTCGAGATATGAACCAGCAAAGGCATCCTCATGAACAGATTCACATTTGTCTTCCATTGAGCTATCCAAGTGGTTGAGACCCAACCCAAAAGGAACCTTGAGATTGACTAATATCATTCTTCCAAGAGGGGAATTTTCTCGTGTAAATTCCTAGCCATTGTCTCATGTAAAAATGATGCTCAACAGAAGTGGCGCTAGAAGGAGGGCCCTCGAAAGGGAGACCCTAGGACATTGGATCATTCTCTCTCGAAAGGTTTGAACGAGTCCTCAGATCCTCACCAAACAAATGGAAATTCCTAGAACTCAAAGAAGTTTGCAAACCTCATAGCAACAAAGCAAGACACGGAGAGGACATTTCATATCAGCCTAATCTTCCTCCATTTCCCCATGTCGTTGCCCCACCTGTTGCCACTCTACCACTAGCTCCAATGGATTTTTTCACAAATGCTCAAAGCTCTGGATTGTATCTACAAGGATAGATCCACGAGCTACCCAAGAATCCTGAGAAATTTTGTCCATGTTTCATCTATGGAGAATCCAGGATAATGGAAGAAGACTTTTGCGCATTCAAAGAGTTATGCAATTGCAAAGAGATTGCCCATCAAGATATTGTGTGCTGCCTTTTCCCTTTCACATTGGAGGAATTTGCATACAACTGGTATTTAAACTTACCATGAGGATCCATCTCCACCTGGGGGGAATTTGAAACAAAGTTCCTAAATCAATTCAAGCTATATGTGGACCCGAATAATCTTCACCACCAATTCATCTCGGTGAGAAAGGACCATAACAAACCAATCACTATGTTTAATCACTATTTCCATAAGATGTACCAAAAAATTGGAGGCTCCTTATACTGTACTAGTTGGGGCTTCTATACAAGTGTACCTATGGGCCTTGGATCCATTAACTTCCATATTTCTGAAGAGGCTGCCCCCGGGGGACATAGACACTCTAGAGAAAGTCTGTAATGAAGCTATCACATTTCCTCAATAAATGGATCCACAAGAAGGTGGAAACTATGGTGTTTCACCAACATTAGGGAACATTACCATGATTGGTCCATTCACAACAAATAATCAACTCTCGGTGCAGCACACCCCAAGACTCAATCCGGTGCCGGCCCCATACACTTCTGCCCCACCACTCACCATCACATACCTAGGATATGATGCACATAAGGCAGCCTTATGTGAACAAAAGGCTATTACCCCAAATGAGCCGGACCATGCCTTAGTGAATGAGTTGGATGCCATGAAAAATACATTGTCCCATTTAATAGGTGAGATCACTAGGATGAAGCTTAATCCACCTCAGAACCAGGGGAACTACCAATGAACAACTATTGCCCCAAACACCTACTCCCAGAATCAAAATCATAATTATGGCAGTTACAACAATGACAATAACAATAATAGTGGAGGTTATGGGAATGTTTCTCAAGATAAACAATTTGGTCAATAATAAACTAAAAGAACATGGAACACACACCCCAATAATGACAACATGCCCTCCGACAATGCCAATGCCTTTAACTCATCCGAGGTCAATTTCACTCAAGCTCCCAACACACACCAATTAGATAACGAGTACAGGGGAGAGTTCAAAAATCAATAGAGCTAGGATCTTGATAACTCCCATACTCATTTCAATGCCATGGTCTTTGATTTGTATGACCCAGGTATAGGGGGAAGTCCTACAAATAACACAGCTGAAGAGGACTTTGTCTTCCCTTTCAATCAACAAAGTCAGCCTGAGTATTCTGAGATCCAGGATTTCAGAACAACAATAGAAACAACTATAACCTGAGGAGTAGAAGAGAACCTCTAACTGATGGTATTCCCTCAGGGATGCAGCCCACTCCACTTGACCCATAGGCTAACAATAATCCTACACCTCCTAGAGGTCCCTATGCCACTATTGCCCTAGCAACACAACACCAGCCCACTATGTTGAAGAATCCAATCTGGGCCACGGAAAAGTATACTGCACTAGAGGAACTAAAGATAGTTAAAGCCAATATGTCAATGTACGACATGTTGCAAAGTTTTCCTTCACAGAGAGAAGCCCTCCTGAAATCCCTGGATCATTCCAAATCTGCCCCATCCAACAACAACACTAGAAGTTCATCAAATGTCAACACGGTTGAGGCAATTCCAACCATGTTCAAAGACCAAGTGGAAGTGCCCCCATTACTACTCAGCCTCAAGATCTTTGGAAAGAACCTACACAACTTCTTGATTGACTCAGAGGCTTCATGTAATGCCATGCCATTATCCATATGCCAAAATTTGGGGGTGAACCCACAACCAACCAATAGGGTTGTGATCCAACTCAATAAAATGAAGGTCAAAGTCATTGGATTCCTTAAAGATACACGCATACAATTAACCACTAACCCCAGGATCCAAGATTGCATTGACATACATATTGTGGACATCCTAGAGACATACAACATGTTACTTAGTAGAGAGTAGACTAGATCTTTAAGAGGTTGGTTCTCCATGGACTTCACTCGACTTTGGATACCATGGAAAGGACTCAATAACCAAATCAAGATTGATGGTGAGCCCAAACTCAAGCAGATGATAATTGAATACAATGCCCGAAATGAAGTTCTATTTTCACAAGCTGATCTGGGGGTGTATCGATTCAATAAGGTTTTAACCTTTCACATCAAAGAAGAAGAAAACTTAAATGATAGCCCTGTACAAGGGTTGGTGCATACTCAAATTCCTGAGGAGATCCTCGTGGAGTTTGTAGGAAATATGATGAAAAACATGAACATCTTGGGCAAGATGCTGACCCAAACATATTAATTTTTCTAGGATATTGTCGGTTGCACCAGACAAATCATTTTGCATTTGAATGCCAAGATTTCTAGGGCGTGATGGTTCAAGTAACTCAATTTCAATCTGACACATGTTGAGTCTAGGAGTCCTCCAAAGAAGTTTAAAACTTCAAAAAAATCTCATCTACAAGAGGGGAAGGGTGATTTTAGCAACCTCTACCAGGGCTATAAATGCCTCCCTAGTAGTAGAGCAAGGTTAAATTGACTTTTGGCTGAATTTGGATTGGTGGGCAGTGATTAGATGATGATTGGTTGAGAATCAGGGGAGGCTTACGGTGAGGGATTCCTAGAAAATTTGAACACTCATAAACACACTGGATGCGGATGTAAAAATTTCTCGATCTTGATGATCTAGGATAATCACTCTAGCTAAAGGCCTTATTTCTGGCTCACCACGAGATGGGATTGTTTCAAGGTGGAATGGCTTTGGGATACTTGAGTTATTCCCTTTCTTTTGTCAGGGCTATTTGTTGTGGTTCCACAACCACACTCCCCTTTTAAGCCCTGGCTTCAGGGGCCCCTCTCCTTTTGGCTTGCTCTAGGTTGTTTCTCTGCTTGTCTATGATGTTGTTTGTCTTTAGGTCTAGTTGTTCTCTTTTGGTCTTGTTTGTGTTTCACACTTTTAGAGTCCCAAAAGTGCAAAAGGCCCAAAAATCCAGTAAACCTCGAACATATTCAATTCTAGGGGTTTCAGAATTTCATAGGTCCTGACACCAAAAGGTCTAATTCTCTGAAGTGAATTGACCTTTTGGCATTTCAGTCTTTTAGAGGTCAGGGACCCCCGAAAGGCCGATCAGTAGAGGTGGCTAATGTCACCCCTGCCGGTTGCCTATATAAGGCGGTGAGCTACTTTTCTACTCATGATCATCATTTTTTCAAAACTTTTGGGAGCGTTTTCTTCCCAATTTTTAGTTTCCCCACTCTTCTTGTCTGATTTTTGGTTTCTTGTCCTTCAGTGTGTTTGAGGTTGGTGTCTTTGTCCTCCCTCTGCCTTGTCTCATTGGTTTTTGGTTTTGTTTCCCATTTTTTTCTTTCTTAGTTGGCATTTTCTAGGGTTTGTCTATTTTGGCCGGTCTTGTCCTACTTCAGGGTCACAGGGTTGTCCCCCTGGACCCCTTAGGCTCGGGTTTGTGGTCGAACTCATTTTGAGCTCATTTTTGAGCTTGAAACCCTTAACCCTAGTTTTCCACTATTCGGCCATAAAATTTTTGGACTTTCGTAGTCTGAAAATTAGAGAGGATTTGTCTTCAAGGAAATCAGCTAAGTCCCATTTTTGGCATTTCAGTGGTTTCATACACCGAAGATTTGACATGCCCAAATTGTCAAAACTTGGGCTTTCACACCTCCAAAGCGCCGAGCCTGAAACTCTGGCTGGGTCCCCTTCTTTCAATGTTTTGGCCTTTTTGGTGTTTCAGAGGTCATATACTCCTGAAGGTCCAAAAGGTCGAAATTGGTTTCCAGGGACTTTTAACTTGGGTTGTTTAGTTGTTTCTATCCCATTTTTCATCATAATTTCTTGCATAATTTATGTAGCTTGATGATCTTTGATTTGTGTCCCATGGATCTTGGCTTAAATGGTAGATAAGGTCAACTCACCAACTATGAGGTATTAGTTCAAAGGATATCATGCACCCTCCAAAGTGGGGAACTTACATGCTGAGATCACATATACTGACATCGGGAATGTCGATTGGAATGACTACCTAGTCAAATGTGCACAACTAGTGGGGAGGTCTGAGGATTAGTGTACTATTCTTTGATAAACATTGTAGCACACCCAATATCCATCTTGTCATTATATTTGATCACCACACTAGCAAGTCACTATATACCAGATGAAAGAATGGTTAAGAACAACATGGGTGAAGTAGTTTTGGATCGACGACTAGACAACATTGAAGATGTCTTCCACCTTCCAAAGGGGGTAGACAATTTTTACATCTTCTCCATTGGAAAGGGAATGGATGTTTACAACAAAGATGTCCCATTATCCCACTAGATTGTGAACAAGGAATACCTCATACAACCTCTACCCAGAAATAAGTTGGAAAAGATAGACATGCAGAGAGAATAAATGAAAGAAGACATCCAAGCAGCCATCACCATGATCAGTTGGGTGTATAGACTACCACAATCAATACAATTGGAACCCTGGATGATCCTACTCATTGAAAAAATAAAGGATAGGCAGGAAAGATATTATTGGGCCACCATCCTCAGTGACAACTTGGATCAACAATTGATCATAGTAAAGAATGATCCACACTTCTACATGACATCCTATGTTGTGTACCTATTGGCTGCAAGGGTGGTGTACCTAGGATTGGTGAAAGTTGGTGCTATGGGTGATCGTAATGCATGGACAGTCACAATCTACCCACAACTGGTTTGAAAGGAGTGCTAGACACTTGATAATCATGAATTATGCATCATCAATGATGCTTTTGTGTTCGCTATCATATGCTCCATAGGAGACTATGAGAAAAGGATGTCAATAGAAGTTGCTATGAAGGTGAAGGCCCTTGGGGCATTTTATATTTAGTTCAAAACTTTTAGATACATTTGGGTGGTAGGAATCACCCTGGCTTCTAAGAAGCTGCCAAGATATCCATTCAATAGGGTAATCTTGTTGGAGATGGCCTGATAATTATCGGATGCCAATGAACATATTCGACACAAGAAGAAGCATTGTTGGGATTTCCCAATTTCCATAGGGCCCCACTATGTACAAGACATGTAGATCTGTAAGTCCCTAGCATTCGAATGGGATGAATTCCCACTATAGAGTTACAACCTCATAATGACTCACTTCGATCCAATTGGTACATACAGTCATATAATGGGAAGACATTATGTACATGAGCCCCATATTGAGGACCATTACATAAATTGCCTTGATGACTTTGAGGTCATAATCCATGACTACTATCGGATCAGATTGGAGCTAGCACATACTACTCTACTACTCAGGTTACCCCAAAAGGTGAAGAAATCTAACTCTGACGATGTCCTGGATCCTATTTAAAATTTGGATAAAGTATACACCAGGGCCATTTTGACATAGAGGTCGACAAGGTTGAAAATGATGACATCAAATTCAAAGCAAGACATGTCATCAAGGTGACTAAGGCGTGGATCACCCATCCATTTCCTATGGATCCCATACCTATGAAATAATAACCAGCTCATCTCTCCAAGGAAAAGAAGAAGAAAGGGGAGAAGGTGTTGATGCCACAGTTCAAAGAGGTTGCACCACAAAAGCTAGAAATGGTGTATAGACATGAGTGTCCTATAGCATACGGCTCTGCTACCCATTCATAGAAGCCAAAAACTGGAATGACTAGAAGCCTAGCACCTCCATATGCTCCTTCTTCTAGCGGTCCTGAACCTTCGAGTGCACCAAAGAAGGCACCTAAATTCAAGGTAACTGGACCTAGGCCGACTGGGGTAATAAAAGGGCATGTATACAAGAGGAAGAAAGACTCAATGCCCATTCTTATGGACACCCTCTTAGAGGAAGATGAAGATGAGGAGGATCAAGTGCCCCTCAAGAAAACAACCCATTCTGTGGGTTTCTTATAAAGAAGGAGATTACAGGATGAAGATCAAAAAAAGGACATCGAAGGAGGATCCCAAGGAGAGCCGATAAATCTAGATGCTCTAGGTGATGATGAATTTGACATCTCTAATTTTGAAGGACTTCACAATTTCCAAGATTCTGAGCAACAAACTCTAGCTACAGGACAGTCCTTTTCTTTTGATTCCCTCCCTACAAAGTTCACTAGTCCTCTTGGCAAACTGGGAGAGGAAGTCCTGCAAGACTCTTAGGAATCAGTCGAGGAGGTCATAGCTAAAATTTAGAAGGAAACTACAGAGTTAGGAAGAAATTCTTCTGTAGGTGTCACTTCTGAGGAAGACATAGCAACACAAATTCCCCTAGTTTCACACTCATCTCCACCTTCACCTCCACCTATGCATCAAACTCCACCTCCACCTCCACGTCTAACACCACCTACCAATCCACTTCTACCTCCTCTACCAATGTCTTCACCCACTCCTATCTCTCCTAGTCCTCCCATGCAGAACCATCCTTCCTAAGCTCCCATTCCACCACGTGTCCACACTAAAACATTAGCACAAGGGCTTCAGGAGACAAAAAAGGAAATAGGTGATCGATGAGATTCTCTTGGAAGGACAAGATGGATCAGAGAAATAGGTTGAAGAGGAAGAACAGACAAATGTGGAAGAGGAGCTGAATATGATAGAAGAATAAGAAATAGAAGGAGGAGAGGAGGAGAGTCATGAGGAGATGGAGATAGAACACCTAAAAACTACCTCGACTCTAGCAACCCCTTATGAGCCCCTCAATGCCTTTTCAAAGCCCACTTGGTTCACCAAGGAAATCTAGCCAAGAATGAGGGTGTATATCAATGATGATATAGATATGGATGTTGGACTACAACTAATTTGGAATCTGATTAAAGAATCTATGATTAAAGATCACTGAGGAGTTGCTGATTAGATATGTAATATGATTAAATCAGTATTATGTTGTCATTGATGTCAACTAGTTTGACAGTATTTATCTTGTAAGTTACTATACCAAAACATCTGAAGAAAGGTGAAAGAGATGAAGAATAGAGAAATCTACATGAGGAAGATGTACATGAAAAATGAGGATAAATAACACATTGAGTAACTTATTGATGAGTCTATGACTTGATGATATTGACTTTATTATGTTACATTCATCTATGATGAAGTATAGAGCTGAAAGACAAAGAGCAGTGTTGTCGGTAAATGAAGCATTTCCAGTATACACTGATGGAGTGTAGTGTATACCAAGCATAGTATTAACCGAGCAGTGTTCACCGATGCATTTCTTTGCTAACCGAGTGGAACAGAATGAACTAAATGATTAGTTTAGCCGATAAGATTGATGAGATGTAAAGTACCTTGATTTCAGTGATAATGGATAATGTTTGTTATAAAGATCGACGACTAACAAAATTAAAGAAAGATATAATGGAACAGATTGAAACGTGTTATTGACACGTCAGCCGAGAAAGCTTGAAGTGGAAAAATCTATGATTATGGTTAAGCGGCAAAATCTGATGGAGAAGAAGAAAATGATTTACTCGTCTATATAAGAGAACATAATTTCATTATGTAAAGATGTCAGAAGAAGAAGATACTATAAAATTATTGCGTGAACAATTTTTCATGCATTATGATCATATTGGTTAAGTAAGAACTGAGCTGCAGAACAATTACCAAGCTACAAAGAGCAATTACCAATGGACAGTAAGTTGATACAGTATTGAATTTGAAGTGAAATATTGGTCAGAAGGATTTGTATGGACTGAATGTTGATCTATAATCTGCAATTGAAGTTGTATTAAGGTAGGTCACATACTGTTACATATTTAACCATTGTACACAATCAAAATCTCTTAACTGAGTGGACTCTGAAAGTCTTATGATGTATCATTCATAGAATGAACATTTTTATCTTGTCAACCCCATAGTGAATGCTGGTTGGACGATAACTTCTAGTCTAAAATCCTCTAACAAGGTCACACCTGACAGTGTGTTTGTAAACCTTTAACAGGGTTGGGTCTTAACTGACCTCACTTTAGAAGAGTGAACAATTTTTGGGTTGCCGGTCCCAGGTGGTTTTTCCCTTTATAGGGTTTCCACGTTAAATCTCGTGTTATGTGTTGATTGTGATATTTGTTTGTTATCATACTTTGCATGTTACATGTTAGATTTGATCGGTAACTATTATAAGTTTTAGACTAGTAATCGGTAAAAGCACATACAGTGAAAGTAATTATTGTTTATCGAGGAGCAGAAATTGAAGAAGTTGTTTTGAATTATACATTTTTTTTTGAGACACTGGATAACTGATTCACCCCCCTCTCAGTTATTCTAACAATTGGTATTAGAGCTACAATTGCTTAGAATAGAGTTTTAAGGACTTAAGCACAAAGGTCTCAAGATGTATAAGAGGGAAGTACCAAAATTGAACAAAGAGAACTTTGCAGTATGGCAAAGCTGGATGAAGTTGCACATATCTAGAATTGGAAATTCTGCACTAGATCTAATGGAGAATGGCTACATACAACCGCCCACTAGTCCCCTAACCCTTGATCAATTGAGAGATAGGCATGAACACAATATCACTATGATGGAACTTGTTGCTACCTATACTGATGCCGAATTTGAAGACATTAAGGCATGCACTACTGCCAAATCCATGTGGGACAAGTTAAATCTAATATACAGTGGAGATCTGAATGTCAAAAGAGCTCGAGCTAAAAGTCTAAGAGGCAGATTTGATGATATGAGGATGAAAGAAGGTGAAAACATTGTGCAGTACTCAAATAGACCAAAAGAGGTGGTACATGCTATTAGAGCATATGATGGAGTGATTGATGATGAAACAGTGATAAGTAAGATTCTTAGAACTTTGCTACTAGTTTATGCAATCACGTTCTCTACAATTCATGAAATAAGGGCCATATCCAATCTTACCCTTGACACACTAATTGGTAAACTTACAACCTTTGAATTAAATAACTTTGATAATAGTGTTGTTCCTTCTTTTGAATCCGCTTTCATGTCTTCTTTGAAGATTGGAAAGTCTAGCAGGAATAATAAGAATTATGATAGTGATGATAATACTGATGATGAACTTGATGAGCTTGAAGCTCTTATGGCCAGAAGATTGCCCAAAGGAAAAGGAAGGTATAGAGGTAAGCTACCTTTGGAATGTTTTAATTGTAAAGAAGTCAGTCACATCACTGCTAGATGTCCTTAGAAAAAAGATGATGATAGATCCAAAGACCAATCTGAAGGAAGCTATGGGAGAAGAGTCAACAGAGGTTACCGACATAGCAATAAAGACAACTGAGAAGATAAAGGAAAAAAGGTATGTTACATAGCCGAAGATATTGAAACTGAATCTGATTCTTGATGATGATATAGAATTTGTATTTATTGCTATGAAAGATGACTCGGAGGAAGAAGAGAAACATGAAGAGACAACACTGATCTCTAAAGTAAGCAGAAATGATACATGGATCATAGACAGTGGCTATACACATCATATGACCAGTGATGTAGAGAAGTTTGATCATCTTGTTGAATACAATGGAGGATCTGTGAGAATGGGAAATGATGCACCTTGTATGGTAAGAGGTAAAGGTTCACTTATGATCAATGACAAAATAAAATGTGAAAATGCATACTGGGTAGATGGATTGAACTATAATATGTTAAGTGTGGCTCAGCTGAACAATTCAGGCCACCGACTGGCTTTTGAGAGCAAAAAGGTGAAGATCTATGATGATGAAGGAAGACTTCTTGGAACCGGTACACAATCCAGAGGTAATCTATTCTATCTTGCTATGGATCAGTATTCTTGTTTGTTAATAAAGGATGAAGATGCTTGGTTGTGTCACAAAAGGTTATGCCATGTGAACTTTGACAACATGATCAAGATTAGTAAAAAGAAAAGAGTTAGAGGATTGCCTAACTTGTCAAAACCTGATCATGCCATGTGCCATGAATTTCAGAAAGGTAAGATAACTAAGTCTAGTTTTAAAAGCAAAGACTACTCAACAAAGAAGATACTTGAGTTGGTTCATACCAACCTATGTCATCCTATGAGAACTCAGAGTTATTTTGGTGATAGATATTTTATTCTTTTTGTTGATGATTATACTAGACTGATGACTATTATGTTCTTAAAAGAGAAATTTGAAGCTTTAAAATGTTTACGTGGTATAAAGCTAAGGTAGAGAAGAGACTGGAAAAGAAATACAATGCTTAAGATCTGATAGAGGAGGTAAATTTATCTTTGATGAATTCACTAATTTCTATAATGAGCATGGAATTAAAAGATAGGTCTCTGCACCAAGGACACCTCAGCGAAATGGCATTACTAAAAGGAGGAACAGGTCTATAATTGACTATGCTAGAACATTGATGATATAGATGAATGTTGCTCAGACATATTGGAGGGAAGCTGTCAGTACAACTGTGTATGTTCTTAACTGAGTACAACTGAAGAAGGACTCCAACCGAACACCTTATGAGCTATGGTTTGGACACAAACCTACTGTAAGTTATTTCAAGATTTTTGGAAGTAAATGCTTTATTTTGAAAGATGAGAGAAATGGTAAATTTTATTCTAAAGGAGATGAAGGGATATTTCTAGGATATTCCTCTATAAGTAAAACATATAAATGTTTGAATAAGGTTACAAATAAGATAGTTGAAAGTACTAATGTTTGTGTTGATGAGTTTGATGACAAGAACACAGAGGAAAGTACAAAGGAATTGGAAGACTATGGTAGATTCACTTACATTGAACATCCAGAGTATCTACCGATGCTGTAGGCTGTGATAACGAATCAACAGGGAAATAATGCAGGACAATAGGCAACACAAACCAATGAACAAGATGAAGCTACCAAGCATGAAAATGAACCTAAACAGGATGAGAAAGAAAGGAGAAACCAAGTTCTAGCTAGTTTGTTAGAAGACATCATCCTGAAACACAAATTGTTGGAGACAGACACGCTGGAATGCAAACTAGGAGCAGAACAAGGCAAGGAACATGTCTAGTTTGTGAATTTGAACCTAAAAATGTGAAAGTTGCATTAGAGAGTGAAGAATGGGTTAATGCAATGAAGGAGGAAATAGAGAAAATTGAGAAGAACAAAACATGGTCCTTAGTACCCCCGACCAAAAGACAAGAATGTTATCGGTACTAAGTGGATATTCAAGAACAAACTGAATGAAAATGGTGAAGTCACAAGAAATAAAGCTAGATTGGTATGAAAGGGATATGCACAGGAAGAGGGCATTGACTATGGTGAAACATTTGCACCTATTGCTATATTAGAAGGAGTTAAATGCTACTTGCATATGTTGCACACAAGAAAATCAAAGTCTATCAAATGGATGTGAAGTCAGCATTTCTAAATGGTATACTTGAAGAAGAGGGCTACATTGAACAACCTGAAGGATTTATTGATCTCGACAATAAAGACATGGTATGTAGATTACATAAAGCTTTATATGGTTTGAAGCAAGCACTAAGAGCATGGTATGAAAGGCTGCATACTTACTTGTTAAGTATTAGATTTGTTAGAACAAGTGAAAACAACAATTTGTATATGAAAGGTGACACTGATGATACTATTATCATTGCTGAAATATTTGTAGATGACATTATTTTTGGAGGTTCAAATCTTGTGTGTAAATCATTTGCTAATAAAATGAAAAAGGAGTCTGAGATGTCTATGTTCAGAGAGATCAAGTTCTTTCTAGGACTACAAGTGATTCAGCAAAGTGATGGCATATTTATCACACAATCTAAGTACATAAAGGAAGTCTTGAAGACATTTGGCATGGAAGATGCAAAACCTATGGGAACACCGATGGCTACTAGATGAAAATTGACAAAGGATGATGAAACTATAGAGGTAAACCAGACACTTTACCTATCCATGATTGGTAAGTTAATGTATGTAGTTCAGTAGACCAAATATAGCACATGTTGTGGGTATTGTTGCAAGATTTTTTTGCTAATCCTAGAGAATCACACATGATAGCTACTAAAAGAATCATAGAATACCTGAAGAAAATAGAGAATTATGGATTATGGTATTCTAAGGAAGGGAAGTTTGAACTGAAAGTTTACACCGATGTTGATTGGGCTGGAAATGTGGATGATAGAAAGAGCACCACCGAAGGAGCATTTTTCTTTGGTGAAAGACTTGTAAACTAGACAAGTAAAAAGTAGGCTTGTATTTCTTAGTCTACAGCTGAAGCAGAGTATGTTGCTGCTGCTACTAATTGTTAAAACATTGCATATATCAAAGCAAGTGTTGGAAGGAATGATGAGGTAATCACTGACCCGGTGACTATTTATTGTGACAACACTAGTGCTATTAATATTTCAAAGAATCCAGTGATGCACTAAGACAAAACATATATCTATTAAGTATCATTACTTAAGAGAACAAGTGCAAGAGAAGCAAGTGAAGTTGGAATTTGTCACATCTAAAGAACAACTTGCAGATATTTTTACAAAGCCTCTACCGAAGGACACATTTGAATACTTGAGGACTAGACTTGGGGTCCGTCCCTTGTCTATCAGTCACTAAGGTGATCTGGATGTTGCATCAACCTACTTTTATTAGAAGATCACACATGTTGATGTAGCATAGTTCACACTTTGAGTCATGTTCAAGGTTGTGATTAAGTTTGGAGAACTTGAACCGATTGGGATATCAGTATATAGAGATAAAAAGGATGACATAATTGTTTGTTTATTTGTTTCTTTGGCATTGTTGTCAAAGGGAGAGATAAATAATATGAAAAGGGAAAAGCATTGATGAGAACTATCTAAGGGAGAGACAATCTGAATGAGACAGAGTATTGAAGATCAGTGACAAAGAACAGAAGCAAGAACAAGAGAGCTGAAAAGATCACAACTACAGAATGGTAAAGTTGTATTATCTAATGTTGGTTAGTAACGTAGTGATTAAACATATTAAGTCTACTCAACTTACAGTGTTTGGTCACAAAGTTGTAGAATATATGTTTGGTATGTGTATGGTACATTTCATATTACTTGAGTTGTCATCAATGCCAAAAGGGAGAGATTGTTGGACTACAACTGATTTGGAATCTGATTGAAGAATATGTGATTAAAGATCACTGAGGAGTTGTTGATTAGATATGTAATATGATTAAATCAGTATTATGTTGTCATTGATGTCAACTAGTTTGACAGTACATATCTTGTAAGTTACTATACCGAAACATCTGAAGAAAGGTGAACGAGATGAAGAACAGAGAAATCTACATGAGGAAGATGTACATGATAGATGAGGATAAAGAACACATTGAGTAACTTGTTGATGAGTCTATGACTTGATGATATTAACTTTATTATGTTGCATTCATCTATGATGAAGTATAGAGTTGAAAGACACAAAGTAGTGTTGTTGGTAAATGAAGTATTTCTAGTATACACCGACGGAGTCTAGTGTATATCAAGCACAGTATTAACTAAGCAGTGTTCACCGACACATTTCTTTGTTAACCGAGTGGAACAAAATGAACTAAATGATTATTTTAGCTGATAAGATTGATGAGTTGTAAAGTACCTTAATTTTAGTGATAACGGATAATGTCTGTTATAAAGATCGATGGATAACAAAATTAAAGAAAGATCTAATGGAACAGATTGAAATGTGTTATTGACACGTCAGTCGAGAAAGCTTGAAGCAGAAAAATCTATGATTATGGTTAAAGCGGCAAAATCTGATGGAGAAGAAGAAAATGATTTACTCGTCTATATAAGAGAACATAATTTCATTATGTAAAGATGTTGAAAGAAGAAGATACTAAAGAATTATCACATGAACAAGTTTTCATGCATTCTGATCATACTGGTTAAGTAAGAACCAAACTGTAGAACAATTACCAAGCTACAGAGAGCAATTATCGATGGACAGTAAGTTGATACAGTATTGAATCTGAAGTGAAATATTGGTCAGAAGGATTTGTATGGACTGAATATTGATCTGTAATCTGCAATTGAAGTTGTATTAAGGCAGGTCACATACTGTTACATATTTAACCATTGTACATAGTCAAAATCTCTTAACCGAGTGGACTCTGAAAGTCTTATGACATATCATTCATAGAATGAACATTGTTATCCTGTCAACCCATAGTGAATGATGGTTGGATGATAACTTCTAGTCTAAAATCCTCTAACAAGGTCATACCTGACAGTGTGTTTGTAAACCTTTAACAGGGTTGGGTCTTAACCGACCTCACTTTAGAAGAGTGAACAATTTTTGGGTTGCCGGTCTGAGGTGGTTTTTCCCTTTACAGGGTTTCCACTTTAAATCTCTTGTGTTATGTGTTGAATTGTGATATTTTTTTGTTATCATACTTTGCATGCTACATGTTAGATTTGATCGATAACTATTATAAGTTTTAAACTAGTAATCGGTAAAAGCACAGACAGTGAAAGTAATTATTGTTTATCGAGGAGCAGAAATTGAAGAAGTTGTTTTGAATTATACATTTTGTTTTGGGACACTAGATAACTAATTCAACCCCCTCTTAATTATTATTACTTTATTATGAGCCCTTCAATGCCCCTTCAAATCCCACTTGGTTCACCAAGGAAATCCAGCCAAGAAGGAGGGTGTATATTGATGATGATATAGATATGGAGCATTGGGGCGAGCATTCTATCAAATAGGATCTAGTACCCAAGCAAGAACTCTGTCATATGTAATGCAAGATCAAGCGGGCAGATGGAAGGCTCAGGTGGCAGTCCCCACAATGAATGTTAGTATGGCAGAAGTCACTCCAGGTGATTATGTGCTAGAAGAGGTAGACCTAGGAGAGCCATCTAGAGAGGGAAGTAAAACTCTAGCTACACTAGGGTTAAAACATGTCTTAGGCTTCATGGACAAGGATGAAGAGAATATCAAGGCATTAATG
>BSBK01012657.1:40000-105000 GCA_027943335.1 Chamaecyparis obtusa
ATCTGAATCAACATAGGCCTATAAAGTGGAATGGGAGCCTCCAAGACATAAAGACTGAGTCATTGTACCTCTCAAATACCTCAGAGTCCACTTTACTGCATTCTAATGCTCTTTTCTAGGATTGTTTATATACCTGGTCACAACTCCCACTGCATGTGCAATATTGGGCCTTGTACACACCATGACATACATTAAGTTGCCAATAGTTGAGGAGTATGGAACCTTAGACATGTAATCCATCTCAACTTGTGTCTTGGAGTTCATCACTTTGGACAATTTAAAATGACTAGGCAAAGGTGTACTAACTAGTTTTTTATATTGCATATCAAATCTTTTCAACACCTTTTGTATGTAATCACTCTAAGATAATGTCAATGTGTGATTTTTCTTGTCCCTAATTATTCTCATACCAATGATTTGTTTTGTTGCACCCAAATCCTTCATAGAAAATGACTGTGATAAATTTTTGTTTAAGGTTATTTATATGTTGCATATGAGACCCAACAACAATAATATCATCAACATATAGTAACAATTTTATATAGATAATATAACTACCATTATCCAATCTCTTAAAATAAACACAATGATCATAATGAAATATGTTGTAACCTTGTTCAACCATAAAACTATCAATTTTTAAATACCATTGTCAAGGTGCTTGTTTCATCCCATACAAGCTCTTCTTCGACCCACACACTAAATTTTGTTTACCTTTGACCTCATATCCTTTTGGTTGCTCCATATTAATCTCCATGGAGAAAAGTTGTTTTGACATCTAATTATTCTAGATGCAAATCTTTTATGGTCACAAGACTTACAATAGTTTGAATTGAAGTCATTTTAACAACGGGTGAAAATATCTCATAAAAATCAATAAATTTCTTATGTGCAAAACCTTTTACTACAAGTCTATCATTTTACCTTTACTTGCCTCCATATTCTTCCTTTGACCTGTAAATCCATTTTTTAGGCAATGCTCTTTTACCTTTAGGAAATTCAACTCCCAATCTTTATTTTGTATCAAGGAATCCATCTCCTCTTTCATTCCTTGCTCCCACTTTTTCTTGGTTTCAACTTGCATGGCTTCTACATAACTTTCTAGTTCACTAGTAACAATCAATAATACATAATATAATGAAGGATAATATCATTCAGGAGGTCTACTTATCCTATATGACCTTACTAGAGTTTGAGGAACTTGTTGTGGTTCTAGTTGCTCAATATTTTTAGGCATGGTTAGGACAACATTTACTGGGATTTCATCAAGCACCATGTGTTCTATGTGTTCCTCTTCTTGCTTCTTTCCTTGTATCTAATCCTTGTATATCTACTCCTAATGATTTTGTAATTTGAAAAATCCCATTAATGATATCCAAATTCATTAACACCATATCCAATAAAAGTACACTTCTAAAATTTTTCCTCAAGCTTTGATCAGTTTTATATATCAATATGGACAAATGCTTCACAACCAAAAGGTTTTAGAAATGAATAGTTTATTTTTTTCCTATCCATGCCTCCTCTGGAGTACCACCATCCAAGGAACTTGAAGGCCCTCTATTGATCAAGTAAACAACAATATCTACAACATTTTCCCAAAATTCCAAAGGCAATCCTACATGCAATCTCATGCTCCTTGCACACTCCATGATAGTTCAATTCATCCTTCTAGAAACATCATTTTCTTGTGGGGTTCTAGGAACTATCTTTTTCCTACGAATCCTATGGTATGAACAATAACTATCAAACTCTCTGATGCAGTACTCACCTCCATTATCTGATCTGAGACACTTCAACTTGTTTCCTATCTCATTTTTAACCAAAGCTTTGTTAGGAATGAATGCAAAGTGTTTTGGTAGTCATTCTGTAGCAGTTTTTGTTGCATTCATGACTTGGATTGTCATTTATGTCAACACAATGATATTCTGGATATTAGCAGGAAAGTAGGTACAGTTTTGTTTTGCACACATGTTGTATTGTAGATTGGCTTTTGTGCAGTTGATGGTATGTTCTTTGGTGTGTTATTAACCTATGGTTAACAGCACAAAAAGAAATTCATTCATTTGTAAGAGTTATGAGCATTTTGGTGAAAGCAGTGTTTAGACAGTGTTTCTATGTAGCGATGTTCAAAAATCGGAGGATATCTCTTAGCTGGGATGGAATCTGATTTTGCATAGTTAAAGAGATGTTGGAGACTCATTAATGATGATGTGGTTCATAGCACAAACTTTGAGGATATGTTTGGAGAAAGTTACAGTATGTGGAAGCCGATAGTTTTATGTGAATTCTGTGTGTAGCGTGTAGAATTTATTATTTTGTAATTGAGGACTGACTCATTTGTAATTATTTGAGTTTGGTATATAATAAGGAATTTTTTCCTTATTGTAATATGTACTGAAAAGATTGAGATGCGAATATATGCATGAAGTGAAGAAAAGAGCTAATTCAGTGATGAAGGAAGACTTGTGAGTACAGAGATCTGGAATTGTGATCTTGTGTAGCAGAGAGTGTAGTTTTGGCATAGTGTGAAGGAGGTAATATATTTCATATTATTCTATTGAATAATTCTAAGATCTTTTGGACAGTGGGTTCAGAGATCTTGCCTTGAAGCTATTTGGGCAGTGGGTCCTTCCGTCTTCCATAAACTCTTAACTGGGTTAGAATCTTTTATCAGGGATTCAAAATCTCCTAATAGGGACTTATATGTACTGAATGTATTTCATAAGACTTCTAACAGGGTCCATCCTCTAACAAGGAACTTTCATATTAGTGCATCATTTTGTGGGCATCATTCCCATCGGGGTTTACTCTTTTCAAGAGGTTCCCTAGTCAACATATCTTGTGTTATTGTGCAATTGTGTATGATTATCTTTCTATGGTTGATCAGTACATTGATTATATTGTTTAATGTAGTTGAATGGATAAATTATCTGATAACTGATTCACCCCCTCCCCCCCCCCTCTCAGTTATCTTGGGGATCTTTACTTTCTAACAATTGGTATCAGAGCGGCAGGTCCTTGAAAGAAAAGTTTAACAACTTAAGGAGATCCGTGGCAAATTTCAGAAAAGAAAGCCCTAAGTTTGATGGAGTAAATTTTAACAGCTGGAAAGAAAAGATGAAGACACATCTATTGTGTTTAGGACCAAGTTATTGGTTGATTACAAAGAATGAGAAGACTATCATTGAGGAAGACAATCTAGAGGCAGGAACTAAAGATGAACTAGATCTATTCATGTGTAACATACTTGCAAGAGAAGCACTTTTGTCAGCACTACCGGAGAATGAATATAGTCAGGTAAGATGTTGGAAAACATCTCATGCAATTTGGAAAGCTTTACATTCTACTTTTGAAGGTGATGAACATGCAAAGAAGGCTAGATTACATAATTGGATTTGTGCATTTGAAGATATCAGAATGATGGAAGATGAATCTATTAGAAGTTATATTGGTAGGATGTCTGAGATTGTAATAGGAATAAAGTCTTGTGGAGGTGATAAGATAGAGAATGAAGTGATATGGAAAATTCTAAGAACTTTGACACCAGTATTCAAGTAGACAACGCAGATGATTGAACAAGTGATACCTTGTACATCAAACTTTTCAAGAGAGACTCTGCTTGGAAGATTAGAAACAACAGAGATGAACTTGAGATTATCAGGAGAGCTACCTAGAATGGAAATAGCATTCAGTGCTCTTAACATTAGACCTACAAGAAGTACTAGTGTGAATGGAGATTATGCCAGCAGTAGCAGATCTGAGGAAGATAAGAAGATTGAAGAAGGTATTGCATTACTTGTAAAAAGAGAACTAGATGGTAAGAAAATCTTTAAATGTTGGACTTGTCAAGAATATGGTCATTTTGCATCTAAATGTCCTAAAAGAGTTAAGAAGTATAGAAGCAACTTTAAACCTAGGAGATCTAAAGAATGTTATTATGCAAATGATGAAGATTTTGAAGCAGGAATTGAAAAACATTTAAGTGATAGTGATAATGATAACTTTGAGGAAATAGGATTTGTAGCAATTAAAGAAGAAAGTTCTAAATCTGATAAAAGGGAAGAAAAAGCATTAGTTTCACAAGTTGAAAAGAAATCTGATTGGATTATAGACAGTGGTTGTTCACATCATATGACTGGAGATAAAAGAAAGTTTGTTAAGTTAGATAATTATGATGGAGGAATTGTTAGGGTTGGTAACAATGCACCTTGTTTGATTAAGGGTATAGGATCTATTACTCTTCATGGAAAGACTAACACTGATGATGTTTACTTTGTTGATGGACTAAGACATAATCTACTAAGCGTTGGACAATTGGCTAATAAGGGTTATCAAGTTTGTTTTTCTAAGAAAACTTGTGTGATAAAAGATAAAGTTGGAAATCTGATTGGAAAAGGATCCAGAACCAGAGGTAATGTATTTCAATTGAATCCTATTGAGATGACATGTTTGATAACTAGGATTGATGATAGTTGGTTATGGCATAAAAGGTTTTTTCATATAAACTTTGATAATATTGTCAAGGTCGTGAGCACTACACTTGCAGTAAGAGATTTACCTAGAATTATGAAACCTACTAACATGATTTGCAAAGAATGTATGATGGCAAAGCAGAAAAGGAGTTCATTTCCCAATAAGAAGTTCACATCGACAGAGAAGCTGGAGATTGTTCATACAGACTTAAGTGGTCCTACTAGGACTAGAGGATTCTATGGTGAAAGGTATTTTATGATTCTTGTTGATGATTTTACAAGAATGATGTGGATTGCATTTTTGAAAGAAAAATCTGAAGCATTTGATAAATTTAAGATCATGAAAAGCAAAATTGATAATGAATCTGGAATGAAGATTAAGTGTCTAAGATCTGATAGAGGTGGTGAATTTACATCTAGAGAGTTTAACACTTTTTGTGAAATGAATGGTATTAAGAGACAACTTTCAGCCCCTAGAACACCAGAACAAAATGGTATTGCAGAAAGAAGAAACAGGTCAATAACTGAAGCAACAAGAGCTATGTTGTTTGAAAATGATTTGGCTAAGACTTTTTGGAGAGAAGTAGTGAACACAACAGTATACACTATGAACAGAGTACAAATCAGAGCAGATACAAACAAGATACCTTATGAATTATGGTTTGGACATACACCCTCAATTAAGTATTTTAGAATTTTTGGAAGTAAATGTTATATAAAGAGAGATGATGATATAGGAAAGTTTGATCCTAGAAGTGATGAAGGAATATTTCTTGGATATTCTTTAAAAAGCAAAGCATATAGATGTTATAACAAAAGAACTAAGACTATTGTTGAAAGTGCAAATGTAAAAGTTGATGAGAAGTTTAAAATTTAGGAAAGAATGCTTGATTATGAATCTGATGGAGAAGCACAACCTCAGCCTAACATTGAAAATGCAGAATTATTTTTTGAAACTAATAGTGATTTGTTGAATGAAAGTCATACTGAAGAAGACAGAGAAGAAGACAAAGAAGAAAACAAAGAAGAAAACAGAGAAGAAAGCAGAGAAGAATCTACAGTCAGAACAAGATCAGTAACTATGACACCTAACAGGTATACTTCAAGACATCACCCTATTGAGCAAGTTATTGGAAGTTTAGATAGAGGAGTTTTGACTTGAAATAAGGTACATTTATGTTTGATTTCTCAAATTGAACCTAAGACTACTAATGAAGCTTGTAAAGATGAACATTGGATAAATGCTATGAAAGAAGAACTAGAGCAGATTGAAAAAAACAAGACATGGGAATTGGTCCCTAGACCTGAAGACAAGAATGTGATTGGAACAAAGTGGGTATTCAGAAACAAGATGAATGAACAAGGAGAAGTGATAAGAAATAAAGAAAGATTGGTATGTAAAGGATATTCACAACAAGAAGGAATTGACTATGAAGAAACTTTTGCACCTGTGGCCAGACTTGAAGCAGTGAGAATGTTTCTAGCATATGCAACTTACAAGAAATTTAAAGTGTATCAGATGGATGTGAAGTCAACATTTTTGAATGGTGAATTGGAAGAAGAAGTCTACATTGAGCAGCCTGAAGGTTTTCCTTTGACACAAGAAGGAGATATGGTATGTAAGTTAAAGAAAGCTTTATATGGATTCAAACAAACACCTAGAACCTGGTATGCAAGATTGGATAAGTATTTATTGAAATTGGGATTTATAAAAGGAACAACAGATAGTAACTTATACACAAAAGAAATTGAGAATGGTTTGTTGGTTATAGTTATATTTGTTGATGATATTATCTTTGGAGGAGAAGATGAAGCTAGTGACAAATTTTCAGATGAAATGAAGACTGAATTTGAGATGAGCATGATTGGAGAAATGAAATATTTTTTGGGATTATAGATAACACAAAGAAAGGAAGGTATATTTGTAAGTCAGACTAAGTATTTAAATGAATTATTAAAAATATTTGGAATGGAAGAGTCTAAACCTGTTGGAACACCTATGGTAACTGGACATAAGTTATCTAGCAAAGATGAGACACTAGCAGTTGAGAAGAAAAAGTACAGATCTATGATTGGAGGATTGTAGTACTTGACACATACAAGACCTAATATAGCACATTCAGTGGGGATTGTAGCAAGATTTCAAGTAGAACCTAGAGAATCACATTATGCAACAGTAAAGAGGATACTGAGATATCTGAAAGGAACAATGGATTATGGATTATGGTATGAGAATTCTGATGATTTTACTTTATGTGCCTATACTGATGCAAATTGGGGAGGCAGCGTTGATGACAAGAAAAGCACCAGTGGTGGAGCCTTTTTTCTTGGAGGTAAATTGGTCTCTTGGCTAAGTAAGAAGCAGAATTGTACTTCACAAAGCACAGCAGAAGTAGAATATGTTGCAGCAGCAAATAATTGTAATCAGATTATTTGGATGAAGCAGATGTTGAAAGATATTGGAATAAAGTTTGATGAGCCTGTTGTTATACATTGTGATAACACTAGTACAGTGAGTATGTCAAAAAATCCTATTTTACATTCTAAGACTAAACATATTGAGATCAAGTATCATGTTGTAAGAGAGAAAGTTGCAAAAAAAGAAGTAAGATTGGAGTACATAAGTACAAAGGAGCAGATAGCAGATATATTTACAAAGCCTTTACCTAAGGATACATTTGTGTATCTGAGAGGTATGCTTGGGGTTATGCCCCAACCTATTTTTGAGAATTGATGCAGATGATTACATCCATCCAGTGGTATATGAGCCCTATCTTTCTTCTGGACTGGATGTTGGAACTTCCTCTATGGGGGAGTTTATGAGCTGAGTCATGAGGACTCTTGTTATTGTATTCTTCTAAAAAGTGTCTTTTGACATTAAGTTGTTGTTGACTTAGTGATAGAATTTCTGTCATTGATGTCAATGGGGGAGAGATATACATGAAAAACATTGTGGATTGTATGAAAGAGCTGAATAGGAAAACGAAGCAAGATTTGATTTGATATTTTGCTGTGATGTTGCAGTATTGGATTTTTGGAACATTGGATGTTTTTCATCTATGTTGCCATCAATGATAATGGGGGAGATTGTTAGGAATGAATGCAAAGTGTTTTGGTAGTCATTCTATAGCAGTTGTTGTTGCATTCATGACTTGGATTGTCATTGATGTCAACACAGTGATATTTTGGATATTAGCAGGAAAGCAGGTACAATTTTGTTTTGCGTACATGTTGTATTGTAGATTGGATTTTGCATAGTTGATGGTATTTTCTTTGGTGTGTTATTAACCTATGGTTAACAACACAAAAATAAATTCATTCATTTGTAAGAGTTATGAGCATTTTGGTGAAAGCAGTGTTTAGACAATGTTTCTGTGTAGAGATGTTCAAAAATCGGAGGATATCTCTTAGCTGGGATGGAATCTAATTTTGTGCAGTTAAAGGGATGTTGGAGACTCATTAATGATGATGTGGTTCATAGCGCAAACTTTGAGGATATTTTTGGAGAAAGTTACAGTATCTGGAAGCTGACAGTTTTATGTGAATTCTGTGTGTAGCGTGTAGAATTTATTATTTTGTAATTGAGGATTGACTCATTTGTAATTATTTGAGTTTGGTATATAAGAAGGAATTTTTTCCTTATTTTAATATGTACTAAAAATATTGAGATGCGAATATATGCATGAAGTGAAGAAAAGAGCTAATTCAGTGATGAAGGAAGACTTGTGAGTACAGAGATCTAGAATTGTGATCTTGTGTAGCAGAGAGTGCAGTTTTGGGATAGTGTGAAGAAGGTAATATATTTCATATTATTCTATTGAATAATTCTAAGATCTTTTGGATAGTGGGTTCAGAGATCTTGCCTTGAAGCTGTTTGGGCAGTGGGTCCTTCTGTCTTCCATAAACTCTTAACCAGGTTAGAATCTTTTAACAAGGATTTATATGTATTGAATGTATTTCATAAGACTCCTAACAGGGTCCATCCTCTAACAAGGAACTTTCATATTAGTGCATCATTTTGTGGGCATCATTCCCACCGGGGTTTACTCTTTTCAAGAGGTTCCCTAGTCAACATATCTTGTGTTATTGTGCAATTGTGTACGATTATCTTTCTATGGTTGATCAGTACATTGATTATATTGTTTAAATCTATTGAATGGATAAATTATCTGATAATTGATTCACCCCCCCCCCCCTCTCAGTTATCTTGGGGATCTTTACTTTCTAACAAGCTTTCCATTTCTTAAAGACTTCAAATACATCAATTTTTTAGGGAATGAAATAAACTCAAGTTTTCCTAGTTGTATCATCAATAAAGGTAACATAAGAATAATACCCACCAAGAGATGGTACCTAGGTTGGTCCCCATACATCAGAATACACAAGTTCTAACTTTTCACTTTTCTTTTCCTTCCCAACCCTAAGAAATATGACCCTATTTTATTTTCCATAAACACAGTTTTCACAAAAGTCCAAATCAACTTGTTTTAAGTCTAGCAATAAATTCTTTGAATGGAGAAGCTTCATCCCCTTCTCACTTGTGTTCCCAAGTTGATTATGCCATAGATTTGTATATATTCCTCTGGAAGCTAGGGAAATAGAATAATTATTATTAATAGTACATAAATACAATGTACCTACCTTTGCCCCTTTTTCTATTGCTAGTGAACATTTTGTAAGCTTCCATGAATTGTTTGTGCACCCATCACTTTCCACTTATTTAGTTGATATTAAATTTCTTCTCAAACCAAGTACATGTCTCACCTTTTTCAACAATAATTGATTACCATTTGGTAATTTATCTGTATATTTCCCTTTCCAACAACTTTTCATGGTTCATCATCACCTAAATAAACTTGTCCAAATCACCTTGAACATAGTTAAGAAAATATTTTCTATGGGGTGTGCAATGAAATGAAGCCCCTAAATCTAACACCTAAGAATCAGAAATATTATCCAAAGAAATAATCAAAGTATCTTGTAACACATCACCTACTACATTTTCTTCCTTGTTATTTTATTGTAGTCCTCTTTTTTTCCCTTTCAAGACCAATAATATTTCTTCATATGTCTTTTCTTTCCACAATGCCAACACTCCACATTTACCCTAGATTTGGATCTTCCCTTTCTATATTTTCTGTGATTACCTAGGTTCTTTCGTCCTTCCCACTATCATCCCCTATTCTCAATTGTCAAAGCATTACTTGATGTCTCACTTGTGCTTTTCCATTGCATTTCCTCGCTAAGGATAACACCAACAACATCATCAAACTTTAAAGTGTGTGAAACAAAGACAAAGTTACTTACAACCATGACCAAGCCATTCCATCTTTCAAGTAATGAGTATAAAATCAAGAGAACCCTAACCTCATCATCAAAATTTACTTTTACATTACTTAGTTGACTAGTAACCATGTAATCATTCAAATGATCACTAGAAGACCTACCCTCTAGAATCTTCATACTAAATAAATGATTCATAAGAAATACCTTATTTGATCCCAAGGGTTGCTCATATAGTTTGTCTAATGCCTTCATAAGATCCTATGTTGTTGTTTCTTTTTCTATATTGAAAGCCACCAATAATGCCAGACATAGTTTTATTGCTCCTAGTGCCTTCCTATCAAGAACTTTGCAATTTTCATCTGGCATAGCCGTCAACATCTTTGTTTTCCACCTAACAATAAATGAAGATCCTTCTAATATAGATAATCTACCATTTGCATCTTCCATAGCTGATAGTTTTGGTCGTTAAATTTATCAACTTTAAGCCTTCCTTCTTCTGCCATTTCTCCCACTCAAATCTAAGATTTCCTATCAAATATATCTGATACTAGTTGTTGGGGTTTAGTTAGATATGAGAAATAAACAATATTAAGATAATATAAAAATAGAGAAGACAAGAAAAACAAATAACACAAAGATTTAATGTGGTTCACCCAATATGGGCTACATCCACCAGAGAAACAATCGTCCACTTATTTTTATTATTCAACGAAGAGAAAATTATAGTCTGATACATTTCACATTACATCGCCTCTTATAAATAGGCCCTTTAGGAAAAATATAGTCTTGGTTAACAAGTTAACCCTAAAAAATACTTGACAAGTCAAGCTATGGAAATGCTTGATGAGTGTATAGTACTTGCCTGATCAATCATCACAAACCAACAAAGACCCTGTACATCTTAATAGCTAGACCCTTAGTCATTCCAAATCATTACAAAAGAAAGATGAGCCCAACTCAATATCCAATATTCTACTCATGCTCGTGTGCAAAGAAATGTTTGAGTATTAGTTCATCCCCAAGTACATCTATAGCTTATGTGCACCACTCACAACCAATAGTATGCTCAATAAAGTTACCCTTGCAGATTCACTTTTGAGCCTACAAGTAACAGATCAAAAGCCCATGCCCAACCATCAATCCTAATTTTTCATTTCAGACCCTCTTCAGTCAATACCATCTGTGACTCTACTCCATTCAACTTGATAAGAGCAACAATATTTTATTATGTTTCCTTGTCTTTTACTCAAATTCTATTTGTTTAGTCTGGTCATATCTTTTAAAATATTTCAATAGAAAATCATTTGAGAATCCCCATACCTATGGAATCATGTCAAAATTGATTTGTTCATCCAATTTTGCAACTGGAGATTGCAACCACCTTCTCAAATGTGATAATCACCCGCAAGTGTGGTGAGACATTGTTATAAAAAAGTACTCAAAATATTTCTTTGAGATCTATGCTTTCATTTGCTAAGAAATCTACAACACCATTTGATTCTCTAAAGATGTGTGAGATTTTGTAGTCATCCAACCCCTGAAGGTTCTTAGATATTATTAGGATCCATCTTTTAATCTTCCAATTGGTGATCTAGCCTTTTGTGACTGCATTTATAATAACTTTTGAGTCTCCTTTAATGTCGACTCTATTTATCTCATTTTCCTTAAAAAGCCTAATCCCTTGTCCCAATGTCATAATTTCTACCTCATTGTTCAAATATTTCCCAAGGTATCCTCTAGCATCCAAAATAATATTTCCTTCCCAATCATAGACCAAGAAACCAAAACTAGTGTCTCCTTGGTTGTCTTTGGAAGATGTGTCAAAGTTAGGTTTGTATGTCCCTACCTGTGGAGTCACCCATTTAGTTGATCTTCTCTCCTTGATTCATGTGACTAGACAGATGGTGGGGGCTTTGAGTTGCAGCCCATTATTTTGTATCGACTCGTCCCATTTTGTGTATTTGTATGTTCTTTTATTGATTACTCTAGAGTTTTCCAACTCAACAACCAATTATTTTAATTTGTTTAACATCTCTAATGATCATTCTTGCTCACAGAATATTTTTTCATTTCTTTTCTTCTAGATCTACAAAATTACCATAGATGACCCAATCAACCAAATATCCCCCCATAACAATTTTGTATTCTTGTTTGGCCAAGTACAAAAAAATTCATATAGCTCACTGTTTCATGTAGTGGACCAACCAACAACAAATAAGAGCCAATCCCAACAAGCAGTTGTGATCGGGTGCCATAGCAACAACTGATTGACCGTCTACTCACTTTTTTTGTGAATAGGAAAAAAGTTGGGACCTTCAATACCTATTATTGTGAGTATATCCCCCATTAATATCCTTCCATGAAATGCAACCCATAAGAATGCCTCGACCTTTGGGAGAGTTACTTTATTCCAACATAGTATGAAAGGCCAATTTGAGTACTCCATTCTCTCCCTTTGAATGACATAACCCAACCTAACTTTGTACTCCATGTCCTTTGTAGCACACCAAATAATTATGCCCTTTTCTTTTGTAATCATATTCTTCTATTTTCCAATGTCTATTTTAGTTTGACCCTATTCTCCTCAGGAATATCTACAACCTCAATGTTGTGCCATTTGACATATGTATCCCCACAATTGGTCTAGCCAATGTAATCTATAAAATACTCCCCATATTTCCCCTCCATGATTTCTATCCAAGCTTTATTATCAAATAAGGTCTCAAGCACAAGATCACCATTCCATGAACCCCTCCAAAATCTTGCCCTTTGACCATTGCCTACCTTCAAGGTTACATGGTTCATAATAATATGCTGGTAGCCCCATAGAAATTTCCATATTTTTTATCCCTCAACATATTTGGCCATTTTTAGAATTCTATCAGGATCTTCCAAGTCTGTGCATTTATTTCTCATGATTCTACACCATAGCTTATATGGATGCATGTACATTTTCCATATTAATTTGACTCCTAATGCATTATTTTGTAGTTCCATTTTCCTTAAACTTGCACCCCCATCCTCTTTGGATAAACAGATAGTATCCCAATTGATTAATGATATTCTTCTATCCTCATGTACACCTTCCCATAAGAACTTCTTAAGGAAACCATCAAGTGTGGATATGGCTTTACTTTTGAGTTTTAAACAAGACAATATAAATTGGAACTGCAAACAAAACAATTTTTATCATGATAATTCTTCTAGCCTATGAGAGCCAATGATTATTCCATGTTGTGGTTTTTTTGTAACAATTTTTAATCACATCCTCCCAATACATTGTTATGTTTCTCCCTAGGAAAAGCGGTACTATTTTTCTATATAGTTACATAAATTTTAATATTTTTTTATTTTTCAAAATATGGGTGGTAAAATCAATTAGCTATTTATAAAAAAAATCAACTAACTATTTTATAAATTTGATTCATACTATTTAAGTTAAATTTAAAAATAAACTATTTCCTTTATTTTTTATTTAAAACCATTTTATTCTTTAATACTTGTTGACAATATAATTGTCTTATTAATTATATTAATATATACAAAATAAATTAATAACTTTCAATCATAAATTTAAATATTTTCATTTAGCCATTAAAAATATCTATATACATATACATACATACATATGTATGTATGTGTGTGTGTGTAGATATATACAAATATATATATGTATGTGTAGATTTGATAATTTTTGGCCCTCCCTTTTAGATTTGCATTGTTGGGTGATGAACTCTTGGAGATCGTTAGTCTTTGGTAACAACAAGCTCTTCCCTTGTGCAAGGGATTTTTATTGTTGCTTTTACTTTTGATGAAGAACATGATTTAATATTGGACAAAATGTGGGTTTTAAGGAACCACTCTCTCACAGTCAATTCTGAGATAGTCTCCTTTAACCCTCTTACTGAACTGCTCAAGGTGTGTCCATTGTGGGCTCGTCTCTGAAATCTTTCCCTTCATTTCTAGGAGAATTCTTGCTTTGAGGCCATAGGTAACTCTATTGGTTGTTTCTTAAATGTGGATGAGGCTAAAAGTGCGGTGAGTCGATCTACATTTACTCACATTTTGGTTGACATTGACATCTCCACATCCCTTCTGGGGGATGTGGTTTTCATGGTCGAGGATAGGCCATGGAACCAATCATTGGACTTTGAGGGCCTCCCCTTTAGATGTAGGTGGTGCCTCTTTACTAGTCATCTAGCTATAAATTATTCTCTTTTATGTTGTAAAGGTGTTTCCATATGGTGGAAGGATGAAAATGATGATCATTTGATTGTCTTGCCCTTCAACTCCTCTTATAATGACTATTTAGATTGATGACGTCTCCCCCCAAGATGTTGCACCTTTTGTTCTTGCATCTTCTGTCTCAGCGGATCTTTCTCAACCTCTTGTTGTTGATTTGGTCATCTCTAGTAGCGTGAACCCTTCTCAAATTGCTATTACTCCTAACGTGCTCCAAACTATCCCTATTGAGGTTCAACATTGTCAACATCCTAATGATGGTGTTGATTCTCTCTCTTTGAGGGTTCCACCACATTTCCTTTGTGGTGGGGACCCTTCTAAAAGTATCGCCTAGACAATTGTACATCGAAGAAGGAAGAATCACTTTGCAATCTTTCATTCTGCTCCCAAAATTGTGGGTGAGTTTTTTTCCCACCCTTGATGTGGGTTATTACTAGTTGCACTACCTATTGTCAATGGTCTTTTTTTGACCTTGTTTTAAATATTTTTTGTTTTTACACGTTCAGGCTATGGTTTTGTAAGAGAAAATACCCTTGTTTTATTTCTTATATATATATTAGATTAATAACTAGTAAGGCCAATTCCCATATGGAGGTCACAAGGGGGACATTCTCATTCAACTCAATCAGCTTAGAAGTCACATAAGAAACATAGATGACATAATCAACTCAAGTCACAAAGACCACATAGTTGTCACTTTGGGGGGTTCAAATATGGATCTCCAACATGAGAACCTTATGGCCTTTCCATTTGAGCACAACCCCATTGAGAATATAACATAAATATAATTAAAATAGTTTTTGATTAAGGTAACAACAGGTTTTAAAGGGGCCCCTAAACCCTTTACAATACTGGAGCTTAAGATACAACTATAAGAGTTCCAAAGATACAACTGTCCAGCCAAAACAAAGGCCTAGACACCCCAAACTCCTCACTAAGAAAACACCCTATTCTACTGCACAAGATAAAACAATAGAAAACAATAGAACAAAGGAAGGGGACTAAACTTTTGATCCCTTCTTATGGGACCAGAGGATCATGTCAAAAGAGGATGGAGATCTCTTAGAATGTTTCCCTTTAACAGTGATCCACCCATCTTCAACTCTAGCTGCCACATCCTACCAACACTACAAATCCAAGACTGAAGAACCAACACTTAGTAGAGGTGTTGGAATAGCCAGCGAATCACCAAACAAAGAACCATCATTACTCCCAATCGATGGAATAACAATAGGAGGGTCATCAGGACCAACACTAGATGAAACCCTAGCAAGGACAACAGGAACAACACCCACCAAGCTACCAACAGGGGCCCCATCACCATCCAACAAAGAATCAAGAAGAGGACCAAGAGAAGGTCGGATATCTCCTACCAGCAAAGAAGGAGAAGGAACAAAACCAACCAGAGGACTAGCAGAGACAGAGCTAGCAACATCCTACTCAACCACCTGTGAGAAGCTCTAATGGGAAGACACCTTTTCCACCATATAGTGCTGAGAGGAGACACCCTTCCACCACGAAGTAGCCTTTTTAAGTCTCTAAAGATCACATTGAGAAGCAACATGACCAGTCTTAAAGCATCTTCTGCATCTGAAGGTAAGGCCTTCATAGTCCAATTGCTGAATCCAGCTTCTACCCTGAGGAGAATAAAGTTTAATCTCTGAAGGCAGGCCTTTAGAGGTATCTATATCCACCGGGATACGAGCATAAGTAGAGTGGAATAAATTAGAAGATTTCTCATCCACCATTAATATTTCCCCAATAGCATCCCCCACAGTCTCCAGAATGGAATCAATCCAAAGATGGAGGGGGAGATGAGGAAGCCTAACCCAAATAGGTTGCGTATCAAATGATTCAGAAGATGGAGAGAAATCAGGATGCCAAGGTTTCAACAATAGCATAATTTTGTTATTATTAAAATAGTTATTATTAGTTTAAGACTAATTTTTTTCTTATTTTTTTATTGGTACACTTTCAAAGATACACTCCTATGTATTAAAAAAATTTTAAAAATAGATAATTACACCCGCAACTTCTTTATGGGCATTGATTTCATATGCTTTTATGGTGACCAAACTACAAAATTGCAACACCAAACTACTCTTGATCCTACCATCACCAACAATACATCCACATTGGTAGCCCACCCTCATCTCAACATGAATGTCATGTGAGCTTAGTGAGGATTTCAACCTTGGTTGTCCTCGTCAATAATGCAACCACTTAACCATCACACTACATGATGACCCCATTTTATTATTATAATTTTAATTATATAGATTTTTAATTAAACTAAGATTATATTTTTACCAAAAAAATTTTACAATAATATTTATATTATATTAAAATAATTAATATTATTTTATTGAAGTGAAATTTATAGTTAATAGTACATAAATATAATTAAAATAATATAATTTTGGAATAGCAACAATTCAAAACTATTATAATTAAGAATTACGACAAATACTTTTATTACAATACTATGAAGGAGATTACTTGCCACTTTTTTTAATTAAAAATCAAATGGCTTTATCAACCATTCCATTGTCAAAAGAAATTTTAAAAAACTAGTTGTTATTGTGTAATAGTGACACTATTGTAAAAATACAATTCTTTTAAAATGTTGGAAAATTTAATGAATATAGACAAAAGCCCACATCATACTAATGAGACTGCAGAGTACTATTATTCCATAGAATAATAAGTAAAATGATTTTTTTTTATTTTTTTCGTAGATTAATAGTTGGTAGTCTAGCTCCCATTTATACTAATTAGTATAGAGTCTTACACCAATGATCTAAGAAAGATGAGAGTCCAACTTGGATTTCCCATATTCTAGTTCATCCTAAGCCCAAAAAAGTGGGGCAACAATCCATGCTATAAGAAACAAAATTTGGAAGGCCCATAACTATATGAGAAACAAGGGGTACAAGAATACCAAGTAAAAAGTTACAAAAATATAGTCTTTATCCTATCTATTGTTGTCACTATACTCATAACCTATCTATATATTTAGCACTATGAACAAAGACCCTATGCAAACATTTGGTCAGTTACCAAAATCCTCCAAGTTAGCAGAGTGAGCCCTAGGTTTTGGTGATTCTCCCTTTCACAGTCATCCTCCACCTCTGTCAAACCTTCTTTGATGACTCCATCATCAGTAGAATCACCTTACATGTCACTATCAAAATCTTCACTTATAATGTAGTCTTTTATCCACCCTTCACCTTCATTCATCATGAGACCCAAAAGCTTTTTCAAGAAAACAATATTGTTATTGATAATTGGTTTTCTATTTTCATATTTCTCCACTTCTAGGGAGAAGATTATTGGAAACCTCTTGATGAGATTTTCATTATGATGCACCACATAGAAGTCTTGGGGCATTGGGATTATCTTTTCCCTATTTACATTTTCAATCACTTATTAGCTACTATGGCTATTTTTTAACTCACTTATTTGCTAGTATGAAGATAAAGTTCAAAATAAAATAAATCATCAAAATGAAATTCATATTTAGAATCTCATAAAAAGAATGCAAAGAAGAATGCCAATTCTATTTATTATCCTCGTGTAATGTCATAAATTTTACCCCATGCAATTCACATTGCATAGGCCTCTGCTTTAGCCGACTCTATGACAATGTTGCCTCTTCACCTTCTACTAGCCTACCTTGTCACCTGCCACTTTGTTTTCCCTACCATTCATCCTAGATCATTCATGGACACATGCACATCATAGAGACATCAATGCATTGTGCATTCATCCCACAAATATTTGTGTTTGAGTTGGTTATTGGAGCATTACACTATTTGATTCCTAGTTGTGTAACACCCCTATGGGCTTCCACCGACATTGAGGCAATGCCCACCCCTCTGTAGCTCTCCATTTTGAAATCATTTTAACCACAACAAACTATGATTCACTCTCTCAAGTTATCACACTCTTACTCTCACATTTCTTCCTTTTTCTCATCTCTATTGTGGCTCATAGAAGAACTCTGCCAACTTCAAAGGTCTATACTCTTCCTCACTCTAGCAAGATCTTATTTTTAGTGTTGACGGGAAGTGTTATCTTCCTAGGTTATTGTATTTACATTGTTTAGCATATCTCTTGTGTTATCACTATTATTCATCTCTCTTGTTTCATTTATCTATTTGGATCATTATCTATCTATCTATTGTCCATGGAGGTGGAAACACCAAAATGGGGGTTTGATCATGGAAACTTCTATTGACAAGGTACCATACCCCATAGGTTAAATAGAAAGGCCATCATATGTATGATTGGTGACCATGCATTCATCATACCCTGCCCTATGGATGCAATCTCCTCAATGGCACAAAATTGTTTGATTATTTTTAAGATAATTTATTTGACGGTAACAACTTTCTTGACTCATGACATACTACTTGATTATTTTGCATTACAACACCACCAATGCATATATTGCATCTGTAGTGACAACAAAGGGCTTCCTAAAATCTAGAATACTGAGAACAAGTGTAGTTGTTATCATTGCCTTTAGCATTTCAAATCTTTGTCACATTTAGGGGTCCATTTATAATTTATTCTTTCCTAGTTAGATTGATTAAATATGCAACAAGTTTTTCTAATAAATTGATGGTAGAAACCAGATAATCCTAGGAAACTTTTGATTTCATGAGCATCCTTGAGGATAGGATGGGTCAATCTTCAATTTCTTTAATTTTAGCAGGATTGGATGAAATACCCTTTTTTAATATATATTTTAATCACTTACATGTAAATTCAGCATTAAATTTACAAAATTATTATCATGTATTCACATAACATTTATCTAATGCATGGCATACACATCCCATACTACATAGTCACTCATTAGTATTTACTCCATACATTCTAAGATGATAATCATGCATTCTAGACTACATGAGTATCTTCATTTACTATAATATAAAGCACATGTACAATGTTCTAAACTTTGACACAAAAGAGCCTTTATAACCCATGTATCTACCTTTTACTACACATTAATGTTTTTTTCATTTCTTTTGTATCAAAGTTTATTGATGCAATTGGTATACACTATTTTCAAGTATTAAACATTGAATATAGTTGTTGTTGCTCTTGCAGGACCTTCTGGATGATGAACGCAAGGCTTCCTCTTTAGTAAAAAAGGGAAGGATTTTATCAAATTTTATAGTTGGAAATGTTTTTTGTTCATAGATTTAGTAATGCTAATTGAAGCCTATTAAAGATTTTCTTCCAACATGATATGGAGGCCAATGGGCCCTTGGTCTATTGGTGAGGTCAAATGGTTCTTAATGAGCCCGCTAGGGATCAAGTCTTGTTGAGTGCAAGACTTCAACATAAAAAAGGATGAGCTCAGGATCGTGCCTAGGCAAATTTGACTGAATGGATGCCCCTTAGTCCTTGTCTCTTAGCCAAAAAGGCTCAACCTATAGCTCATGCTCCCATTAGATAGTTATATGTCACTAGGTTTGTATAAAATACCCTCCGTAAAAAATTATAGTATGAATAATATTAATGATTTATTTTGTTCGTAGTACTTGAAGAGTAATTAATGGGTGTTCTTATCTAACTAGATGGTTTCAAATGCATTTTATTTGTTTCACCAAAAATCTATTAAAGGATTTAATAGTCAAAACTAAGGCAAGCAATTGTTTTACATCATACGAAAATTCTCTCTTTCCCTGAAACACATGAATTGGGTAGTAATTCATTTTTCAAGAATGTGGTAAAATTATGGTAACATAATTAATATTCAAACATTCTTAGGAAATCTTTAATTTGTCTCAAGTTTCACTTATAATTCTATATAAATATTATTATTATAATATACCTAATGCAAGATACTTTTCATCCTAAGTAAACTTATTTAAATGAAAAGTAAATAATATATTAATAAATATAGTGTGTAAATGATAAATATTCAATGCACTTCAAGGTAAATTATTTAATGCTAAAGTTCAAAGTTAAAACATCATAGATGTAATATTTGTAAAGGCAAAGGAAAGATAAAAGGTTCAGACTTCATAAAAAAGCAACAGTCCAAGATGAACACATTCTTACATAGAACCAAACGTGTCTCAGAACATAAATATATAGCCCTAGCCATGGCAATATGAGGTGTACACACTTTATGACACTCCAATAATCAAATGTCAAGTCAATGACACAAACTTCTCTCTTTTGCGCCCACTTATTTTTGTATATCTTTTCCTCTATGTTTGTTTCTTTATTTTAATTCACAGATTTAAATAATACCCCAAAAGTAATTTGAAGAGTCGCAACCTTTCATAACTATTTTAATTTTTTTAAATTGCATTCATTAACATTTTCAATTGCAAGTTTATTCCATTAAAAAGTCTCATCATGAAGGTCATGTAGTTGTTGGAACAATTTGAGGAAGAACAATCAATGAACGAATGATAAAATTTTAATAACGTCCATGAGACCAACAGTCTAAGGGACCAAGCATCAAATCCTAGGTCATCCTCGTATTATTCTCAAGGTCAGCTCTCCTATTATTGGTCTTTATAAGAAAAACAACAATTTTGTGCAACCTTGTTTCTTCAAAAAGTTGGTTTAAACTTCTCTCCTTCAAATTGTTCTCATATTACCCACGGATATCTTGGTAAGCAACACATTCGAATATAAAGTGTCATTCAATTTCAACAACTCCTTTGTTGCAGAAAATACGTATTCTTTCTTCTCAAACCTCTTTGGGAACCATCCATCTACCTGTCTCACACCTTAAATGATGAGACCCGACTCTTAGTTGCACCACTAACAACCTAGTCTTACCCTTAATTTTCAACCGTAAGTAGTTTGTTTCATCATGACCCCAAGTGCAATTAAACTCTTTCACATAGTGATCTTTTTTTCACTCCATTTGCTTTGTCCACATAGCAACCCTAAATTTTTCCAACACAAGTCTTTTTATCTCTTCACTAGTGTTGGGACATATTCGCAAGTCAATGTCTCATTTACTCAACCACTCCTTGTTTTGTTTCATCCACGTCTTATTTCTATGGGCCAAACTCTCCTCAACAACAAGCTTGGGCTAGCGGTGTTTATCCATATTTTCAACTTTATTTAGATAGCTTAACAAACATATAACAGTTCAAGTTTCCACCCAGGAACAAAAAACTCTTGACTTCTCACAAGGTTTTTGAGCCAACCCAAAAGTATAAGTTGGAGGCTGATTTAATTCATGTTGAACAAGTTGGTAATCATGGTTAAATTTTTCATGTATCATTTAACTATGTGGTTCTTTTGATTTAAAACTTTTGATGCCTAAGGAGATTAAGGTGAGACAAACTTTTGGATATCAATGTAATCAGAAAGGAATTGTACTGGACAATAACCACAAAAGCACAAAAAGTAATTGACTTGATGAACACCTTGTGAAAGATGGGTACCTTGATGCTTCTAGGGGATCAACCTACTATCAACAAATAACTATCACCAAATAATAAATATTTGATTAAGCACAGATGCAACTTCTGCTTCTTTCACTATATCAATGTATTTGTGTTTCCATTACATTTCTATTGAGATATAAATATAGATTTTTCAACAAAAAAATAAAACACAAAGTGTCATTTTTTTGTAGTTGCCTTTTTTACCAATGTCATTTAATTATGGGCTATCTTAGCCTGCACTCTTTCTAAGGAGATCATTTTTTTCTATAATGGAGTCTATTATGGGAAGAGTAACATTCTTAGTAAATATCATAAATTATACTATGAAAAAAGATGAGTCCAAGTCTCATAATAAAAATGCAAAGACGAATACAACTTGGTTTAAAAAGACAAAATCCAAAGCAGTGAAACGTGGGGACACATCCCTAACCCTACACGTGCCTATTTGCAAGGTAGGGATGTCCCCGGGACATGGGGACGATGTTCCCAAGTTTCCTCATCACTACCCATTCTTTGTTGGAATGTAGGGACATCTTGATGTTCCCAAAATGTCGAGGGGGACACACAGGTGTCCCTCAACCATTCTAAGGACGTCTGGGTGTTCCCAAGTGACAAACGACTTTTATTGTGCTTTTTAAAAACAAATACATGTTTTCTAATTTGTTTTTGCATTCCATTCGAACGCTAATTGTATGTGGGGTTGATCTAGGCCCCTCCAAGCCAACAAAAAGCCCTCCATGCTTCATTCTTACTCACAATTTCATTTCTCATTGCTTGCTACAGCAGATAGAGAAGAGTGTAGAGGAGATATAAAAAAAAAGTGATTGGATGAGTGAAAGAAGTGATTGCAAGTGAAACTAGAGGATCAATGAGCAAGAAGAAGAGCAAGAAGATACTTCACCTTCTTGAAGATATTTTCAAGCACATGGTGAGGTTTTTAACTTTATTTTCTTTTATTTTCTAATTTTCATTTGTAAATTCAAATTGTAATTGTTTTTGTTCATTGTTGTTTCAAATTTCAATGTTTTTTTTTTTCATTTTTTGTTGTTTTATTTTCTAAAATTAGACTTTATGTTGAATCTTCAGGGTAAAATGAAGAACCATTATGATTCTTCATTTTTCCCTCAAGGGTCAAGATTGAAAATTTTTAAATTTTGTAACTTGTTTTACAAATTAAAATTTTTAAATATTTAAAATTTAAAATTTAAAATTTTTTCTTTAATTTTAAAAAATTTAAATAGGTTGAAACTAAGTGCTTTATTAATTTATTTTCATTTTGTGAAATGCAATGTCACAATGAGCTCCCATCATCATGATATGAGTGAGGATGAGATTGAAGTTCATTCGCATGGTGCAAGTCAATCAGAATGTGAACCTGTTGAGCATGAAAATGAAAGGGATGAGCATGGAGCAAATTTGGAAGGCCAAACTAGTTCCATGGCTAGTGCACCAATTGCTACAGATTGCCCCTCCCAACTTTTGGCATAGTATGCTAGGAATCCATATGATCTCAAATCTCTTCTCAGACAGTTTGCAACAAGAATGGTTTGGGAGCATCACTAGAGTTAATGCACACTTCCTCTTTTGGCCAAGAAACAATGTGGAAGCATGTAAATTTTTTAAGGACGTTATAATTATCTTCTACAAAATTGAGTTCAACAAGCTTTAGGGTGTTCAAGAAGATAGTGGAATTGCAATGCCTACTACTTTGTTTGGTAGGCAATAAGTTCAAACTATTCAACAAATGCAAGGGCAGCCACATATTTTTATTCGTACATTGCATCAAAGAGCAGGAACAATGTTAGGGTCAACTTAAGGATCTTCATCCACTTATATTGTTGTGGTTGAATCACAATAGGGCAAGGGGAACTACAAGATGCAAAGTAACCCCATAGCTGATTTGTTCAATGTCCAGTTGAAGGAACATATAGATGATGTCATTGGCAAGTTCTCCTTTGCCAATGGCATCCCATTTCATGTAGTTGGATCTCCTTATTATAAGGAGATGATGTCAATGGTGGCAAGGGGAGGACCATCATATGTGCCACCAAGTGACCACAAATTGAGGACCATGATCTTGGATAATAACTATGCAAAGATCAATGCATTAATGGAGACGATGAAGGCATGTTGGGAGGAGTCTGCATTCAACATAGTTATGAATGGGTGGATGGACATTAGGCATCGTCCACTCGTCAATATCATAGTTACATGTTCAAATGACTCATTATTTCTTAGGGTGGTTGATTGTTCAAGATATCAAAAATATGTTGATTTTCAGTTTGACATCCTTCTAGCGGCTATTGAAAGGGTTGGGTCACAAAATGTGGTCCAAGTAGTGACAAATGTGCACATTTGTAGAGCTACATGGAAGCTTGTTGAGGCAAAATACAGATATATTTGATGGACTCCATTTTGTGTGCATGCTATAAACAAGGCACTCAAAGACATGGAGAAGATTGACTAGATTAGAGTTGATGGCAATGCGAGATATGTGCAGATGTTTATCCACAACCACCACACTTCACATGCACTCTTCAGAAGCTTCATGAAGGAATTCTTGAAACCATTTGCAACCAAAATACATCCTATTTCATTCTCTTGGAGAGAATGCTTGAGTTGCAGGAGTCACTGACGAATGATTGGAATAGGTGGGATGGGGCTAGGACAATGCAAGGGAAGATGGTGAAGAGTGATGTATTTTGGAGTGATGCAAAATACACAGTCTCTCTCATTGCTCCAATTTTCCAAGTCATCAGATATGGAGATGGGGATGCACCTACCCTTGGAGAGGTGTACGAGTGCATCAATTTTATGCTTGACCAGATGAGGGTTATTGTGCGAGATGACCCTACTTTAGCATTCTACAATGAGCATATTCAACCAATCATTCAACGCATATGGGACAGCCTAAACACTCCCTTGCACATGGTTGCTTATGCATTGAATCTGAAGTTGTACATGCCTAGGCCTAGTAGAGTTAGACCGATTCAAAATGATGAGGTAAAGGGTTCTTCAAAAGCACTGATAGGATGTATGATGTTGAAACTGTTGGAAAGATTCGCACTGAGTGGACCAAACTTGCCACTCTTATAGGTTATTCGAGTGCGGAAAAGGTGGATATATGAACTATGGCACAAGAGGACCCAATCTTGTGGTAGAATTGTCATGGACATAAATCAACGACTACCACACTAGCCATTCATTTTCTATCTTAGGTTTCTAGTTCTTCAGCTTCATAGAAGAACCAGTCTACTTATAGCTTCATTCACTCTCTTAAGAGGAACACACCTCTAGGAGAGTAGAGAAGCTAGTGGTTGTCCATAGTGCCTTGTGTATCATTGACTACAAGACACGTGTACATGAAGAGCCCAGCAACGCGATGGGATGTAGAGCCTAAGAAGCCATCACACATTGATGAAGATAAGGATGCAAAGGCTTCAAACGTATGGTTGGTTGGTGTTCATTTCGTGGATATTGACAATGAGGAGTCCAATAGTTCCAGTGATGAGGAGTTTGCCTTGGGGATGATTAGAGGCCTCCCTTCACTACATTTTGACACTTTGTAATTGTTTTAATATCATGCTACTCATTGTAATCATAGTTATGATATTTTGATATAATAGAAATGTTCCATTTGTCGATTTGACAATTTAAAATTTGAAGTATTCTAATTTCTAATTAGTAATTTGATATTCAAAACTTCAATATTCATTGTTCAATGTTCAAGTATTTACAATTTAGTATTTGACATTTGCAATTTTGCTATTTTACATCTTTATAGTCTTATACATCTTTTTTCATAACTAGCATTTTGAGTACTATATGTATAGTATTAGCATATACAGCACCTCCACCCCCCTCCCCTGCCCCCCAAATTGAGGCCCTTTGTTCCCCATCTCGGAAACCCGTCCCGCCATCCTTGATGGGTGGGGTAGCTATGATCCAAAGCAAAAATCTAGTACTTTAATATGCATAGAGGGAAAACTGCAAACAACCAGCAATAGTCATGACAGGTCCCATGCAATGCTGTTCTGAACGGCACATCAATCAAACCTGCTGTTTCACCCTAAAATATTGCCATTTTTTTAAAAAGCTAGGATTTTGAAGAAAAAAGGACAGAAAACATCGGTCTGATGAAAAAAAGTCATTATTTCTAGTTCTTATATACTGTTCAGTTTCTTCTTGCTTTGACAATCACTGTGCAGAAAAAAGAGAATGAGGGAACTGCAATTACTTCAACACAGAAAAATCAGAGTACAATTACTTCAGAGCAGAAAAACCATATTAAAATTAAATTTGCCAAGTTTTTCCCATTTTGAACCTTAATGACTGAGATTTTCAGATGACAAGGTTCTATTTTTTCAATGGCCACAAAGTTCTAATGAGTTAAATTTCAATAAGAGTACCTTGCTTTTGTAAATTAATATTTGGACCAGAGGTTCAAATTTGAGGCAAACCTTTCATTGTATGGGCAAACCAAGTTCACGAATGAAAGCTGCTTAGAAATAATATAACAGAACGCCTCAATGCACATTATAATCTAGACATTTACTTTAACTTGCCTTTCTAGGCATAGCATGGGCCCAAGTTGATTCAAAACTAGAGTCTAATTCCAACACCTTGATATTTCTCAAACCGTGGATAAGGGCAATGATATTTGTCATGCCTTATTCACATTGTTGGTATGTAAAGAAATGTAGCAGAAGTATATGTACAAAACAAATCATGTTCAGAAGAAACATCAAGAGATGAGGCAGCACGTACCATACTCATCTATACAAGAAATTAAATGGTTTACAACACCATAGTGGAACCAGAACTGCCATATGATCAAATATTAGTATTACAACAAAGAACAAATTAAAAACACTAGGGAAATTGTGCCAAGCAACCAAATATAACATTAACGCATTGAAATGGTGCCAACATGAATGAGAGACTTATTGATGATGGTACTTTTGCCCCTTGAGAATTGTCCAAGATCTGAAACAACAACAAACACAAGTCTATCATTCAAATAATAAATATGATATGAAAAATAGGGAAGAAAAGGGGTATCTGCAGCTCATAAACTTGGCTTAGTTGATCTGTAGAAACATGAAAATGAATACACATTCGTCTCAAAATACTAAAAGCACAATACATCTCATTAATTTAGTAAATTGGAGTGAATACATTTGCTGAAAATATGTACCATGTGTCTCAAATCACTTCTAGTTTCCTACAAACTTTGGGTTAGTAGAGCTTAAAAAAGGTTCAGAAACTTAAATATTGTGCACACCCTTGTGATTATATTTCCATATCAATCTAGGCCAGTTGAGATGCGGATCATTTTTTGTAGAGATGATAGGTGAGAGCTCATGACAGGTTGTTCACAGGGGGAAGGGGTCTTGCAGTCATGGTCCCCACTTTAGATCTGACAATAGGGTCATGCTGCTGCACAATCAGTGTCAGCAAGTAGAAAAGGCAAAGATCCAATGCCTTTTGCAGATTGAGTTCAGGAATCTTGTCAGAGATAGTGGAGCTTCTGCTCAATTTCTCCTCAGTATTCTTCAGTGGAGGTCTTGGGAGACCTTCCTCTCTTGACCTTCACAATTGTGGATCCTCCTTTCCTAGTTGCTCTGGAGGAATTGGACCTAGATCCCTTTGTCCTCTCCTTTGTAGATTCAGAGGTTATTGGTTCTTTCTTGGATCATTGCCTTTCCAAAGCAGATATTAAAAAATGGTTATTTGTTATTTTGGTGGAGAAACAACAGATTTTTGCTCCCTCAAAGGGCTCCTTTGTGCTTCGTCTTCCCTTGCATGAAGAGCAAATAAGAGTGTTATCTTCAATCCTGGCAATTGTGCAACACAGAGCGGACTTCTCTTCTTGAGCCCTGTAGTTTGTTGGCTTCCCTCCATCATCTTGCTCAGCACTCTAGATACTATTAGGGAGGAACCTTGGAGTCACCTTTATGATCTTTCATTGCAATCTTAGCATAAGTGGTGTCTTTATTCAAGACAAGATTCAATATTCGGTGTTTCATCCTGAAATATTGAGTGTTCTATCCTATATGTTGTAAGGGTATAAAACTCACATCAACAAGTAGATTAACATTAAAAGGAGGGTATGAAACTTTAAAGTAATATTGTAATATTTAATTTATAATGATCAATTAAATCTTAAAATAGATTTTAGGAATATTCTTCATTCTTTTAGTTGCTGCATAACTTTGGTATCTCTTATCCTTTACATTGGATGAATATTCTTCATTCTTTTAGGAATATTCATTAAGGTTCATTCTTGGGAATATTCTTCATTAAAGTTCTTTTAGGAATATTCATTAAAGTTTTGCATAAATTGAATATTCTTCATTCTTTATTAGTTGTTGATCTTATCCTTTACGGATAGATCTTTGTAACTCATATTTAAGGAGATTTTCCCTCCTTTATTAATATCTTGGTAATCATTCTATGTCTTGTATTTTTCGTACTATGGACTTTGACAAGATTTAGTCTTAACAAAGTCATTTACAAATTAAGACCCAAAACTATCACATACGTTACAATAGTACATTCAACAAACCTGTATAATTGCTCAAGCAGGACAATAAGAGCAATCTGATGGTTTAATACCATAGATGAAAGTCTAATAGTGACATCAGCACGCATCTTCAGTTGTTGGCCATGACCATATGGGCCCCCTATGCAAAATACAACAGACGACGATCCCTGTAAACAAAGTTGCTAATCAACCTAAGAAAAGAAAATTGAGGCAACAATTGATTACAGCTAATTTCAATTCCATAATGACATGAAGGTTTCCATATTGATAGCGGCTATAGACAATAACATAAAGAAATTGTGGAAGTATATGCGAATCATACCGTTGACCCTGAGTCCTCGATCAGTTTAGCTAGCTGCTCCGATGTAATGTCTTTCCCATTCTCATCTAACAGCACAACCTGGGATAGCGTAAACTCAAATTTCAGCAAATATTGCTTAACACTTAAATGCAACTTCCTCAATCTCTGATTATATGAATGTAGATAAAAATGAAAAATACTTCCATGCAATAAACATTTGAAGTGGTGAGGATTAAAATATAGCAGCTAAACCAATGGCATTGCGTAGAATTTCAAACGAGTCAAGGAAAACAGAATTAACTTTTTTTCACCTCAATTACAGAGAGCCTATACTACTGTACCCAATCTTTTGGAGTGATGCGCTGCATAACTTTGGTATCTTCTCCTTTAATCTGTGCTTTCACATCACTGTTCCAACCACAATGCTATTTTTTATCATAAATGCATCTGTATGTGGTTCACTAAAAATAAACACTAACTTCAGATTCCAGTTCATAATAGTAAGATATTATTCCAGTAGTTTTTACATGTGAATTTAAGCATGCCTCGTTTTCATTGGATTTGATCTAATTTGAACATCCTCAACACTGCAATATCGTCTAAGTTTCTCCATATACTCATCAACCACCATTTGCACCCCACTGGATCTGTTTTTCCCCACCGTGAACAATCTTATTGGAAGTGCCTTCTGCATCATTAATACCTTACAGTCAAACATTGTAGTTTAACAGTGACCTTTGATGAATAGAAAAATGCATTGTCCAAAAGACAGTAAATTACAAAAACAAGAATGCTAACAAAATGATCACCATATTAGTAAATTTGTGTTTGATATTAAGAATGAGAACAGCAGCGACCAGAAAAAGCAATGGGAAAGATGTATTTCATGATGGACTATGCTTTCTCAAAAGCAACAGAAAGTATCTTAAAGGAAACTCTGGAGGGAAAAACTGCAGAAGAAGAAAATATCAGGTGAAGTACTAAGAAGACACAACGATTGTGATAGTTGAGAATGAAGAACCACCTAAAGGAATTGCTGGAAAGGATGGCATGCAGGGTATAAATGCAAACAAGGCCAGAAAGGTAAACACAGTCATGCTATTCACTGATAAAAAGAGTTTATTGGACACAAGCCAAAGCAAAAGAGAGTAAGATAACATATATGTCAAGATTAAAAATGAATCAATTGTGCTGAAGGGCACTTGGTTTAATGGTAAAGTCCATGATGTAGGCATCTATGTGGTACTGAGTTCAAATCTTCGATAATACAAAAATTAATCAATTGTGGAGGTATGTTGTACGCATACGAAACTTTTGTACTGTGTCAAATTATTAGCTAAAATCTTGTCATTTCTTTAATTGGCGGTCATGTTTCAGACTTTTGTTTTGGTTGGTGTTTGTCATTTTTATCCTCTCTAGTACTTCCCTTTGCAGGAATAACAAAATGAAATATGCAAATGCATTTGTTAGATCAGAGAAGTGTCATTGATGAAAGAGTTGCAAAAACTCGTCAAGATTTGATGTTATGTTCCCTAGTATAATGAAGGCAATCTATAGGGAAGGAAAACTCATACTGCTGACCAAGGATGCGGAAACACTTGTTTTTTAACAGTCATGATATAACACTTCATGAGAGCAGTGCAATTGTACAGTCTACGATCTAAAGTCATAATAGAAATGAGAATCACATGATTATGAGACACGAGGTGATATAAAAAGAGTAACTGCATGACAAAGGCATTTCATGGTGGCAACATGTGGTGAATTGTGCAACTAGGGAAGCTCTCACCAATATCAAGGTGAGAATTACACGATTAGATGTAGAGGGACAACAAACAACATCAAAATGTGTTACGCATTTAAATGGCAACCATGGGTGGAATTGCAAAACGAGGTAGAGAAGTAAAACTGACATAGTTACAAGACTAGGCATTGAACCCTTAGCAAAACACAATATAACCACACAACCATATAATTCAATGTTCTAAACAAAATGGAGGTGTGTAATCATACAATTAGGATGCTTGAAATTATAAAGACCACTAAATAACATTATTTGGAGATATGTATTGCCAAGCATACTAAAATCAGGCATTTTGTTTATTTTAATCAACCTTTGTGGAAAAAAATCGTGGCATAGTGCCAGTTTTGTGATATTCAACACAAAGAATAACAGAAATTGATGGTCTTCATAGGTTAATTACTACTTGGGAAGAAAGGAAGCAATTTGTTGTACTTGGAGTATATTTGAGCTTAAATTTGTGATGGAGCACATGCAAAAGCATCCATCAATTGTATCATTTATGATATACACTACAAATGAGAACTAACATTTGAAGTACTTTGTTGCTCATGCAAAATATATGACCTAAGATCTTTCAAAGAATAAGCATGTTTTAAGTATATTTGCAAAATTTGTTCAATTCAAGATTACCTTTGCAAAGAGCTAACAAAACATCTTGTTCCAAGGGCCCAAAATATTAATGTGGATAAAAGAGTGGATTCTATTCATGCCATAATCTTATGTTGTTTACACAAGCAAGCAAGAAATAAAAATTCCTAGGATCAAGTAAAAAATAAAATCGAGGTTGTAGATGAATAATACAATTTATGTACCAAAACAGTTTCTCAGCTCAAGGGTTTTGTTTAAGCTCATCCAAAGACAGGGATCTTTCCAACATCTCATGATAGTAAATATAAAGAGGTTTGTGACAAAAGCCTAGTGAATTAATACAATAGATGGTGATGGTAAAGCTTATTTCAAACCTTAGGGAATGGTTAAGGTTTGGTAAAGTCATCGACAAAAGAATGGTTTGGGTTCCATGTTCCTCAAATGGTCTGAAAAGTTTCAAATCAATGAAATGTGCAAATGCACACTATGATTCATCTTAGTGGCAACCTTGTATGCATTTAAGTTATCAGTTTCTGAAATCTTACATTATTGATGTGTGCCAAAAGTAGGTTGCTTGTCCTTCTATCGGGTATGTAGACCTGCTAATCTCTGATTTCAAATGGCAAAAAAGTGTTTGTTGTCTCTAGTTTAGTTGTAGTTTCATCCAATTGCAAGTATTTCAAAATATAAAACCTCTTTTCAGAGAAAATAACCTTTCATGCCTTGTGCCCATTCCTAAGATAAAAAGATCCGATTTATTTTAGTTATATCATTTATGCAAACCCCCTAAAAACTCTTGTATAGTGATTATAATTGTGTATTTTTGTTCATAGCTTGGAGTCTAGGGTTAGTTTAGTTTTCCACCAAGCCTTCAATTTGAGTTTCAGAGAGGTTTATCCTCATATAGGTTTTGGCACACACCATGGGGTAAAAAAGTTATCTTGCAGCTAATGGTTAGTCTTGTCACCTCCTATTCAAGGTAGATAAGTTCTGCACGAAATCACAAAGAAAGGCAAGCCTTCCTAAGCACATCCAAGCAAAGGCTCAGCTATTCCTAGACTCATTAAAATATTTTTTACATGAGATAGAGAGCCTCTTCAAACAATGGGTGACAGCATCAATAATAATTGCAATGGTCTACCTTAACTTCCTTTGTCACAAGAAGTCAATACCGGGCTTTTAGTTCTTGTTGAACTCAATGATTTTCCGCATGATCGAGGAAGCGCCATCCAAAGTTTCATGGTGATAGCACTCAACATCCAATTGGGAGTGTTGCAACTTCACCATAACATGTAGTATTCTAGGAGTGGCACATGAAGACTTGGCAATCAGACTTTTTGTCCAAATCTTGGTTAGAGGGGCAACAAAGCGGTTTCACCATCTTTCCACAAGGTCAATCACCAATTGGGAGATCATTTGGGAAAAGTTCTTCTCATGTTTCAAACCAGTTGAAGATGGCCACATTATTTGCACAAGTCTCAAATGCAAAGAACAAAAATAATGAGCCCATAAAGGAATTTGTCGTGCAATTCAATCATCTTGTTAGCAAAATTAGTGCCACATTCAAGCATTTTCTAGAGATCCTCAAGAGTTGTTTCATTAATGCAATCAAGCTTTTTGTCAAGACCTTGGTTAGAGGCACAACAAAGTGGTTTCAACATCTTGCCACAAGTTTGATCACTAGTTTGTAGATCATGTGGGAAAGTTACTTGACATGTTTCAAACTAGTTGAAGATGGCCACATACTATTTCTACAAGTCTCAAATGTAAAGAAAGAAAATAATGAGCCAATAAGGGAACTCGTGCAATTTGATCACCTTGTTAGCAAAATCAATGCTACATTGAAGCATTGTTTGGAGATTCTCATGAGTTGTTTCATTAATACACTCCCCTTAGAGATTGCAATCATGATCAAAGTTAGTGGAGCTGATGAACTAGAAGAAGCACAAGAACGAGTGATTGTACTAGGAGACAACGGGATTACCACAGGCAAAATTAGGATAGACTCAATTAGACTCATGATTCAAGTTATCCACTTTTCCAAACATGAAGAGACAACTTCAACAAAACATTCTAGCTCATTTGTACCAAGGGCGTCCTCATTGAAATGTTGGTCCTTCCAACCAAAATGATGGATTCAAACTACCTCCACCTACAAGGCTTGCTCTAGAGGCAAACTCTAATGATGACATAAAAAAAAATTGTTTTCTCCATGAGCAAGGAGAGCACAACGCTAGACATTGTCCATAAAAGCATTGCATGTTGTACCTAAAGACCTTTTGTGGCTCAAATCATCAAGGGCTTTCAAATAACCTTCAACATCTTCATGGTGATTTTGATGGTGACTTTGTATTAGGATGTTTTCAATGTGAACCCATATTTGCTTAAACATTAATACTTTGAATGGCCAAGTGTTTAGCAACTACACATACAAAGTCAAAGAGCCATATAAGAGCATGGAGCATTAAAGAGGTAAGTACATGAAGAAAATAAAGAGGAGGATCCACCAAACACCAATGGTGCCCTATCCTCAAGAACCCATCTTTGTATCTTCAAAAACAAATGATAAAGAGGAGCTAGATTTTTTGTCTACCTAACATGCCTTGCTCAAATTCTATAATCAAGGACTATTGATCAAAGGAAAGCAACTTTCCATGTTGCACATAGAAGGAAATTGAACTACAAAAGTATATCATATGTTCTCTAAGGTGGACAAGATCTCACATGTGCCTCCCAAGCAAAGTGATGATTCAATTTTATGTACTGTAAGAAGACATCTATTGTGCCATGAATGTAAGCGTTGTCAAATGAATTATTCTTTAAATTCCAAGGATGGTTAGAAGAGCTTATAGACGACGAGATCAAGGAAATATCACAATTAGATAAAAATAGGATCTTCTAATTTTAAGATAATACAACTTCAAAACCATTCTTTCAATCAAGGTATGATATTAAGGATTCATTACCAAATCTTAAAATTTTCCTACATCTTCAGCGAGACACATTGACAGAAGATACAATAAATTTCCCTCTAAAGTACAATTCATCCTCATCATCATCTTCAATAGTTCCTATGGGTATCAATGGAGTTATAGGTATTGTACATTCAACAAGTATCAACTCTATGTCAAAACAAACTACTATAGAATAAGGGTTGTAATAGAAGAAGAAGAAAAACTATGTGCAGGCGTATCGTCTACCCTCACCACTTCCTCCTTGTACTCTTCGTATTCCTGAGGGAAGGTTGCACTCTCCGTACTGATTTCTCAAATTTCCCTGATTTGCAACATGTTGCACTCAAGGTGGAAGGCCTCGTAGTCCTCCATCCACCAATGGAACAACCCATTTAGAGAACTTGTCTCTTCCTTCGAGAAGCCTTTGAGTTCTAACACCCCTTTGTCATTGGATTCCATTGTCCTTCCATCCCGAACTCTCTACCCTCGGACTTTGCGTTTGATGGCAACTTTGGGCTCACCACCTAGCTCCAGAAGTTGATGAAATACTTTTGTCACTCTCGATGGAGAGTGTATTCTTCTAATTGTGATTTGCCTTCGCCGTGATGAGCCAAACCCTTCCAAGGAGGGTGTCGTACACCTTTTCCAATAGGATGAAGACAAAGTCTAGAAAGAAATGTCGAGTGCCAATGGTGACCTTTTGTGCCATGAGCGTCCCAAGTGGTTTGATGTTGTGCTAGTTGGAACCTACCAATGGAAGGTTGGTGGCCTGTGATGTCCCCAATTTAGCAAGTTTCAAGAGTTTGGATAATTTAGCTCATCATTGCGACCCTCGTGAGCTAACATCTGGTTTTGAGGATCTCTGGTATTTGACTTGCTATTTTTAGTAAGTGAAGAGAGTGAGTTTCTATTTTTGGCAGTGCTCAATGATGAGGCTTTGGGTCTAGACTATGTCAGTGTTTCATGAAGCTTAAATAACCATTTGCATATGGGAGTTATTAATTAAGTTTAGCTTAATTAATGACTTTATGAGTTTATTGTTCTATTTGAATGGTGTTGAGGAAGACTCTTTAGTGAAAAGAGTATTCATGAAGATACTTGGTTTTGAGTGTGTAGAAGAAGCTTTGCTTTTAATTGTTACTAAAGCAAAGCCTTGAGGATTTTCGAAACATCCTTATGCATATTGTTTTATGAAAAAACCGAAATTGGGAGAACTCCAAGGCTTTTGAAATTCATCCCAGGAATGGCACTTTGAACCAGTGTCAATGATGGTGAATTGTGCTAAGGCCGTGTGGTTACATTTATATTGTTGTGCGTACATATGAGGGGCCATAATTTTTCTTGGAGGAGTGAGAATTTAATATATATTAGCTGCGATTTATATGGAGAAGGCTGCCGTCTCCAATTCGTGTCACATTGATGCTACATGGGCTACCTTCAATGCAAAGAAGTTTATGTTAACTCTCATAGCTGGTGTCAACCATCTTAGTGACAGCGTTTGCTCAAGGATGGTTGCGGTTAGTAAAATTACCAAGCAGCTGCATTTTTCATGAGGTGCACATTGGTTAGAAAAGTTATACTTATCAATAAACAATATATTTATAATTGCAAGGTAGAGAAAAATTGCAAATAATATTTTAGTTTTGAGGTGTTACATTTCTTAGTTCCTGAATTGTTCTGTCAGTTCTATATTTATTTGAAAATTAAAAAAAAAACATATATTCAGAAATTACCAAAAAAATTGCAAAACAATCCAAAAAAAAAAGTGTATTCTCTAGCAAAGAGCTAGCAAGGCTCTTTACATGGCCAGAGTGTTGGCTTGTCAAGCCCCTTCCTTGTCTCCTCTTGTAGTATGTTCATGCCAAAGCTTTCGTCAACGATGGCGTTTGTCAACTTAAGTCCCATTATCTCCATCTTGACAACGGTCAACTTCCTTTCAATGCCCACCATCAACAACATTGGATCAATGGCCAGGCTTCTTGTTGACTTCTCCATTGGCTTCCCACACTCTTGGCCGACTGCATCGTCACCAACTACATTGGTAATAGCCATCTTCAAGTGTGGCATGGTTTGCAGAAGGTCAGATACCTATATGGGTACAGTGGCTTGCAATATCTGTCTTATGATAATTTTCTCTAACTCCAACTACAATGGAGTATTGGCAACATCATTTGAGGCCCTTCTCTCCTCCACCATCGCCCGTTCATCATTAGCCTTCACTTCAAAAAGTCTTTCCTTCTCCGTATGGGGGTTGGGATATACTGCCTTCTTATTTTGGAGTCTAGTGATCACCACTAATTCCTCATCTGGCTCCTTTACATCCAGCATGTTCGCTCCCTTCTATTTTGGGCAGTCGGTTTCTTCATGGTTCCCAAGATCACACCACTTGCATAACAAATTCCCATTGTTTTGCCTTCCTAACAATCCTACAAAAAGTGAGCCCACTCATTGCATCTCAAGCACTGAATCATGGGTCTACCCTTCACGTCATACTGGATCTTGCTTCTGGGCGTACTATTGTTGCTACCTGCTATTATTGTTGTTCCCTCGTTGGTAATTAAGGTACCCACTCGAGCGAGGTATTGGAGTTTGCAAGTGATTTTGGTGGTGTGGTTGGCGAGGTAGTTTGTTCCCCTTGGGCAAAGAGCACTTATGTGCTCCTTCGACTTCAAGTTGTACATGTATTCCTTGATGGAATGTTAGTGCCTAATAAATGTCGCAAAATGATTTTTTCAGGCAAATGGCCTTTGTGTGACCTTTCACTTTGCAATCGATGCACAACTCTTTACCCTCCTTGGCACTTTCCTTTTTCGCCTTCAACTCCATCATTTGCAACATGTCCCTCCTTAGAGCCAATACGGTCTTGTATTTCCGTCCCTACTCTCATCCATATTATTGTCATCACTAACCTTCTTATTTCCCTGCAATGTCTTACTCTCGCTCTCGTGTCCATCACCAGATTGTAGGGTCAACATACAAGGACATAGGCTACATTTTTATCTTTTTACACAACAAGAGAATCAACCCCTTAATGAACCACCTCTTCTTCAACCCATCAACTAGTTGATTCTCCAACTTGTCCAGCAATTCCTTGAGCCTACAATTGTAAGCATGTACGTTCTCACTCTTCCCTTGCTTTGTGTTGTCTTCTTCGAGGGACAAATTCCCAATATGGTGTAAATTATTTTCTAATATTTCGGCAACCTCAATCTAGAGGTTTTATTGTTCCTCTTCGTCCCCTACTAACTGTACGAATGGGCTGGTGATACTGGTACTATTTGTAGATTCGGAACCTTCGTTGGAAGCAAATTGTGTCACTTGGTTACTTGCCTGGTCGATGAGATCTCCACTTACTTTGTCATCCAAGAGTGGTAGGTTTATGGCAACCTCTTCCAACTCACTCCATGTACATAGTTTTGCCCTCTCCCGACTACAACTTCAGCTCACTCTACAACTCCTACTTCTTGTTGGACTCTCTGAGCTTTTGACGATTTCTCGTAATTGTCATCTTCTCTCACTTGGCTCTCTCAGACAAAGAGATCTCCTTACTTCTCCTTCCCCCTCCTCTTGAGTATATCAAGTATATCTGGTATATCGGTTCTTATTTGGTTGCAGGGGCATTAATTTCCCACAATACGGTGTTGGCCAATATCTCGCTCTTCTTCCAACCTATGGGTCCTTTCTTGGTATTGTTGTAGTATATGTAGCCGACATTGCTCTCAGTGTGTTTCCTCAAGCTAATCTTGCAATTCAATAAGATTATGTTCCAACAACCTTGGAATTCTCCCAAGAAGATCAGAGACTGCGTGGTTCACTGTGAGTTCATTGTGTACCATGCTCTTAGGGACAGCTCACTCTCAAGCTTCCCTCTACACGTACTGATCGACCAAAACTTCCCACAAATATACCAAGTCTTGCGTTAACCACCCTCCAATGTTTCTTCCTCGTCACTTTCCATTACTAGCCCTTACTGTTCAAACAGTCAGCCCATTACTCAATCTTGCCTAGTGCCATTGGGTCAGATCTCTAGGTTGAATAGGCAACAACACCAAAATGTTTACTCCCTACAATGAATGCTTTAACATATAGAGTAATCAGAAGTTTAACAATGAACATATTCAATAGAGTAATTCAAAAACAACACATCAATATGCCAGAAAGATATAACTTCATTATCAGCATGTAATGTGTACAACAATAGAGTCATGTGGTTCTCGATACAAGCCAGAAATATATAGGACTGGGTGGTTGGTTAAGAGTGTCAACCATTGGCAACTAACAACTACCCAAGAACTATAGTTCATAACATTGTCATTCATTTATCAAACAAAAAATTATTTATTCTTATAGGCAAAACTGCAACCAACAATCATGTTGCCACTTTAGCTTTTGTGTCAACAAGTAGTAGTTGCACTGTAAGATATATCAATTTAACTGCCTTCTCCTATTTTTGATGGATCCTTTGAACAAGACTGCCATGATGAGTCTAAAGAAGTCCTATTCTCCAAAGGTTCACAATCATCATTTGAGGGAGATGTGCATTTCAAGAGGATGTGCAAAGTATGTTCCCAAAGATTGAATTTTTTTCTTTGGTTCACTTTGATGATGATCCAACACAAGAATAAGATACAAAACTAGAGGGTTTACAACACCAAAATATAATAAGCACATGTCATGAAATTTAGGAATGCATGCATAGGGTCCGCAACCAACACCCATTGTCAACTTGGAAAATCAAACTAGGAGATTGAGATCCTTCTTCAACAACTCTTGTAGCTCCCAAAGGACAATGATCACTATTATCGAGACATATTTTGGGTACCCATTGGGAATGCTTAAATTTGAGTGCATTACAATACTTATAACTAAGATTGAAGATTGTTGGAGAATGTGTTTGTGAGCCCATATTTGCTGAAGATTATTATTTGCTAATGATGTTGGTTTTGAAGTATTGAGCTCATGTTTTCAGCTGCATTTGGAAGGCGAATGTCCACCTGGTCATGGGTGGTTTGGGGCAGATTTGTGGACATTTTTAGTGACTTTATTTCTGTCGTTGACTGTGTGGAAGTCCATCTTGTTCAAACATGACCTCCTTCAGCGAGGCTTGTTAAATATTTTGTCATAAATGTCAAAGGTTGATGATTAAGGTCGTATAATTTTTAAAGGATTACTCAAAGTAATAGAGAGTAGGAATGAATTGCTTATAAAGCTGCTGATTATTCGTCAAATCCTCATCCGCTACTTGGTTGTCTGATTGACCTGGTTAGTTGTCTGCTTGAGCTGGTTAGTTGTCTGCTTGAGCTGGTTGCTTGCCCACTTCACCTGCTTGTTGGATTGACATGTCATCAAGTGTTTTCAAAAAGTTGAGTTCTATGATGAAAAATGTGATGGCTAAGTTAAAATATGCATTGCATATATTCAACATTTGTTTTGATGCTTGTGTTTTAACAAAGTCCTTCTATGCAATGTTTTAAGTTTTCAGATTCCCTTGTAACACATGTGAGTTGACGAGGCTCATTTATATGTGCAGCTGTCTAATGCCTCGAATAAAAAAGGGGCAATCATTTTTTATATATGGTGCGATGAATATTCTAAGCAGTGAAAAATATTAACAATGTGGGCATTAATATATTCAATACCTTTAAAAAAGGATGCAATTAAATGAAGATGTGAAGATGCTAAGCGACTCCAGCTGGGAATGATGCTATTAAATGCAGCTGTTATGAGTCAAGCAGGACATTTTTATTCTTTGATTGGGCGGTGTTGTGTGGGAGTTAAGCAGTGTTCTTGAGAGCAGAAGTTGTTTATATAATAGTCGAGCATAATATTGGAGTTGGGGATATGATTGAAGGCCAGTATATTATTTGAGCTGTGTATGATATTTGCACATATGATACAGAGATGGCATGATACAGATTTGGCATGAGGCAGAGTTGAGTACGATGAGAGTGTGGTGAATATACATTATTAATTCTTGCAGTGTGCTTGGCGCAATATAAGGAAACCCGTTTTTAATTGGTGTGAATTAGAAAAAGATTACAGTGGAGGTTTTCGCTGTTGATGGTGTCTCACTCCTACCATGAGGCTTAAGCACAGCAGTTATCGGGAATTATTATTGGCAACGTTTACATGCTGCTACAGGTTTGAATAAAAATCAACCATTGATATGGCATGAAGGTGCAAGATATTGATGCAACTAAGGACTGTGTGTACGAGCGAAAACTATGTGTGTAATTTTTGAGTTGACAAAAGATTTGAAGGAGTTGTGCATCACTCATATATATAGTTGAATATGTTATTCTCTGATTTAAGTAATAATGTTTTAAAGAGAACTAGTTAAGAATTGTTTCAGATTTCAATATATTTTTGAGTTGGTGCTCAAACTGAGCTTAGTGCCTCGGCAGATCAAAGTCGGTGCTTCGCGGAGAGTTGGTGCTCTCTGAGAGATTAGAGTGGGTGCTTCTCTAGGGTTGGTGCTCACTTATGTAATCTGGGTTGGTGCCCATTTCGTGAATGAAAGCTATTGACATGCCATGGTTTTTACCTGAAAGGGTTTTCCAAATGAAATTTGGTATTTGCCTCTTGATGTTTGCTCTCTCTATGTTTTATGCGGTTTCATGTTTGTAAAAGTTTAAAATACTGATTCAACCCCCCCCCCCAAAGTATTTTTTGTGTGCTCTTCAAGATCATGATCCCAACTACAGATAAATTTTGCTAAAAGGACAGGGCACTATGAGAGTTAATATTTTGGGTGAGTTTTCTGTCATTTAGGGTAACTTTCCAGTCGTTTGCATTGTTAAGGGGTTGTGGAAGCATCAGCACCTGTTCTTTGGGTACTTAGAAGATTTCGGAGCAGTATTCCTTTCACCATAGTAGCATTCACAAATCAGTTTGATTCTCTAAGAGGCATTTTCAGTCTTCAACTTCTCTAGCTTGGGTTGCAGCAAACTTCAAAGGGTTGTGAAGCTGGTTATATCCTATGTTCTGGACGTGGTCAATTATAGGTGATGCATGGGAATTATGAGCCAGCAGTGGAGTATTTTGGTAATGGCATGGGATTTCTGAAGGGGTTTGGAGCTTGGTTCAAATTTTATCATAGATCTAGTTATGAACAGAAAACTGCTACCCTAATTCGGTATGTTTAATAAGCTGCTGGGGTTCTACATTCCTCTAAAAATGAACTGCAGTCTTCCATATTGTTGGAAACATAAAAATGCTTTGCAAAGGTCAGCACTTCATCTTTTCATATCTGCAACTTAATATCACTATCCGTGGAAATAAATACCAAACAACAGATATCTATTCAGCACTCTTGTGATTTCAGTCATTTCTTTATCAGCAGAGATCTCTAGTCAACTTCAGTGTATTGCATTCTTCATTTATGTTCAAACTTGCACAACATCACTAGAAAAAAAAAATCAACAAAATGTCATACAAATCTGAAATTCAAAGGTCGTCAAACAATAATTCCTTACAAGATCATTTAATGCCATTTGTTGGTAAAACAAGGGTAAAAAATTGGTAAGATTTTACAAGGGATCTTAAAAATTTCCTGTTCTTTTTAATATTCATTTAACTCAATAAATTAAGCAAATTTTAAATATTTCTTTTAATCTTTACTTTAGTCACATTAATAAATTAATTAAAATAAGTCACCCATAAAATGTTACTTTATTAGACAACTTAAAATAATAAATAAATTAATTTAATTTCATAGTTACACCAACTTAAAATAATAAATTAATTAATTTAATTTCATAGTTACACCACCGTCGAGGACGGCGGAACAGTGGGAAGGGTTTCTGAGACGTTGGGACAAAGGACCTCAACAATAAATGCTATACATAAGGTACTTAAAATGCTAGTTATGAAAATAGCAAATAGCAAAATTGCAAATGCCAAATACTAAATAGTAGATACTTGAACATTGAAGTTTTGAATATCGAATTACTAATTAGAAATTAGAATACTCAATACTAAATAAAATTTTAAATTGTCGAAAAGGCAAATGGAAGATTTCTATTATATCAAAAATATCATAAAAATGATTACAATGAGTAGCATGATATCAAAACAAGTACAAAAAGTCGAAATGTAGTGAAGGGAGGAAGCCTCTAAAATTACTTGCCCTTCCTAAAATTACTTGCCCTCAAGCAATTGCAGCTAATGATGTTGCACAATCTGTTCACCCTCCCAAGTGGCATCCTCAATGGCCAAGTCTCTCAATCTAAGAGATACTCCTTGATCACTCTACTCCTCAATCTCCTTTCCTTGACATCTAGAACCTCATCAAACAATAAAATCAACCATCCTCCTCCCTTCCTAAAATTGCTTGCCCTCAAGAAATCGCAAATAATGATGTTGCACAATTTGTTCACTCTCCCAAGTGGCATCCTCAATGAGCAAGTCTCTCCATCTAATAAAATACTCCTTGATCACTCTGCTCCTCAATCTCCTTTCCTTGACATCCGCAACCTCATCAAACAGTAAAACCAATCTTCCCCTCCCACCCATCTAATGGTGGAAGCTCAAATGATGATGTAATGTGTTGTCCAAGTGTCTTTTTAAGGGGCAAGTCTCTCCATCTAATGAGATACTCCTTGATCACTCTACTCCTCAATCTCCTTTCCCTAACATCCGCAACCTCATCAACCAATAAAACCAATCTTTCCCTGCCCCCCCCCCATCTAATGGTGGAAGCTCAGATGATGATGTGATGTGCTGCCCAAGTTCCTTTTTAAGGCAAGAAACATGGAGCACATTATGAATCCTACCATTATCCAGCAGCTCAAACTCATAAGTTACTTCCCCCACCCTTTGAACAATCTTGTAAGGAACATAAAAGCAAAAATTCAGCTTTCCCGCATCACTCTTCTTCAAAAAAATCTACTTGTAGAGCTAAAGTGTAATGTTTTGTGTGTATACCTCTGATCCTAAGCCCGTGCAACCTCCGTACTGTGGCTGGGGATGATGTCCGTATGGCAGATTTACAATGCACAACAAAACCTAACAGCCGTACAGCCACTCCTTCCTCCATACAACAACCCAATCAACCATGCGGCTATACTCACGTACGTTGTGCTATGCATACGCCAACAATCCGTACGACAAACAGGTGGATGGATGATGAATAGGGGCATTCGTACAGCAAGCAGGTTACCCATACAGTGAACTCAATCAGTCGTACGGTGAATTTAGAATAGTTTGTACGGTCAGAGGGGATGGTGCCCATACGATGGTAATAAACAAAAGGGCGTACAATCAAAGAGGTCAACCCAAACTATGCGTATGGAATGCTTGGATCTATTGTATGGTAGTATGGCAATTCTCTCTCCCTTAGGTACTTAGTCGCTCCGTATGATCTTCGTAGTCAAAATTTGCAATGATAAGTCAGTACACCAGAAAAGATTAATATTTAGAAGCAATGAAGATTTGCACATGCGAGAGATAAATTGTATTTGATAATGATAGCACTTCATATTATCTCAAATAGATCTTCAATATAACATTTCGGACCAAGAGCTGAATACAAATTTGTCTTCGAATGAAGATTTTCACAAACTTGACCCACAATGTGAAATATCCAAACAATATTTCCAACTGCAGACTAGGATGAGGAATGACTCTCACCGAAACTACGAATACATAGGAGGATCTTCCACCTTCAAAACTACATACAACTACCTTCAACCTTCAGCTTCCGAAAAATACAAAGAAGAGTCATACATTCCGTGATGATTTACAATGCCCACCCATCTCCTTATAAAGGCCTCCAAGAGGTGTCTATAGATTTATAACAGGCCAACATTATTTTATTAATTTATTAAATTGGGCCCCCTTTATTTATTAATTAAATTAATTAATTAAAGGTCCTTTAAAATATTATTTAAATTTTGGGACCACTTAATTAGATAATTTAATTAAGTCACTTTATTAAAATTGGGAACATTACAAATCCTCACCACCCAAAGATTGCTTGCCCTCAAGCAATCTGCCATGAAACTGTTTGTCGACTGCGATGCTCTAGGATCCCAAAGCAAGCGCGAATGTTGGTAGCAGTATCCATTGAAAACTCCATGTTGCTTCAAGATCACATGCATGAGTAAACCACCATCAAGCTTTTGTTGTGCCACTCTAATATAAACATTGCCATGTCCAGAGTCACCAAGATCCCAAAGAAGCCAATCATAAAACACATCAATGCTTCGATCAAAAGCCTTCATGCCATCATGCTCATCAATCTCCTTTGGAATCTCATAACTCAGGTAAAAATCATATGGAGAGATTGTAATTATGCACGCCGCAACCAAAGGATAAACTCCATATTCAACCAACTGTAGTGATTACTCCTGCAAATGATCCTCGGTCGAGCCCGCATCACTAGGAGGCTAAACAACCACCAATAAAGTTGGCTCATTTGGAGGGTCGCTGATAGAACCCGCATTTCCATCAAGTTGATCATCGGGTGCTAGTTTGACAAAATTTGTGCAAGCATCTTCTTCACCTTTCTAGTTGTCTTGAAAATTTGGATGTATTACATTTGAAGGGACAATTGTTGACTCTTTCTTGTCCAAATCCTCTTGTGGCTGCATTGCAGGCATGACTTCATCTTCTTTAGGATTTAAGGTGTCCTGTAGCCCATTGTCAATCTCCCACTTCATATTATTGTTGTAGACTCTATTTCCATCAGAGGATAGATACTTCATTCACAGTTCTATGTAATCCTTAAGAGATATGTTTGATTGCCATCCACCATCAATCCAATCCTGCTTGACTTGCTTGAGTGACTCAGCCAAAGTGAGCGGATGCATTTCTTGTTGCTCGACTCTGGGAGGGAAAGTCGGCATCGTCGGTCTTGCATTGGCCTGATGTGTGCATAGTATGTCCCCTTTGTTCTTCCCTTTTCCAAGCACTTGAGAGTCTCCTCAGTCTACTTTTGTCCTCTTGCTAGGGTCTTGCGAAGCTGCTCCTGACTTCTTCTTAACTCCCTCTACAAGATTGTCATACCCAAATATACATCTTCCATTCCATCACTCACTGCCATGAATCGATCTCAATTACCCGACAAATTGGCAAGACCACCAACTCCGATACCACTATAATGTTTCGCATGTATACCTCTGATCCTAAGCCCATGCAACCTCTGTATTGTAGTTGGGGATGATGTCTGTACGACAGATTTACCATGCACAACAATACCTAACAATTGTACGGTTGCTCCTTCCTCCGTACGACAACCCAATCAACCATACGAGTTACGACTATACTCACTTTTGTATGTTGTGCTATGCACACACCAACTATCCATATGGCAAACAAGTGGAAGGATGGTGAACGAGGGGTCCGCACGGCAAGCAGATTACCCGTACGGTGAATTCAGGATAGTTCGTATGGTCAGAGGGGTTGGTGCTCGTATAGTGACAATAGACAGAAGGATATACGTTTAAAGAGGTCAACCTAGTCCGTGCGTATGGAATGCTTGGATCCGTCGTACAATAGTATGGCGATTCTCTCTCCCTCAGGTACTTAGTCACTCCACGTGATCTTCGTAGTCGGAATTTGCAAGGATAAGTCGGTATACCAGAAAAGATTAATATTCAGAAGCAATAAAAGATTTGCACATGCAAGAGATAAATTGTATTTGATAATGATAGCACTTTAGATTACATCAAATAGATCTTCAATATAACAATTTCCGACCAAGAGTCAAATACAGAATTGTCTTCGATTGAAGATTTTCACAAACTTGACACACAATGTGAAATATTTGAACGATATTTCCAACTACAAACTAGGGTGAGGAATGACTCCCACCAAAACTATGAATACAAAATAGGGAGGATCTTCCACCTCTGAAACTGCATACAACTACCTTCAGCCTTCAGCTTCTAAAAATACAAAAAAGAGTCAAATACATTCCGTGATGATTTGTAATGCCCACTCATCTCCTTATAAAGGCCTCCAAGAGACGTCTAGAGATTTACAACAATCTAACATTATTTAATTATTTTATTAATTTGGACCCCCTTTATTTATTAATTAAATTAATTAATTAAAGGTCCTTTAAAATATTATTTGAATTTTGGGATCACTTAATTAGTTAATTTAATTAAGTTGCTTTATTAAATTAAGGACATTATATAAAGGCACAAGAAAACTAAGCCACCCACCTCAAAACTTCTCTCAATGCAATGTGCATCTGCAAATATCTTTTGTTGATTCTAGGCACACTAAATATTATCCTTAGGTGTCTTGAGCATGTTCTGACTCTCCCATATCCAATCTTTTGCCTTGGGATCTCTACTAACACCAAAAGCTAAATCCAAAAATGATGGAGCATCATACCCATACAAAACTCTAAAAGAAGTCATCCTAATGGACACGAAATAGGTGGTGTTGTAACAGTGTCACCTATATACAACCCACCTAATCCAAGCCTTCTACTTCCCTGTAACATAGTTACACAAATACCCTTCCACCCATTTGTTCACAATCTCTATTTGACCATCGATTTGAGGGTGGTAATTGTTATTAGGGGTCAACTCTGTGATAACCAACCTAATAGCTCTTTCCAAAAAGCACTAAGAAACCTATTATCCTGATCATTGATCATATTCTTCGGCAACCAAAAGCTAAATCCAAAAAAGATGGAGCATCATACCCATACAAAGCTCTAAAAGAAGTCATCCTAATGGACACAAGATAGGTGGTATTGTAACAGTGCTCACCTAAATACAACCACCTAATCCAAGCCTTTTGCTGCCCTGCAACATAGTTACACAAATACCCTTACACCCACTTGTTCACAATCTCTGTTTGGCCATCAATTTGAGGGTGGTAATTGGTATTAGGGATCAACTATGTGTTAACCAACCTAAATAGCTCTTTCCAAAAAGCACTAAGAAACCTGTTATCCCAATCATTGATTATAATCTTCGACAATCCATAAAGCTTGAGTACCTCCGTGAAGAACAACTATTAGATATAATAATTTTCCTTTCTCCCTAGGCCTTTATCCCTGTACACTTTTGGAACTTATCTGCAACAAAAGCCTTTATCTCTTTATTATTCATGGGGCATGTATTCAAATAGATATTCCATTTACTCTATAATGGAGCAATTACAGTTTGAGAACTAGAATTTTAGCTGTAGGTGAAGAGGGAAGTTGGAATTATTCAGAAGCCACTTAACAAAAAATGACGTGGCTGCACAATTTTCCTTTCTCTTTTTTTAAACATTTCTCTTCAATTTTTATCTCCAAAACTATGTTATATGACTCTGCATTTGAGTGAAAACCAAAAAAAATTACCACAAATTTATATGAAAACAAAAAAATTACAACTAAACAGAAAAATTCTCAAAAGCAATAAAAATCTTTTTAAAAAAATTAGCCACTGCTTTAAAAAATTTAACTAAGCAGTTGCATAGAACCCTGCTGTTAATCTATCTTAAAAAACAACAAAAGTAATTTTACTTATCTACCCCATTATCTGATTTGATCATTGTTATTTAAGGGAAACAAAGCGCATCAATCAACATCTCTTAAATCACACAGATAAATTTTAAGCATAAAGAATTATAAATTTCTAAAGTAAATTCCCAATTTCTATACCAACAATTAAATATTGAAAAATTAAAAATAAATATAAAATAAAATCCTAAAACTGCTACCTGGTTAAATTTTATCAGAAAAATGCATGAACAGTGATTTTTTAAGTAAAATTAAGCTGAAAAATTACCACAGAGCGGGCAAGATATTTCGAATTCGCCTCTCCTATAAGCGATGAATTGGCGGAAAGTCAGTATATTAAAAAAGAAAATTGCAGTCATTTAAAAAAATCAAAACTTTTCTAGAGGGAAAAAATAGCACGAAGATTTACCTTTTACCAGATCTTTTGAATGACCAGAATTTCTTTTTGCGGCCAACGGATTTATTACTGCTGATATTGATTTCGTAGCAAGGCAAAACTCCATGTTTGGAAGCGCATCAGAGCTTCAGGTGCCGTTTAGACACTAGGACCGTAAATCTTACCCATATCATTTGTGTGAATGAAGTTCGTTGAAGAGAAAGGCATTCCCTCCTTTGCCCTCTTGTCTTACACCCAAAAAAATTCTGTTAAAGATGTTTCCAATGTGCAATTTCTCCTATTTTGTATCTGAGTGGTTTTAGGGGAAGGACCGGTATCCCAGTGGTTCTAATGGTAGTTGTTCATTTAGTACTACATTTGCTGATTTAATACTTATATTTATTAATTTAATATTCAATATTTTTGGCAATATTGTACTAATAGTTGATAAATATTTATAATTGAATGAAATGTATTCTTTATTCTAAAGAGTAACTAATTGTGTGATGACAAGTCAACTACACAAGTAAGGGTCTCTCTTTTGCACAACCATCGATCTCACTTTTTATTGGGTTGTTTTGGACACCTTGCCAAAAAGCATACTAATGTGACATCATAGTTGATGATGTGGCCTTGAAACCTTGGTTATAAGTTGAGGACTTGTCAAGTAAGTAGTTATAAAAAATTGGGAGTGATTTGAAATTTCCATGTAAGATTTTGATAAGCGCAAAGTTAGGGTGCTCAACTATTCGTCATCTCCCCTAAAATGTAAATAGAAAATGGTTTCATTCATTCATTCATATCCCAAAAAATGACAAAGCAGTTTATATGGGCAAACTGGCTAGTGCTTCTAGTGGGCAACAAGCAAATGGTGAGCTTCATATTTTCAAATACTTTATAAAAAAGGCGATCACCAAGCTCAAATCTGTGGGTTGTCAAAGCTTAATTGAGCTCTATTTCATCTCCAAGTTGTAGGGATTTCTTCAAGACAAAGTAGACATGTTAGAAGCTTGATTTTTTTAGCAATTTTTTTAGTAGACACATTAGGTTGACTAGTGACAAGAGAGTGCAACAACGCAGAAGTGACAGTGAACAAACATGTGGAGTCTTTAGATCAACGTGAGGCTATGAAATGATAATTTGAGTTATGTCAAGGTTTATTCATAGAGTTGGTATGTGGAACAATATTGCGATGTTGTAATTTTAAGGTGGGACTGCATTTAGAAGTTTGTGATAGAAAGGCCTTCTACAATGTAGTGGGAAGTCAAGTTGTAAAAGTTCATACTAAACACATAGGCTATAACATTAGGCTTGATGAAAGTTGAGACTAAAGTCAATAATAGTTTATGTGTCACAATATTGTGAACTTGCACCATCTAGTGGGTTCCCTATTTCTCACGCAACGAGCTTGCACTCGATGATCAAGTGAATAGCATTATCTACTTGTATTATATTATTAATAAAAAAGTTAGACCAATTACAAAATTTAATTAGTTTATTTTCTATTTTTAATAATAAATAAATTTTATAAAGCTAACAATTTAAATCTTTAACTTTATAGGTAAAAGCACAATAAGTTGGCACCCTTTTACAAAGGAAAAGGCTAACAACACCAAAATTGAAAAACTTCAAGGGCATAAAAGTCACATTTCTATTTAGAATTTGAAGATGATGTAAACTGATGAAATGTGTGAAATATGATAAATTTTATGCTTATAATTCTTAAAAATTCATTTGAACAAAAATTAATATGTTTTTAAAAAAAATTAGGTCTATTTTTCATTTCCTGAAAAATACTGCAAATTAGGGGGTTTACTTCCCGTCAAATCATTATAAGTAAAACATTGTTTTTTCCTCCAATTTTAGCATATGTTTTAGATGACATGTATATCTAGTGCAAGAAAAAAGAAAGAGTGTTTTCGAAACATAGTTTGCCTGTTATAAGTATTCAAAGTTGAACTTACCTGAAATCAATAGTTTTTGTCTCCCGCCACTTTTCCCCTATCAAAACTATACTAAAAATCAAATAAATTATATATTCTTGAAGAGGACTCTCTTCTCTAGTTTCGTATATGATTTTTTAAAAAAAATTGAATTGATTTAGCATTTTTCTATATTTTTCAAATCAACGACTTCTCAAAGCTTAATATACCTACATGTAGTTTTTAGCAAATTTGTTTAACATTTTGTAATTGAAACAATATAAAATTTATATGTCCAGAATCGTAGTTCTGAGATCTAGAAAAGTGTACTTTTAGTTTTTTGACATTTGCTATTTTCAGTAGAGAAAGGAACACCAGAAGTGCAAAATTCTATATTTTTGAAGATTTGGTTGCCAACATGACATGCCACCTTGGATGACTCAGCCGAGCCAAACTCGGTTGAGTAGGACTCGACTGAGTACCCTTAGGGGTTGGCCCCCCACGAGTGTTCATGTGGATGACCCACCCTTTCAAATAGAAGGGTATATATATAAGTTATTTTAAAAAAAATATATATCAATTGCGAATTTTAATTCTTATTTTAGAATATAAGGGGTTTTTGAAGCTAGGAGGCATTTTTAGGGGGAAGTTACAAAGATATTTCATTCTCGGAGGAGTGTGAAGGCAAGTTTTTCAGTGACGAAGGAGTAAAGCAATAAAAAATTTCTTGCTTAAATATTTGAGTAATGGGAAATAAAAGGACTAGAACAAGAAAATATGATCGTAAAAGGGATGACCAAATGAAAGGTCGTACGAAAATTGTCGAAGAGCAACCGGTCGATGTTGAAGAAGAGCCTATTGATGCTGAAGAAGGTGCAGTTCAACTCAAGGAGGATATTGGTAGTAGTCGAAGTATACATATTTATCCTACAATGTAAAATTTGATGGACATGAATGAGGAATCACTTATTAGTCAAATTGCATCGAAGCACCTAGTACCTTAAAACACTGTTAAATTGCATCTAAAAAACATGTGGAAGGAATATTTTGAGAGTAAATCTTCAGTGGGAAAAGCACAATTGTTTGCAAAGTTATTCATGAAAAAAGAAATGACTTCACTTTTGGAGTTGTTGGGTATTGATAATAGGAAAATGGTAGGAGGTCAAGTAAAAGAGACAATAATTCAAAATTTACAAGATGCATTGAATGTTGTTAATAGGGCAGATCATAGAGGATCGGATTCAAATGTTGCTAGAAGAGCCTTGATGACTATGATTTCCAGTACGAGATTGACACATAGAAATCAAGTTCGAGCAATTTCTGATTTACTCAAGGTATCTTGAAGAACTGTTCAAAGATATATTAGGAAGAGAAATATGTTGGATATGGACATTGAAAAAAATTGGGTACAGATTTGTAGAGTTCCTCGTAAAGATAGAATTTCTGAAGATGTAAGAAGACGGGTCATTATTTTTTGGACCAACCACTCTCATGCTTCTTCCAATAGAAGGGACACTATACAAATGAAAGATGAAGAGACCGGTATGAAGATTTCACATCCAAAACATTTTGTCGATACTACACAGAGTGAATTGTTTGAAGCATTCAAACATGAATTTTCAGATGTGAAAATGGGTCAGAGAATGTTTGAGATGTTGTGCCCTTTCTTTGTACACATAAATAAGGTTCGTGAAACATGTTTTTTGTCAAAACCATGTTGAGTTTCACTTATACTTGCAATCATATAAAAAGGTTATGACAGTACTTAATCTAGATATGGTTACTGGAAGTACAACAAAATTTGTAAAGTCCATTTTATGTGATAAATTAGAAGACTCGGATGAATTCAATGTCCAGTGTATTAAAAATGAATGCAATGATTGTGGAAATTTACATAAATTTCCTTTACAATTTGATAATATTGATGTTACAACACCAGTCCAGTGGAAGATATTTGAATATGAGACATACCAAATGAAGAATGGAGGTGAATCAAAAAAATAATTACATTAAAGGAGAGTGAATTACCATACCTTCAGTTCATGGATAGATTTCGATCTGTGGTTTATCTACATATCCAACATTGTCATGGTGCATAATGGAAAGCTAAATAGTTTCGTGATTCCAAAAATTATTTCCCACCTGATTGTATTCTCTTAATTGTAGATTTTACTGAGAACTATACATTTTCCCCTCAAACAGAGCTCCAAAGTCGATATTATCATTCTGATCAAGTTGCAATATTTTTTCATGTGACCTATAGACATGCACAATTCAATTTGGATGAGATAGAAAGTATAGATCAAAATGAACGCATTATCATCAAAGAGGTTCATTTATATATTAGTGATAATAGGGTTCATGATAGGAGCTATGTGGCTCATTGTTTCGGCATATGTTTCAACAATCTTGTGAGTCGTGGGATAAATGCTTCACAACATTGGATCTGGGTTGATGGGTGTGCGGGTAAGTACATGCATTATATTTTCTTTTAAAGTATTTCAATTCTATATCTATATTTATTTATTTAAATGTTAAATTTTCATGTGTGTGTACATTTTTGTAAATTTAAATTGTAGGACAATTTAAGTCTACAAAAGCCGTTAATTGGTTAGCCATGCAACATGCTAGACACAATGTTAAGTTTCTTTGGAACTTCTTTGAAAGTGGACATGGAAAAGGAGAGCACGATGGAGCGAGCATGTGTGAAGAATGCACTCTGACAACATGAACTTTAAGGTACATACATTTGATATTCAACTTGTTTACTTGAGTATAACTTTACATTATGTACATGTTCTTCAATCTTCATTTGCTAGAAATAAACCAATTATACACACACACACGAAATTGTTAAAAATCTATCTAGGTAACATGATAGAGAATTCAAAGAAAATTGTTGAATGGTGTTGAAATTATTTCGCTACTTGAGACACAAAATACAACAAACGTTACTTTTGGGAAATGATAGGTAAATTTAAAACTTTCATTTTTCAAACTCAAATTCTAATGACTATGTATTATACCTATCACATGTGTTTTAACTTGTTGAGTCTATATGTGTGTGTGTGTGTGTGTGTGTGTGTGTGTATGTATATATATAGCATACAATGTATACATATTTTTCATTTCACATTTTTCATAATTGAACTAAGATATCAATCCATCCTATCCAGATATCGATCGATCAAATCCTTACAATTGTCAATCAATTATGGAATTAGAAGTTTGCATCAAGTGGTGACTACAGGACAACACAAGCCTTCGCTAATTCAGCTAAGAGATAAATCATGGTTTTGTGAAGATTGTCTTAACAACAATACAACGAGTCAATGTGTTAATATTTCAAATGGATATGTTTCACAATGGGATTAGAAAAAATTAATAAGAATGCCTCCTTATGAAGATTATGAAAATGACATAGACGTCCATGATCCTATATATTCAGTTGACTATGAACGTGTTTTTGATTTAGTTGTTACAGGTGTGTGTTTCTGATTTCTAGTTACATTACAGGTGCATGTTTCTATATATATAATTTATTTGGTTTATATAAATATATGTTATAAACTTACATACATATAAATTGTACATATGATATTTTTGTTGTGGTTGCAGATCCTGAGAATCCAGAAGGTGTAGATTATTATCTACTAAGATGCAACAATGAAAAATACAAGTTGCCTCAAGAAATTGTCGATGGTGATGGACAACAATATCTAACTGGTTCAGTTGTTATTGAAGGCACCTATTATCAGCAAGCTAAGATCGACAAAAATGGAGTTCAATTTATTGAATACATTCCTAGACAGAGAGTTCTACATTATAGTCACTTGGTTATAGCAACAAAATTGCAGTTTGAAACTGTGCCAAAAAAAGAGTCACGTGGAAAACAAAAGTGGAAGTTGCCTATTGAAGAGCATATAAAACTTTTGGAGATAATAAAGGATAGAGAGGATCAAGACTACATGTATCAGGAGCTTTAACTTGAAGGCTTTTAATTTTTGCATACTTAAAAATCCTATTTGAAACTTACAAACTATAAATGATTTAATATTCATGATTAGATTGAATTTATATTAATTAAACCTAAATTGAATTTCAATTAATTAGACCAAGTGAACAATAAATACTTTTTCCAGTCTATATTCTAAATTGATTAGATTGATTAGATATGTAAATTGAATTTTAATTGATTAGACCTTTCAATACTTTTTTCAATTGATTAGAATAGATTGATTCTAGATTGAATAATTACACTCTATGTTAGAAATTGATTAGATTGATTCTAGGTAAATTGAATTTTAATTGAAAATAGACCTTGCAATACTTTTTTCAATTGATTAGAATAGATTGATTCTAGATTGAATAATTCCACTCTATATTATTTAGAAAATGATTAGATTGATTAGATAGGAAAATTGAATTTTAATTGATTAAACCTTTCAAAACTTTTTTCAATTGATTAGAATAGATTGATTAGATTTTAATTAGGTCATAATTAGGTCTTATTAGGTCTTAAGGGTCTTATTTCTTGTCTTAAGGGTCCTATTAGGTCGCAAGGGCCCTATTATGTCTTAATTAGGTATTATTAGGTCCTATTAGGTCGTATTAGGTCTTAAGGGTCCTATTAGGTTTTAAGGGTCCTATTATGTCTTAATTGGTCATATTAGGTCTTAAGTAGGTATTATTAGGTCCTATTAGGTCTTAAGGGTCTTAATGAATGCATTAGGTCTTAAGGGTCTTAATGAACACATTAGGTCCTATTCTAGGACTTAAGGGTCTTAAGAGTCTTAGGTCCTATTAGGTCTTATTAGGTCTTAAGGATCTGAAGGGTCTTAATTAGGTATTAGTAGGTCTTAATGGTCTTAAGGGTCTTAATTAGGTCTTATTAGGTCTTAAGCGGTCCCATTAGGTCTTAAGGGTCCTATTGTGTCTTATTAGGTCTTTATTATGTCCTGTTAAGTCTTAATTGGTCCTAGTATGTCTTCAATGGTCCTATTAGGTCTTAAGGGTCCTATTAGATCATATTAAGTCTTAAGGGTCTTAAGGGTCCTATTATGTCTTAATTGGTCCTATTAGGTCGTATTAGGTCTTAAGGGTCTTAAGGGTCTTAAGGGTCCTATTACATCTTATTTGGTCCTATTAGGTCTTAGTTGCTCCCATTATGTCTTAATTGGTCCTATTAGGTCTTAAGGGTCCTATTAGGTCGTATTAGGTCTTAAGGGTCTTAATTAGGTCCTATTAGGTCCTATTAGGTCTTATTAGGTATTATTAGGTATAATTAGGTATTAATTAGTCCTATTAGGTCTTAATTGGTCCTGCTATGTCCTAAGCGATATTATTAGGTCTTAATTGGTCATATAATGTCTTATGGGCCTAATTGGTCCTATTAGGTATAATTAGGTCTTATTAGGTCTTAAGGGTCTTATTAGACATATTATTATGTCCTATTAGGTCTTAAGAATCCTATTATGTCTTATTAGGTATAATTAGGTCTTAATTGGTCCTATTATGCCTTAAGTGGTATTATTAGGTCTTAATTGGTCCTATTATATCTTATTGGTCTAATTGGTTCTATTAGGTATTATTAGGTATAATTAGGTATTATTATGTCCTATTACGTATAATCAGGTCTTAATTAGGTCTTATTAGGTCTTAAGGGTCTTATGAGTCTTAAGGGTCCTATTATGTCTTAAGCGGTATTATTATGCCTCAATTGGTATTATTATGTCTTAATTAGGTCTTAATTAGGTCTTGTTAGGTCTTAAGGGTCTTATGGGTCTTAAGAGTATTATTGGGTCTTAATTGGTCTTATTAAGTCTTAAGGATCTTAAGGGTATTATTAGGTATAGTTAGGTATTATTAGGTATTATTAGGTATAGTTAGGTATTATTAGGTATAATTAGGTATAATTATGTATTATTAGGTATTGATTAGATTGTTCAAGTTTAATTGATCTATATTAATATAAATTGATTAGATTGATTCTAGGTAAATTGAATTTAGATCTAGATCAAATTGATTAGTTTTTTATTAAGGTAAAAGCAGGTTTTACATGGACCTGAAACCAAATACAAAAAAGTTTAAAGATAGAGCATTAAAGTTAACAAAATGAAACACCTGCTGGAAAACAAAAGCAAGGACCAACAACCACACAGTTCAATAGTAGATACTGAAATGAAAAACAAGCTACAAAATAACTACCAGCAAGAACTAGCTAATTATCTTTTATCATTTCTTCAGCCTTCTTCTGGGCGTCTTCCATCTTCTAGATAGTCTCTTGCAGCTCCTTCAGTTCTTTCAATTTTTCTAGGACCTTCCTCTGGATGTGCCCTCTTGTTCTCATCCCCGGACCAGTATTTCCAACATCCTCATCGATGGTGATAGTAGTTCTTTCTAGCATGTTCCTTTCCAGATAGTTATGCAACATATTCAGATTCATAATGGTAACCTTCAGTCCCTTGTTGATGTGGCTCTGAACACCTTTTATCATACTGTCATGGTTGCTAATCTTGGCTTCTAAGTCTTTCATCTTGTCATTAACTATCTTGCTCATCTCAGCATTTCCATCCTCATTTTTATTTTTGTTTTTTACCTTATTAAGAACCTTATTTTCCATCCTTCCCAGCTTAGTAGTCATATTTTTCATAGTTTTTTCCATTTCCTGGATCTGGAGTTTCATTTCCTACATTTCCTTTTTCCAATCCATGTTCTTATCCTGACTCTCAGCTTCATTCTCCTCCTCCTGCAAAGTAGTTTCCCTCAAGAGGGTAATAGGTTCCTCTTTGTTGTTGTTGTTCTCCACCATGGTCGTCTTATCCATACCTTCCTTCTTATCTTTCCAGTTGTCCTCATCAATTTCATATGAAGAGGGGGTCTTACCAGTCTCCTTACCTTCATTCTCTTGTTCAGCCGTAATTTCCATAGTAAGCCCTTCATCATCATTACCTTCCTCCTCTCTATTTTTACCATCCCCAGAATCAGTTTTAACATTTATCACTTTTTCTTCTACAGGGGCATCTAGAAAAGTAGTATCAGCCTCCATAGTTGACACCTGAGTGCCCTCTTCCTCTTTCTCAGAACTCCCATTATGATCAGGAGAATTTTTCATAGCATCTTCAGAATATTTTTCCTGGGTTTCTTCCTCTTCATCATCTGCTTCCTCCTCTTCTTCTCCATCTTCATGACTATTCTCCTCCTTTTCATCATTCCCCTCTTCCAGCCAATCATTCATTTAATCTTCCTGATCTTTTTCATTCCCTTCCTCTTTCTCATTGTTTATCTCTTCTTCACCGAAATCCTCCTCATTACCTTCCTCAATGTTACCCTTCCCCCAGGAATGAGGCCTCTTCCCTACATCCTCAATGCTGGTAATATCTTTTCCACCGGTATCAACATAGGCCTTTCCATTAATATTCTTCCTCTTCTTACTAGTCTCAGCCTTTGTCTCCCCCTCATTCTTTACCTTTCTTTTACCAGTGATCCTTTTAGGGATAGGGTCTGGAATATTATCCCTAATGTGGTTAGAAATAAGGAGGATCAAGCCCTCATGCAACACGAGGTTACTAGCCTTCTTCCTGTGTCCCGTAATGTTGTTATTCAAGGAACTCAAAAGATAGTAAGGGAAAGAAATCCTCCTATTATGCCTGAAGTGGTTAGCAAAAGCAAAATGGAAGTTGTAAATTTTGGAATACCGCCCATCAAGCGTAAAATATTCAATCATGCCCTTCATAATTTTGGCCCAGAATTCATCAATATTGGTAATATCTACATAGTCACCATTTCCCTTAGTCATAAGGGCTTTCTCATCATTAGTTTTAGGGAAAATAGTAAAAGCTTCAGTTCCTAGTCTATGATTCCCTCTATGGAAATCGGTACCTTCCAAAGGTAAACCAAAAATTTCTGCTAAGCTAGAAATAGTAAGAGTGAAGGATTTTCCCCATAAATGAACCTTACCATTAGCCTAGCCATATGCAAACAAAGAGGTGATCTATTTGTCATGCCCTTGAAGCTTCTTCATGAACTGTGTAACTCCCCCTTTCTTTAGTTTCTTCCAAACTTTTCTATCCTGTCTCCATTTGTCACAGTCGGATGGTTCCTCCCTCTTCAACCCACCACCCATTTTTTGCTATTTTTTCATGGACTGGTTTGGCTCCTTACCAGTGATGTCCGCCTTACTTCTTTGGTTAACTTTGCTATTTTTGTTATCAAAATTAACCCTTTGTCTGTGCTTTATTAACTGTTGTGTAATGATCCCACACTTTGCCTTACATGCAGACCTCCTCGATAAATGAGTTGTCCTTGTCATCATTGTATTAAGTGATTTTTCCTTCGTAGTGATTAATTCTATCATATTTGATTAGACTTGTAATCTCAACCTTTAGATTCACTTCCCCTCTCCACTTTTGGGTGATGTCACTCGCGGTACCTTCATTTGCCAACATATCCGTCGGTTTGTTGCCTTCACGATAAATGTGAGTGACATGGCATTCTTCAAAGGAATTCATAATAATTTTGATTTTATTAATGATGTGTTCTATAGTCCATGAGCTCTCAAACTTCCCTTTTATAGAGTTGATTATATTTAGGGAGTCACCTTCCAGCCATAATTTCATGCAGCCCATATCTTTTGCCATCATAACCAGGTGAAGAGCAGCTTCAGCCTCCGCCACATGGTTCGTTTGGATTCCCAGCGGGATAGCAATTGCTCCCAAGAAATTTCCAACAGTATCTCTTATAAGCCCTCCACCTCCAACTCTTCCAAGATTTCCCCTAGCTGAACCATCAAAGTTCCCTTTAAGCCATCTAAAGGGAGGAGCTGTCCACTTAACATTATCTCTGGGATTTTGAATCTGGCTACTTTTTAGTCTCTCCCATGAGATTATATTGTCCTTCTTGGGTTGAGGATCCCATTGACTACTGTCTTTCATTCCCATACTTCTATAGTTCACCATTATACTTCTGGTTATAAAATTTGCAACCAAAGAGGGAGGGGCCTTTTTCTCTCTAAAGATTCTATTATTCCTCTCCTTCCAGATAAGCCAAGTGAATTGGGGAAAGACAATTTTCTAGATAGCCCTAGCATTTTTATCATAGAAAGGACTCTACCACTACTAGAAAAACTCCTGGATAGAGTTAGGTTTTACCCAATTGAGCTCAAGGGAAGATACAGTTGTGTCCCACACCTCTCTAGTGAAAGATTAGTGTATCATTAGATGATTGCAATTCTCAGCTTCTTGGAAACACAGGGCACATCTATTAGGCATTTGAAACCCTCTTCTCCTAAGGTTGTCATGTGTGAGGATTTTGTTATGGACAAGCAACAAAAAAAACATGTTAATTTTAGGGGTAAGGTCTTTATTCCATACCTGCGCCCACAAAGGCTGAGCCTCATTAGGGATGAGAAGAGACAAAGCAAAAGAAACCGAGAACTTGCCAGAGGTAGCCAGACTGCAGATAAGTTTATCTGCCTCATTTTCTCTGATAAACCAATTGTTTAATTGTTTATCCACTTCTTTACATCTGGTATCCTTCAGTCCAAGGTCGATCCACTCTTCATTTTTCCAATAATCACTCACAAATTCACCAATAGAATCTTTACAATCCTGGATAGCATTCCCCCATTCTTCATTCTCTATAAGAGGCTTCTCCGACATCCATGTATCATTCCAAAACTAAATTTTTCTGCCATTTCCTAGTTTCCAAATAACACCTTTGCTTATAAGATTCTTTCCTTTACTTATACTATTCCATACGAAAGATCCCTAGATATCATTTTGGGATTGGAGCATTCCTTCAAGATTACTGAGATGATATTTCCTTTTCATTATCATATTCCATTCTTTCTCATCTTCAAAGATTCTCCAGCATTTCTTTGCTAGGAGAGCTTTATTAGTATTAATTATGCTCCTTATTCCCAGACCCCTCATCTTTTTTCAGTTTACAAATCTTCTCCCAGGCTACCAGGCTGAGTCTCTTTTTCTCTTCCACTCCTGTCCAAAGGAACCTTTTTTGGATCTTCTCAATTAAGTCAGAAAACTTTTGAGGTATTTTGAATAGGCTAAGGGCATAGACCGGAAGGTTTTGCAGTGTAGCCTTCAGCAGTTGAACTTTCCCTACTTGATTGAGAATCGCCCCTTTCCAACCCACCAATTTTGAATGAAATCTTTCAAGGATTTTATTCTAGAAATTAGCCTCTGGTTTCAAGCACAGCAGTAGACCAAGATAAGTGGATGGGATGCTTCCCATTTTGCAACCAAGAATAGCAGAGATTTTTTTTCATTTTGGCTTCAGGAGTATTAAAGAAAAATAGAGCACTCTTCTCCCAATTTATGAGTTGACCTGTAGCATTAGCATACACATTTAATGCCTTTTTCATATTCCTAGCCTCTTTCATTGTAGATTCTCCCATCAGAATCATATCATCGACAAATTGTTCATGAGAACAAACAATACCTTTGGAGGAAGGTTGTAAACCCGAAATCAAACCTTGAGAAACCTAAAGGGATATGAATCTCCCAAGACTTTCGACCATGATAGCAAAGAGGATAGGAGATATAGGATCTCCTTAATGTAACCCTCTGGAAGGTCTAAAGAAAGGAGAGGATCCCCATTCACAATCACCCAAGAAGAAACTATAGTAACAAGTTGCATAATAAGTTTGATCATTCCCTCATCAAAACCAAACGCCTGAAGGATTTTTGAAAGAAACTCTCAATCAACTCTATCATAGGCTTTTGATAGATCAAGTTTCATAAGGAAACCCTATTTCCTTGATTTTTATAGCAAGTGAATATTCTCGTGAACAACCATAATCGAGTCCAGGATTTGTCTCCTTAGGACAAACCCATTTTGTTGGGGGGAAATGAGATGAGGGAGGATCTTGAGAATCCTAGTAGTCAGAACCTTCGACATGATCTTATACAAGGAGTTACACAAACTAATAGGCCTAAAGCTGTTAGTTGTGTTAGCTCCTAGTCTTTTGGGAATCAGAGCTATGAAGGTGGAGTTGAGCTCTTTAAGAATAGCTTTACAACCATAGAATTCTTTCACAGCACCAAATATATCTTTTCCAATGATTTCCCAGTATTGTTGAAAGAAAAATATTTGGAAGCCATCCGACCCAAGGGATTTTTCACCTTCAAAAGACTGGATAGCCTTTTTTATTTCCTCCTCAGTTGGAATAGACTTAAGAAAGAGATTGTCCTCAGCCTCCAACAGCGTGGGAATGGAGCTCAGCAAATAGTTCTGATCATCTTGATTGAGACCTTGATCTCTAGAAAGAATCAAAGCAAAGTGGCCCATCATATCTTTCCTTATCTCTTCCTCTTTATTGAGAGTACCCCTTTGGATAATCAAAGTGTTGATTTTGTTCATAGCCATGTGTTTCATCATTGTTAAGTGGAAAAATCTTGTATTGCTGTCTCCCGCTTTCAACCAAAGAGACCTTGATCTCTGTCTCCAAAAAGTTTCCTCTTTAGAAATGATATTATGGTAATCAGCAAGAATAATATTTTCTTCTTTTCTAATATCTTTAGTCAACCCTATACTCTAAATCTTATCTTGAATTTCTTAACATCCAATTGAATTTTGCTTTTAGTTTGGAAAATATCCCCAAAGACATCCTTATTCCATTGTCTAACTTTAGATTTGATATTTGCCATTTTTTTAGCCACTTGGAACATAGCTTTTCCTTCCACTTTGATAGTCCACCATTCCTTAACTTTATTTTTGAAATCAGGGTGAGTCATCCACATTTTTTTCTAGTCTGAAAGGAGAGTTACCTTTTCCTCTAAAGGAGTTAGTAATGAAGGATATAGGGTAGTGGTCTGAACCAATGCAGTTAAGAGAGGAGAGGGAGCAAGAAAAATTAGCAATCCAACCATGAGAGACGAGGACCCTATCAAGCTTGACCTGTATGAGATCAACTCCCACTCTTCTATTGGTCTAGGTATAATCAATTTCTTCTAGGTCAACATCCAGTAGACCTTCATTACTTATGAAATCCATAAGATCTATCCTGCTTTCCACTTGGGTATTATTCCCTCCTTTCTTTTCAGCTTCTTTCAGGGGCGTATTGAAGTCTCCCATCATCATCCAGTTATCATCTGGGTAATCCTTTTTGATGTCATGAAGCCTTTTCCAAAGATTGAGATGACCAATTTTACTATTAGGGGCGTACACATTAATTAGAGTCCAGGAGAAATTATCCTTAATACTGCTGATTTTAATAGCCAAGAAGTTCTTGTCCTCTTTCAATAGGTTGCATGTGAAGATTTTAGTATTCCAAAAGATAGCCAATCCTCCAGAAGCCCCTTCAAAGTCACTACTAAACTTATCCCCATTCTTCAGCAAATTGATTTTAACTATCTTGTCTCTAACCATTTTAGTTTCTTGAATAAGCAAAATATTAGGTTTAGAATCTCTAACTAAGTTCCTAATTACATCTTGTTTATGAGGACTATTGAGACCTCTAATATTCCAAGATAAAATTTTCATTAAAAATTTGGAGGACATACATGATCGATGGTGAGCTGTCTACCATCCACTATGTTCTATTTTGCTTCCTGCTCTCTCTAATATTTCTCAAAAGCTCTACCCCTTTCTCTTTTAGGTGTTCCAGTATCCACCTTTTGCTATTGTCCTCTTGTCTAAACTCCTCCATATTTAATTTGGCCCCCTTTTTTGTTTGATTTAGATGCTGAGCCTCCTTATGTCGCCTTAACTATTTTTTCCTGTTGCAAGGGTCTGATCCTTAAAGTTTTCTCTTCTTGACTGGGAACCTAATCCTTTACTTGCAGGAGATCTATTATTCTTTTTTTTTCACACTGATCCATGGAATTTTGTTCTCTTCTTCCATTATTTTAGAGTCATCATACTATTCATTTGATTTTTCAATCTTTGAATCAGGCTCTAACACATTAGCATTTGATGGTTCACTACTGAGTTGTTCTAGAACATACTGGGTTTCAAAGATGTTTTGCGGGCTTTGGAATATCTCCCTCCCCTTTGAAGTGTTCAGGCTATCTTTGACCCTTGATACCAATAGTGGATCTGACTCTAAAGAGATATCACAAGTTTCCTCTAAAGAGGTTACCGATATAGAATGATCCTGCATTTTATTTTCTATAATAGGGATAGCAGCTTCCTCAGGCCCTTCTATTTCTTTTGATTCCCTTTGTGGGTGAGCCTGCTTCTCCTTAGTGTTTGAGTTATTGATCTTATTAACAAGGGGATTTTGCATCTCCCCTTTTTTTTTTTTCTCCATTCCCACTTTTTTGACATTTTAGACTCTTGATCTTTCTTATCTGTTGCTATCTTCAAAGGACAAAGTTTTTCCCAATGAGCAACTTTTCTACAAGTTAAGCAAATGAAAGGGGTGGATTCATATTCTATTTCTTGGGCCCATTTACCCACTTTCAAATTCAGATTTATGACTTGGGGAAGGTTAGTATCATGTTGGATATTGACAAATATCCACGCAAACACTTGTCTAGTTCGGGCTACAGTCATCAGATCTATAGTCAGCAGTTCTCCAAAGGACCCTGCTATCGCCACCAGGATATCCTCATGCCAATACTCAAGAGGGAGACCCAGAAGTCTAACCCAAACAGGAGTAGAAACAAAGAAATTATCATTATAGTCTAGATTTGTTGTCCATTTCTGCAAAGACAAAGAGCATTTGCCCCACATCCATGGGCCTTCCGACAACACTTTTGAAAGATCTTCTCCATTAGAGAATAAAAAAGAGAAAAAACCTTTCGACATAGCCGCAACATCCACCTACCCTTTGAGTTTCCACTTCTAGAGAGTAAAATCCCTCACCAAATCTATATTCGGCCTAGGAATTGTAAACTTTCCTATCAGAGTAGAGGTCATTCTAGAAATAGTATGATCTATGATTTGATTAGGAATATTTAAACCTATCACCCCTTGATTTAGTTCTGACGCTATATCAATCTTTGGAAAAGAAGATTTTCCAGTTGGCTTAATCCCAAAAAGACTACTCCATTTCCCCTTACCTTGTAATGAGTTCCCACCATGTGAGAGATATTATGGGTGTTTTGTTGACCCTTTGCTTTTCTCATAAGGACCAGCTTTATCTCCTTTTTCTTCCTCTGGTCCCAAGACAGGACTATTGTTCTTTCTTGGATGGGCCAGGCTAGACCCACCAACTCTTTCCCCATTGTTTGGCACGGGGATTTCTGTCTTTTCTTCTACTGTATTCTCAGAGACCTCCACAATTCCTAGTACAAGTTCAGAATCTGCAGCCCGACCAAGAGCATCCTACTTCCCCTCTTGCCAGAAATTCAATTTTTTTTCTCCCACTCCTCCTCCTCCTACTCGCTCCCACTCCATTTCCTTATAAATAAAGTAGTGCTCAAATTGATCAAATTGATTAGTTAGGTTTCAATTAATTGATCTATATTATAAATTGCAATTAAAGATTGATTAAAGTTAGGTTTTAAAGATTGATTAGTTAAAAATTTTAAGATAGATCAGATTGTTCAAGTTTAATTGATCTAGATAGCACTTAAGGGTGCATATATTAGCTTGATTAATTTTAACTTGACTGATTAGATTGTTAAGTTAGATTGATTAATTAGTTTTTAATTAATTAATCTAGATAGGGCTTAAGGGGTTATATTATAATTTAGCTCAAGATTAATTTAGATTGATTAGATTGAACATCAGCTAGATTGATTAAGTAGGCTTCAATTAGATATGTCTACAATAAAATAAAACATGTATCAATGTAAATGTCTATAGATCAACATATTTAACATGTATCAATGTAAATGTTTATATCACAAAAATCAAACATGTAGATCAATGTAAATGTCTATATATCACAAAAATCAAACACATGTATCAATGCCAATGTGTATAGGTCCACATAAAATATGTATCAATGTAAATGTCTATATCACAAAAATCAAACATGTAGATCAATGTAAATGTCTATATATCACAAAAATCAAACACATGTATCAATGCAATTGTATATAGATCAACGTAAAACATGTATCAATGCAAATGTCTATATCACAAAAATCAAACATGTAGATCAATGTAAATGTTTATATCACAAAAATCAAACATGTAGATCAATGTAAATGTCTATATAGATCAATGTAAAACATGCATCAATGTAAATGTCTATATATATCAACGTAATTGTCTTGATATCAATGTAAAACATATATCTAGATCAATGTAAAATATATAGATCAACGTAAAATATATATCAATGTAAATGTCTATATAGATCAACATAAATGTCTAGAAATAAATACTCTAGTACATGTGTACTAGATCAAAATCAATGTTACATAAAAATCTAAATCTATGAACACATCAAAAACATCAATGACCACCATCACGTGCTAGATGTTCGGGCCTGTGTGGATCCTCATCCTACTAGACTTGAGTTTGTACATGTAAATTTAATAATTTACAAATAAAATTTTAATCTATAATGTCTTGAGATTAAATTAAAATGTAGGTTTAAAAACTCAACAAATAAATTATAATTTAATTTAAATGACTTTACCTATGTATCCTGATGAATCGGATCAATGGGCTCCTCTAAATCTCT
>BSBK01012657.1:110000-115000 GCA_027943335.1 Chamaecyparis obtusa
CTTTGTATTGTGTAATTATTACATCTTCGTCATCCTTATCATTAGGATCACTGTTAGTGATGTCCTTAATGAGTGCATCATCATCAGTTTTCTTTTGCAAGTGGATCTTGACTTGATCCGATGCATCCTGTGAAATTCTTATTTCTTCCTTTTGCTCAGTGATATCAATTACCTTGGTAACTGATATACCAGTGTCTTCTATTTTCTTGCCTTTACTATCATCAATGAAAATACTTTTACCTTTTGAATTGTGTCTCTTTTCAGACAATTTCAAGAATGCTTCCTATTCAGCTTTCTCTTCTGCTTTCAAAATTGATGTCCATAAAGAATCACATATGACATCCATATCATCCACATTCTCATCCATGATCTGCATAGCTCTATTCTTGACTGAAAATCTTGGCTGATACCTTGTCATGTATTCACTTACCACAACATAGCTAAAATGTGTGGCTACACAGCTTAGTGATCGTTCTCTTTTTCTTTTCTATGTGTCTAGTGCAATAGCCCATCTCTCACTTATTTTTTCATCAAGTTCTTTTGGCAATTGACATGCAAATTCCATTGGTACTCTCTTGAATTTAATCATCATTTGAATAATAGCATGTTCGATCTTTGTTTTGTCCTCAATTGACATGTTGTTAAATTTGCCTATGCCTGGATCATTAAGATTTCCATTCTCAATAATATCTTCAATTATTTCTTCTATAGTACTATCCCTATTACGAACTAATTTGAATTGATCAGGATCATTTTTAGTTTTAGTATCCTCTAGATCTTCCTTATTTCTTATATATTTCCTCTTTTTCTTCGATGTTGTAGCTACATTCTTGTTCTTTCTCTTGATGTATTTCTTTGTCGGTATAGCTGCCCTTCTTTTTGCAACTTTTATAGCTTCATCTTGTTTGGTGGATTGTACAGTAGTTGATGAACGAGTCTTCATCCTTTTAGGTTCTTGTGGCTGTATATCTTGTTCATCATTGGTGGGTAGCTGAATTTCTTCTTCATCATTAGTGGGAGGAACCGGTGTGTGATCCTTTTCTTTATCTGACTCGGTCTCCTCGCTGTCATAGGGCTTTTTAGCCAACTGTAACTAACCTTCATTTGTCTCATCAACTAGTGACTCCTTAGGTGAGTCAGATGTAGTTCCATATTTTTTTGTGAGATCATTTTTCATTTTCTTTGCCCTTCTTGACATTTTACCGATCTCAATGTTCGTTGTGATTCTGGACTTAGCTTCCTCATATACTCCAAACCTACTAGTAGTGATGTCAATTGGTAATGCCAGCAATGCATTGATAGATTTCAAAGTGAAATCATGATTCATTTCATAACCCATTGGTGCTAGCCATTTTTTTCTCGGTTCTACTGCCTTTATCATTGAGTGGTCTGTGCTTACCACAAAACATATGTCATCTTCAAATTTGCTTACTAATTCCTTCAGAATTCTACTCCTTTGTTGCATCTTTGATTGAAATTCCTTGAAATATGCATTGAACTCCTTATTCAGATTGTCTCCTAGACTTGTCATCATTTCACCGATTTGAGCAGTTATCAGTTTGTCCATTTGCCAGTTCACTTTACCGATACCCGGTACATATTTTTGTAGATAGAGAAATGTACATACAAGTAGTGATCCATACTTACATGTATTGGACTTCTTTGCCTTGATTTTCTTCATATTGTCATGCAGTTGGTGTAGTAGCAGTTCTGCAAGATCAACCTGGTGATCTTTCTTCACAATTTTGTAAGCCATGTCCACAACGCTGCAGGGTACACTATTGGGTCTGCTGGATTGAAATATTTTGTACCCGATGACATGAGCTGTGAATTTCACTATTGGATCTTTGATAGTTGAAATCTTTAGTGCCCTACTATCTCATTGAGCTCCAGTGTTCTTTTCTACATCAGGATGAGATGAACTTCGAAAGGCTTTGGCTTTGTCAGTTGTAGGGTACCCAGTAACCCTACTGATAATCTTCTTTGTGACCTCAACAGGTTTATCTTGCCAAAATTTACCATCATGAAATCTGCTCAGCACAATTCTTATCCAGTCATTGTGAAATGATTGTGGGAAGTATGTAAAACACTGTAACCCTGATTCTTCAATCTTTTTATACTCAGGTTTAATCTTTCCATCCGGTCCACAGAGTTGCTAAAAAGCAGCAATAGTCTCAAAATCACATACTTCACTGATCTTGCAGTGAATGTAGGACCTAACATCTTCTGTCAACAAAACCTTATCTGGAATATTAGAAAATGCACCCATATCATCTGTTTGTGCTGCAACCTTGGGATGAGGTTTGAATTTCTCCTCAACGAAATCTGCCCTAACAATAAGTTCTACTTCCTCCTCAATGTTATGTGATTTGCTTTCCGTCAATGTCAATGCCATAAATTGTTTCTAGGGTTTCAACAAATAATAGATAACCAGTGTTCGGTAGGTAGATGGACTTACTCATTATCATCGAAGAGTTGTCATCGGTTTGATCTACAGTAGCTTTGAATCTATTCTGAAAATCTTTAGCTCGAACTCTTCTCTATAAAATCTCCTTTCTTCGAAATCACAATGTAACAATGAATTTTGTTTCCGCATATTTATAGGTTTTTCGATATTCCCACTCAAACTTTGATGCATTAAATGTGTGACCTAACTTTTGGTATGAAACAACTATCAACTCGGTAATGTCTATTAATTTCTTTTTCTCGGTTAACATAGAATTTCTTCATCGGTTTTCACTATTGTCGGTTAACCTTGTATAGTGATTACCGATGGGTAACCAACTCACTTTTCTTCTTTTACCGACTATATGACATTAGTAAACTTATAAAATATAAACCATAGTGCATCTTTATTCATGCAGATTTGGTATTTGTACATCATATATAAGGAATTGTATGAAAAATGTGATCATTTAAAATGTTAGTTCCATACATACCTTTGTCATCTTAAGTGGAGGTACAAATGTCACCCAATCCAGTGGACGAGGTTTCACCAACAGCGTTACTTGACTTAGCATTCTCATTAGATGCCTTTTTCCACATTGTATTCCTTAACTTTGTAATTTTTGCAATGTCATATCCACTTTCAAATATGTGATTTTCATCTGGTGCTCGGTCTCTACAGTTCTTGCTTACATGACCGACCTTGTGGCAGTGCAAACATGCCATTCCTGCATTTGTCCAATTTCTTGATTGTCCAATCTGACTCTTTCTGAAATAGTTTGCTGCAATATGTCCATACCGACCACATGCAGTACAACTAGTCCATGTATTATAATCCCAAACATATGAGTTACCTTGTCTCTTCGGTTGATGTGGCTTTCGTTGTAGTTTCTCTTTAGGTGTCCAGACTTGGTTTCATTTTTGCCTTGCACTCCCTGCAATGTGTCCATGCTTATTACAAGTATAGCATACTTTCTCCTCAATAGTATTATTAGAAATGTCATTCTTCTTAGCTCTGCATTCATAAGTTGGATGTCCAAACTTACCACAGTAATAGCAATATCCATTGAATTTAGGAATAACAGGAGGTTTACCTTGTGCTTTGCTTTTGCACACATTAGATGTATGTCCTGGTTTTCCACAGTGGTAACATGTCATCACTTTAGGTTTTTTACTTTGATTGTTGTTGACTTTTTCATCTTGTTGTGATGATTCTCCTTCACCGATGTAGCCTATACCAGCTTTGCTTCCGAATCTCCTATGATTAGTCAGAAAATCATCAATCTTTTTAGAACTATCCTTAGCTATCTTCATCATTTCATTGTGTTTCTTTTGTGTCTTTATTTCATTTCTCAATTTTTCATTATCTTCTCTGAGTATTGCAACATCTTCAAGTCTTCTTGATAATTCTCCATTTACTTGGTTCATTTCTTGATTAACTGTCATCATCTGATTTGATACTTGGAAGTGACAATCAGTGAGTCTCTTTATTTCACTTTCTTTTGCTTGAAGTTGTTCTATCATTAGTCTTCAGTATTTAATAGCCAGATTTCGATCTTGTTCATCTTGTCTACCATTGTTCATGATTTCCACCATTCTCACCATTTGAGATTCATGACCAATTTGAAGTGCTTTCACTTGCTTAGATAGATGCTGATTCTTTTCAGATAACTCAGAGATTATGCTTTTGAATCCATCAGGAGATGCTTCCAGAGCTTGATCCAATATGATCAAATATGTCATCAATAGGTTCTTCATGATAACTAATTTCATTAAGCTGAATTGCAAGATTCTTCCTTTCAACCAGTATTTCTTCAGTTCTTCCTTGGCCTGTTTATACTGTTCCACAAACATCTACATTTGTATCTTCTGATTCTCAATAATCTTGTCAAGCTTGTATCTCTCCATGACTTAGATCTTTACCCTTCAGTGATTAAACTATTCAATAAGAGAACTGAGCTCTGATACCAATTGTTGGAATTAGGAGAGATAGTTACTAAGAGGGGAGGGGTGAATCAGTGACCTCAAAACTTAACTTGTAATACCTTTCTAATCTATAACTGAATACTGTAATAACCGATCAAAATAACTTGAACATAATTGCATAAATCAATCATCTAGTTAACTTCAGAAAGTAAAAAACATGAAATCAATATGGCAATCACATAACACAAGTATTTTGGTAACACAGAAACCCTTGTTATAAGGTAAAAACTGTGGTGGGGATGACACCCACAAATTCTTCACTACTACAAATAGAAAAGGTTTGCCTGTTAAGGCTACAAGTTTTGATCACTTCTAGTGATCTTACCCTATTAGGAGTAACATATTAGATCAGCTAGATCTACCTAGTTATAGGATTTAACAACACTAAATGAAGTGTGTACTCAGTTAAGAGATTTATACAAAGACTGTTAAGTCTACTCGGTTAAGAGATTTATACCAAACTCTATCACAATTGTCAAAAAGTAATAGGTAAATATCTGCTAGTTGACCAACTCAATTGTTTGAAATAGATCTATAAATGTTCATCAAAATATCACCTTATCTGTGAT
>BSBK01012657.1:117500-157500 GCA_027943335.1 Chamaecyparis obtusa
GTTTGGAACTCTAAAATTTTGGATAAATTTTAGAGTGTATATTCTGAAAATTTCTTGAAGGCAAAGTTAGTGCCCCTAAAATCTTTGGTAAGAAGCCAAGTTAGAGTGGACGTAAAAGAGGACCTGATGATTTTCATGAAATACCACTTGGGACATGTGTTCCTTGCCTATCATTTAGCATTTTTAGTGGGTTACAACTCTCAAAGTTCAGCTTTGATGTGTTTTGGAGATAGCAATTTGGAGGTCATTTCCCAAATCTGCATTCTTACATCTTTTTAGTTTTTACTGAATGACCTACTTCAAAGGTTTGTGTCTAATGCCTAATTGATAGTCATGGCATAAGGATTGTTACAGTATGTTGCAGGCATGAAAGTCTATCTCCATACTCATTTTTTAGATTCATGTGAGTTTGTATGATCAGTTTACCAAGGCCTTTCTTTTTGCATTTTATTCAGTTTCTCTGAACGTGGAAATGCAAAATTTTAGTGGCCTACTTTGAGATCATACAAATTTCACACCGTTCATGAACAGGAGAAATTGGATGTTTCTCTACATTATAAACATGGAAATGAGTTTTCCTAGTGATTTTGAGATCATGACCAATCCATTGGATCACTTTGCTCAGTCAAATCCAAATCCAATTCCTGCAAGTTTCAATGTTTTAAAGTTCGGGAGGTTCTTAAGGGGTGACTTTGAAGATTAATTCTTGATTACAAGTTGATCATTTGGGAAATCTAATTAAAACCTTGTTTTCTATATGTGAGAGTGAATCTACATCCAGGGTTTCAGACCATAAGGGTCCCATTTGATAGGTTTGAGAAGTCAGAACAAAAGGTGTTTTATACAGATGATTAATGCTGACAGAATCAACTTCACATAATGGCTATTTTCAAAGATTGGTAACTGGATGTCAGATGCTTGTTTTGAAATGAGAGTTGTTTCCTTGCATTAATTCTATATGAATCTTCTACCAAGATCAGTGATTTCTCCCTAGGCTATGATTTGATATTTTTAGTGTATCTTTTTGAGAGGTGGTTCCCTATAGTTTCAACTTGCGTTTACAGAACAAATTCAAACAAGGGATTTTAAGTTTTAAAATATTTTTCCCTATGTAGATTTGTGGAAATCCGTTTGATAGGGTGATTATCTATACTGCAAGGTTCATGTTTGCCAAGTGTCGATGTCTGAGGGTTTGTTTTGATCAGTTTTCTAAGGGCGTTCTTGGAGGCAATTTTTTCATTTTGGCTACTTCACAAAGTATTTAAAATCAAGAGTTTTTAATTGATCTGGCATTGTCCAAATCGGATCCAATTACAAAAAGTGGTCATTTGGACCACATTTGAGGCTCAATTGTTTGAAAATGAATTTTTTTTTAGCCAGACCCACTTTGGGCCTAGCTTGCCTCATTATTCTAAAAAGCCTTGTCATCTTCATTTTATTTGCTCACACACCATGCTACCTTTTAGTATTGCCCATGCCTCTTCCTGCATTGAGCATACCTCCATTTAGCCACACACTTCATTTAACATTGTGTTATATCCTTCATGCACTGCACATTCTTTATTTGGCATTATGCATGCTTTCATCTTGCATTATGCATGTTACTTTCTTCGTCGCACATACTTCCTTTTGTGAAGGTTGCAAACACCTTCACCATACATTGGTGCACACCTTAGTACTAATGTTTCTCATGCTTCTTCAGTATTGCACATATTTTTCCAAGTAAAAGTGTTTCGCATACCATATTCTTTTAAATGTTGTGCATATCTTCTTTGAGGAGTTGCGCGTGCTACCATTTGGGCTGCACACACCTCTTTCTTGCCATGTGCATTCCATTTCCATTACACTGCGAGCCTCCTTTGGAGGAGCATGAACCTCCATAAAGTAATGTGCGCACCATTTAAACAAAGTGTTGTGCACACCAAACAAGGGGTTGTGTGCACCATTTTATATATAGTGTGCACCAAATTGAGGGTTGCACACACCTTTGTGGAAGCTACGCATGCCTCCCATTGTGTTGTACGCACACCTCACCAATTGGAGGTTGCAAGAGGTCATGCCTTGTAGTGCACAAATATGGCACACCACAAATGAGGAAACAATGAGATGTGTGCAAGGATGGAGAAGGTGGCCAGCAATAGTGGGCTGCCATGTGGTGGTTTTTATCCCACACGCACCTAAGGATGGTGCCAAGAAATGTTTAAAAGAAAGAACACTAAGTAGAATGGTAAAGAGGAAGATAAAGAGGAGGCCATTCGGACTTGTGTGGGGCCAATCAATGCATGCCAATTGGGTGCGCATTAAGAGATAATTTTTAAAGGAAACATTTATAAATAGAATTGGGATTTATCCCACATTGCCAACAGAAGAGGAAAATAAGTTCATCAAATAGAAAAGTGCACAGTATCATGGTGTCCAAGTGTGGAAGCCCAGATGGACTTCCTCATGTGTGCACATGGACCGAGGTGATAGGTGGCAGGTGACCAAAGGGTGATGTGGTAGTGGGTCCCACATGAGAGGTATGATAATTTTGACGCAATGAGATAATGAACTTGTCAGATGCATCGGGATGTGTGCCCAAAATCGACAGTAGGCACGATCCCTCAAATAGAAAGATGTCTGAAGGTTACCATTGTGGGATCATGACTAATTGACATGTGTCTCGTAATGATATGGATAGACAAGTCAGATGCCTCAGGATGCGCACCCAAGATCACCAGTAGGCACGATCTCGCAATGAGGAAGATGACACGCCTGATCAACAAATGTCCCACGATGATGTTTTGGACAAGATGCAGTTTGAAGGCCTGGTTGGAGAGGCAGTGAATCAGAGGTTGAAATGTGGCAAAGATGGACAAGTGGCATCAGTGACAAGGTAGTGAGATGGACTAATAGACCAATAGGGTGATTCCACGTGGCATGTGGGCCCACATCAAAGATAAAATGTTTGTGTAAAAATTAAAAAGGAATGTCATAGTCCAGACTATACATTGAAACTCAAAAATTTAAATGACTTGGGTTGTGCACGAAAATTTGATCGAGGAGTTAATTTTTTATCAGAATATATAACTGTTATATATCATTAGAAATGGCACAAGATGAGGGATTAAATGGCAGTAAAAGAAATCAGATTTGCCTAAGTGGGTGAGAGTAGTAATGGTATTTGTATTTCAAAATTAGATATGGGGGAGGAGAAGGGATATTTTGCAGAATGAGTCCTTTTGGAAGGAGACAAATATCAAGCAGAGATATGTTTTAGGTCTCTTTCCCTTTTCCTCATATTCTAATCTTTTCCATTTTCCAAGGGTTCCTAATTCTCTATAAATTTTGAGAGCTAGTTCCAAGAGTGATTCCTTCTGTAAATACTGCCCTCTTTTATTCATACAGGGTGTTCTTCTTTCCTTTTTGGTTCTCAGAGGAGAATATAAATTGTAATAGTCTATCTTATGAATAGGATTTGAACATTTTTCATACTGTTATCAAGTTGTCTCCATTTTGCTTCCTGAATCACATGGTTGAAACATCAAGGGTGTTTTAGTCTCTTCTATTAAAGATTGAAATAGATGTTATTTCAAGGGAATAACTGGGATTCATGATTTGTCATCAGATATGTATGAGTTGGGATATCAAGGATATGTTATACTTGTCTTTTAGTGGATGTTGATTAATGTATTGATTATTTCAGAGTCTCTTCTAAGGGGAGGGTTAAATTCCTTAAATAGGTAGTTGCATATTTGAATACATAGGTGGATTCACAAGTAGATCTTGATCAATTGTGTATGATTAATGTGAGGCATTATCATATTATACTGTGCTGTCTTCTTTATTTGTAACCTTCTGTTGCAGTGATTTATTTGACTCTGTTTCCCATTGGATAAGGCACTAGTCTATGAGAGATTTGAGATATTTCAGAGATCCATTCACCCAAAATATAAATGAAACCATTTTCCCTTTGATGTTGATAGGAGGATTTAGAGGTATTTCTAGTTTTCAAGCTTAGTCTATGCAAGTGGGATATTGCATAAGAAATGGTCAAAATCACTGAGGTACCAGTTACGTAAAGGGGTTTGAAAGCTATTCCATAGTTATGTATCTGCAAGCTATTGTTTGTCAAAAGGAAGTTATGTGTGTGTAGGTAAGGCAATATCGACCTGAGTGATGTGGAGCTTGAAGTGAAGGAGGTATTCATACCTTGTTCTGTTGGATTTCTCTTTTCTCTTTTTTGTTGATGGTGTTGAGTTTTGGACTCTGAGTTCTCAATCCCACAACTTGGTCTCAAGTTCCCACCTAGAAAAAGAGGTTGCAAGAAAAAGCACCAACAGGATGGTGACTCTATTGGGGATATGTTAAATAAAGCTTAAATAACACAGGTACAATTTGAGCTAGACTCTTGGCCTTCTTATTTATCTCATCTAGTGGTTACCATTGGTAATATAGAGTCAGGATTCAAATATTTTATATCTTCTCACTAAGTTGTGAGTGCCGACTCTGAGGTTCTCTGTTTGATCAGTGTATGTTTAGAATGAAAAATATGATGTATTCACAGTCCTAATAAATAGTTTTAATTCTGGTGAATTTTTGTTGTTGGTTGGAAAGAGGATACAAAGAATGTGAAGTAGTAAAATATTTTTCCTCTTCAGGGAGGTGGCAACTCTATATGAAAAGAACTTAATGGAGCTACAAAGTGAGCTCTAAGATCTACCATATTTCCAGCCAAATAAAAAATAGTAGCATCAAAAAACATATTTCCCATTAAATATTTTTGTATTTGCATGGTCCTTATTGGGTGAAAAAGTCACCATAGAAAGGATTTTTAGATTGTGGGTCTACATATTTCTTCAGATTTGTTGAAAATCTTGGTTGTATTCTTTGGAGAAATATGTATGATTTGAGAATCTTTATGGATGCATAAGTTGTTCATGATAAGAATTTCAAATTTTTATTAAGACAAAGTGCAGCCCATAATGGATTCGTGCATAATATTTTCTATGCAAAGGTATGCACCATTATGTTTCGATGGTATTCATGGTTTCCCAAATGAAATTCCTATTGAGATTAGGAAGCATTTACGAGAGTTTAAAGGGAAAAAATTAGATTCAGCATGTAAGCATTTACAAGAATTTGCTGATTTGATGGAAGATTTTGAAATTTGTCATGAAGACATCTTCATGAAGTTGCTAGTTCAGACTTTGAAAGAAGATGTCAGGGTCTGGTTTTATTTCTTGCTAGCAAGTTCTATTTCTTCATGGGAAGACTTTAGTTCAGCTTTCATGGAGCAGTTTGCTGAAAGAATAGGTGTAAGCAGTGTTTTGAATAAATTGATGGAGATCAAAATTCAAGAAGATGAATTAATCCCATTGTTCAACATCAGATTTGCAAAAACATTAAATGATATTCCAAGTTATAGGCCCAATGATCAGATATGTTTAATAATTTATTTTGGTGCTTTTGGTAAAAAAAATGAGCTTCTTGCTGAGAAATAAAGAGCCAAAGACTTTACAACAGGCTTTTATGACAATGATGGATATTGAAAATAATTTGAAATATGGAATTGCCAAAGAATTTCTATCTGCTGGAGTTCGTTGTCATAATGTATCAAATGAAATAGATAGGTGCATATCAAGTAATGAAAATCAATGTCAAAGTATTTCTATCCTTGTTAATCTTACTAACCATGATTAAGATTATGATTCTAAACAAAATGTAAATGAAGAATGTTTTCAGCGAGAAATGGTTGCCCCTCATATGAGAGTTAACACAGTTAGTAAAGAATTGCAAAGTGTCCTTGATGCAAAGATAGATATATATAGGGGTTACACACCAAGTAAATTTGAAACTAGTTTTTCTAGTTGTGAGACTGCATAAATAAATTATTTGCAATCAAGTATTGAAAATGAAGAGGGGGCAGATCTTTCATCAGATGATGATAAGGCCCCAAATGACAAGGTTCTATCATACTTTAGTGGTGTTGATAGTGAAGAAGAGGATTCATGGAGCCAGAATGACCCTGATCTTCTTGAAGATAAGGTAATGGTTTATAGGCAGCCTTGTGAGGAGGACGAAGAGCTACTATGTGTTGGAGATGATTGTGAAGAAGTTGATTTGATTAAAACAATGATGAATTCTTTTGTTTCAACTAACAATGAGGATAAAATTGATTTTTCAGTTTGTATGCTTTCATCCTTTGATTTATCATGTGAAGTTTTTGATCCTAAGATGGATGAAGGTTTCTATGAGACAAAATATGAAACCATGGAAACTCATATTGCTTTTGAACCAGAACTAGAAGTGAGCCTGTTTGATATGGACATTGACGGTTTTAATTTTGTTAATGGTATGAAATCAATGTCTTGTCAAGGAGAAGTTAATAATGTTAATAATAAGCCCTATAACAATGATCTATGTCAGGGACACATGTGCCAAGATAAGGACATGTGCAATAGGCTTCATACTGATTTGTTCATGCCACATTTTGAAACATTTCATGTAAAGCTAAAAGAAGTTTAAAATTTTACATCAGATTATTTATTTCAGCCAAAGGTATGCTCATTTCTTCAAGAATGGGATGTAAAAAGTGTTGATGCCTTGTTTTCAAAAAGTTTGAAATGAATCAGCAAGGATATATCAGCTATTGGGTAAAGAATGAGTCTTTTATTTTTTCAGTCCAGCATGTTGATGTCTCTCAGAGTGAACTAAATATGAAGCCATAAGTTGTAGTCCATAATGATTCACTTGAGTGCTTGTGTGGTATACATCGGGTTGAATTTCAAAAGTTTTCTTTTGATGTTCAACCATATGTTAAAGTAAGCCAACATGTTTCCAGCTATGTGGTGGAGTCAAAGTGTCTTTTTCCTTGTCTGGTTAAATATTTTAAAGAGTGTGATAGCCTTATGTTACACAATTATCAACACCTTCAGTATTTTACTGATTTCCAAATACCTAATGATAGTGAGGGTACTGATTATTTTCCATATGATATGTTGAAGATTCATAGCAACATGTTTGATTATGTTAGCGGAAGTAATGGCTTCAGTTTACCTCTAATACATGGAGATGAGAATTATATTTTTGATAGAGGTAAATGGTGATTCTCACTGTTGGAGCTTGAGGTTTTTTGTAAATATTTGAACATTTATATAGTGGTTTTCTTTTCAATCATGTGGTGTGTGTTGTTTCAGTAAGGATCCCTATTTTTTGAGAAAAGAGAGAAGTCTGATTTATTTTGAATAGTTTGCTTTACCAAGAGATTATAAGTTCTCTACATGCCCACAAGGGGCATGTGTCCCCAATTAGAGCCATTGTTGGAACTCTAAAATTTTGAATAAATTTTAGAGTGCATATTCTGAAAATTTCTTTAAGGAAAAGTTAGTGCCCCTAAAATCTTTGGTAAGAAGCCAAGTCCGAGTGCACGTAAAAGAGGACCTGATGATTTTCATGAAATACCTCTTGGGACGTGTTCCTTGCCTATCATTTAGCATTTGTAGTGGGTTACAACTCTCAGAGTTTAGTTCTAATGTGTTTTGGAGATAGCTATTTGGAGGCCATTTCCAAAATTTGTATTCTTGCATCTTTCAGTTTTTACTGAATGACCAACTTTAGAGGTTTATGTCTAATGCCCGGTTGATAGTCATGGCATAAGGATTATTTTAGTATGTTGTAGGCATGAAAGTGTGTCTCCATACTCATTTTTAGATTCTTGTGAGTTCGTATGATCAGTTTACCAAGGTCTTTCTTTTTGCATTTTATTCAGTTTCTTTGAGCGTGGAAATGCAGAATTTTAGTGGCCTACTTTGAGATCATACAAATTGCACCCAATTCATGAACATGAGAAATTGGATGTTGCTCTACATTATAAACATGGAAAATAGTTTTCCTAGTGATTTTGAGATCATGACCAATCCATTGGATCACTTTGCTCAGTCAAATCCAAATCCAATTCTTGCAAGTTTCAATGTTTTAAAGTTCAGGAGGTTCTTAAGGGGTGACTTTGAAGATTAATTCTTAATTACCGGTTGATCATTTGGGAAATTTAATTACAACCTTGTTTTCTATATGTGAGAGTGAATCTACATCCAGGGTTTCAAACCATAAGGGTCCCATTTGATAGGTTTGAGAAGTCAAAACAAAAGGTGTTTTATACAGATGATTAATGTTGACAGAATCAACTTCACATAATGGTTATTTTCAGAGATTAGTAACTGGATGTTAGATGCTTTTTTTGAAATGAGAGTTGTTTCCTTGTATTCCTTGTATATGAATCTTCTACCAGGATCAATGATTGCTCCCTAGGCCGCGATTTGATATTTTTAGTGCATCTTTTTGAGAGGCGGTTCCATGTAGTTTCAACTCACGTTTACAAAACAAATTCAAATAGGGGATTTTGAGTTTTAGAATATTGTAGCTTTTTGGAAATCCATTTGACAGGGTGATTGTCTATACTGCAAGGTTCATGTTCGCCAAGTGCCGATGTCAGAGGGTTTGTTTTGATCAGTTTTCCAAGGGCACTCTTGGAGACAATTTGTTCATTTTGACGACTTCACAAAGTATTTAAAATCAAGAGTTTTTAATTGATCTGACATTGTCCAAATCGGATCCAATTGCAGAAAGCGGTCATCCAAACCACATTTGAGGCTTAGTTGTTTGAAAATGAAATATTTTTTTAACCGAACCCACTTTGGGCCCAACTTGCTTCATTATTCTAAAAAGCCTTGTCGTCTTCATTTTATTTGCTCGTGCACCATGCTATCTTTTAATATTGCCCATGCCTCTTCCCACATTGAGCATACCTCCATTTATCCACACACTTTATTTAGCATTGCACTATATCCTTCATGCGCTGCACATTCTTTATTTGGCATTATGCGTGCTTTCATCTTGCATTATGCATGTTACTTTCTTCGTCGCGCATACTTCCCTTTGTGAAGGCTGCAAACACCTTCACCATACATTGGTGCACACCTTAGTACTCATGCTTCTTCAACATTGCGCATGTTTTTTCCCAAGTAAAAGTGTTGTGCATACCATATTCTTTTAAATGTTGTGTATATCTTCTTTGAGATGTTATGCATGCTACCATTTGAGCTGTGCACACCTCTTTCTTACCATGTGCATTCCATTTCCCTTACATCATGAGCCTCCTTTGGAGGAGCATGAACCTCTATAAAGTAATGTGTGAATCATTTAAACAAAGTGTTGTGCGCACCAAACAAGGGGTTGTGTGCACTATTTTATATACCATGTGCACCAAATTGAGGGTTGTGCACACCTTTGTGGAAGCTACACATGCCTCCCATTGTGTTGTACACACACCTCACCAAGTGGAGGCTACCAAGGGTCATGCCTTGTAGTGCACAAAGCTGGCACACCACAAATGAGGAATCAATGAGTTACGTGCAAGGATGGAGGAGGTGGCCAGCAATAGTGGGATGTCATGTGGTGGTTTTTATCCCACATGCACCTAAGGATGGTGCCATGAAATGTTTAAAAGAAAGAACACTAAGTAGAATAGTAAAGAGGAAGGTAAAGAGGAGGCAATTCGGACTTGTGTGGGGCTAGTCAATGTGTGCCAACTGGGCACCGACCAAGAGACAATTTTTGAAGGAAAAGTTTATAAATAGAATGGAGATTTATCCCACATTGCCAGCAGAAGAGGAAAATGGGTTCATCAAATAGCAAAGTGCATAGTATCATGGTGTCCAAGTGTGGATGCCCAGATGGACTTCCTCACATGTGCATGTGGATCGAGGTGATGGGTGGGATGTGACTTAAGGGTGATGTGGTAGTGGGCCCCATGTGGGAGGTATGATAATTTTGATGCAATGAGATAATGAACTTGTTAGTTGCCTTGGGATGCACACCCAAGATCGATGGTAGGTGTGATCCATCAATAAGAAAGATGTCTGAAGGTTACCATTATGAAATCATGACTAATTGACATGTGTCCCGCGATGAGATGGATAGACAAGTCAGAAGATCGACAGTAGGCTTGATCCCGCAATGAGGAAGATGACTGAAGGTTAGCCATCGTGGGATCATGCCTGATCGAGATGTGTCCTACGATTATGTGGTGGACAAGATGCAGTTTGAAGGCCTGATTAGAGAGGCAGCAAATCAAAGGTTGATATGTGGCAGAGATGGATAAGTGGCACCAGTAACAAGGCAGTGAGATGGACTAACGGACCAATAAGGTGATGTCACGTGGCATGTGGGCCCACATCAGAGATAAAATGTCTATGTAAAAATTAAAAAGGAATGTCATAGTCCAGACTATACATTAAAATTCAAAAATTTAAATGACTTGGGTTATGCATGAAAATTTGATCCAGGAGTTGAATTTTTATCAAAACATATAAGTGTTATATATCATTGGAAATGGCATGAGATGAGGGATTCAATGGCAGTAAAAGAAATTAGATTTGCCCAAGTGGGTAAGAGCAGTAATGGTATTTGTATTTCAAAATTAGATCTTGGGGAGGAGAAGGGATATTTTACAGAATGAGTCCTTCTAGAAGGAGACAGATATCAAGCAGAGATGTGTTTTAGGTCTCTTTCCCTTTTCCTTATATTCTAATCTTTTCCATTTTCTAAGGATTCCTAATTCTCTGTAAATTTTCAGAGCTAGTTCCAAGAGTGGTTCCTTCTGTAAATACTGCCCTCTTTTCTTCATACAGGGTGTTCTTCTTTCATTTTTGGTTCTTAGAGGAGAATATAAATTGTAATAGTCTTTCTTATGGATAGGATTTTAGCATTTTTCATACTGTTATCAAGTTGTCTCCATTTTGCTTCTTGAATCACATGGTTGAAACATCAAGGGTGTTTTGGTCTCTTCTATTGAAAGATCGCAATAGATATTATTTCAAGGGAATAACTAGGATTCAAGATTTATCATCGAATATGTATGAGTTGGGATATCAAGGATATGTTATACTTATCTTTCAGTGGATGTTGATTAATGCATTGCTTATTTCAGGGTCTCTTCTAAGGGGAGGGTTAAATTCCTTAAATAGGTAGTTGCATATTTGAATACACAGGTGGATTCACAAGTAGAACTTGATCAATGGTGTATGATTAATGTGAGGCATTATCATATTAGACTGTGTTGTCTTCTTTATTCATAGCCTTTTGTTGTAGTGATTTATTTGACTTTGTTGCCCATTGGATAAGGCACTGGTCTATGAGAGATTTGGGGTATTTCAGAGATCCATTCACCCAAAATATAAACAAAACCATTTTCTCTTTCATGTTGATAGGAGGATTTAGAGGTATTTCTAGTTTTCAACATTACTTTATGCAAGTGGGATATTGCATAAGATATGGTCAAAAGCACTGAGGTACCAATTACCTAAAGGGGTTTGAAAGCTATTCCACAGTTATGTATCTGCAAGCTATTGTTTGTCAAAAGGAATTTATGTGTGTCCAGATGAGGCAATACCCACCTGAGTGATGTGGAGCTCGAAATGGAGGAGGTATTTGTACCTTGTTTTGTTGGATTTCTCTTGTCTCTTTTTTGCTGACAGTGTTGTGTTTTGGGCTCCAAGTTCTTAGTCCTACAACTTGGTCTCAAGTTCCCACCTAGGAAAGGAGGTTGCAAGAAAAAAACACCAATAGGTCTTAAGGGTCTCAAGGGTCTTATTGGGTCCTATTAGGTCTCAATTAGGTCATATTGGGTCTCAAGGGTCCTATTAGGTCTTAAGGGTCTTAAGGGTCATATTGGGTCCTACTGCGTCCTATTGAGTCTTAAGGGCCCTATTGGGTCTTAAGGATCTTAATTAGGTCCTATTGGGTCTTAAGGTTCCTATTGTATGTGACTGAATGTGACCTCTAAATCAGGCACAACACAACATGGTCATTATTCACTTGATAGAATTTGAGAGAGAGTATGAAGAACTCAATCCAAATTCCATGGTGAGGCGACCTGTTGCCTCCTATGTGAATGGGGTGTTTGAATACTCTCAGAACGAGAGCCAACAGCTGGGAGACCAATTCAACAATGGAGGATTTGAAAGCAAATATGAGCAAAATGAAACTAAGCTAAGAATGAATGCAATTAATCTAGAAAACTTTGAAAGAAATATGAAATGCAGATTTTTATTTGATTTTGAAATAAAGATGATATTAGACTAAGAACAAGTAAGCAAATTTAATCTAAATGTGAAATGCAATTACACTAATAGGAGAAATTAAACTAAATAATACAATAAAAGAGATTTGAAAATAATGAGATATGAGACTAAAAAATGCTATAGTGTAGATGCTCTCAAAAATTGCCCTCTTGAATGAGAAAAAGAGGTTCATTAAATAGACCAAGCCAGAAGAGGAATGAAGAGTTTCTTGATTCGAAACGGTGGACTCTTCATTCCTAATTGAGACAAAAAGACAATGAATTACTTAATTAAAAGAATGGAATTTGCCACATGTGGGGAGGTGACCTTTCGAGTAATTTGAATTATTAAATTCAAATAAAGAGGTGTCCATTCAATTAACTAAATATTTATTAATTCCTTTCAAGGGTATTTAGCTAAAGGGGTAGATTTTTAATTTAATTAGAAAGCACTTAGGACTTTATAATTAAATTAATTTATCATAGGGGTAATTTAGCCAATTAAGTCAAAGAGACTTAGGAATTAATTTTAGTGTTTGATTATTGCAATTTATGGTCTTTGCAACTGACATCAAGTCAAATTAAGTCAAGCAGGAGAGAGAAAATTGCCTAGTGGACTAGGACTTTTGAAGATGTAAAATCGAGATAATGCACCAAAATTGATGAAATTAAATAGGTGCCAATTTTGGGGTATTACATTTTCCCCTCTTTGAATTGATGTGCGAACAACGCGTTGATTCAAAGAATAGTCTGAAGTGACAGATGATGAGAATTTCTGAAGTCTAAGTTAGATTGCGAAGACAACGGTCTTAGAAGATAACCGGAATCGGGGTTAGATTGCCCCAATACCAATTGATGAAGATGTAGATTTAGGACTATCTCTGAATCAGGGTTAGATTGCCCCAATACGAAGCTTGTCCTCCGAGACCCAGGTTAGATTGCCCAGATAACGGTCTAAAAGAGATTTTGAGAGTCATCTCCAAAACGAAGCTTGACTCCCAGGAATTAGGGTTAGATTGCCCCAATACCCAAAAGATTTCAAGAACCATCTCCAGAATGAAGTTTGGCCCTTGAGGATCCGAGTTAGATTGCTCAGATACCTAAAAGATAGAGGATAAGATAACAAGATGCGAGGCACCAAGATGCCCCTAGCGATGAGAACCGATGATTCAAATCAGACTGATTCAAGAATAGATTCGACAAGATTCAAATGATGTAATCATCCTGCCCCCTCGGGAGTGAAATTGAAAGATGACATGTCAAAAGGATGATTGATAACAAGAGATTGCCGAGCAAAAGCAATTAGACTAGATTCGCGAAGCTGCAAAAGTGAATTAGAGCAAAGCAGAGGTCTTGTTGACCAAGTTTGACCATGGTTGACCATGGTTGACCAAATTTTGACTAGGGTTGACTTGATGAAAAGAAGCAAAGATTTGAGAACATGATGCAAAGATGAGGATCTGGCAGGAAGATGATACCAGAAGGTTGACTGCACAAGCATCCGATCCCAAAGGATCACAGAATTTAAAACGTGATTTCGAGCTTATCTAGAGATGTCAGATTTTGATTTCGATCCCGAAAAAGGATGTAGCCAAGATGAGATTGGGACAAAAGATGAGAACCTTTGATGAGCAGATCCAGAAGAAAACAATCAAGAGAGCAACAAGAAAGCGCTCCAAATGCAAGCCTAGAATGAAAGATGCAAGTCTAAATGCAGGCCTAGGATGAACAAATGCAATCCTCCAAACTTGGCTGTTGGACTCATCGTATTTACCATCATTGAGTTCGTTTAAGCATGGGACAATCGCAAGATGCCATACAATTCTCCCCAACATGAGAATATGAATATGACATAAGTCTTAAATTTGTCAGAATGAGGTGTAAGCATTAAGGCACAAGAAGCTAGAATGACCTGAACACCTATTCCTTTTAATTTAGCAAGTTAGCATAAACATCAAAGCACATTTGCTAGAATGACCTGAATGTCTCTTGCGAACAAACACACCAAGCACGTAGGAGTTCCTTCTTTTGCCAAAGAGTGCTCGCAGTGACCCTTACGTTCACTTAACAGGACGAGCATTTACAATTTCACCAGTAGCAGAAAGAAGTCACTCAAAAGACAAGGAGAAGAACCAACCTGACCAAAGCATCCATATAAAAGGAGTCAAGGTACGCATGGCCATCCAATATGAGATAGAGGCTCTTACAGACAGACACCCCTCTTAAATGAATTCTTTGGATCGTTGGAACTAAACCAACAAATAGAAAGCAAAAAAAGAAAAGCAAACAAACAAGCACTCAAAGAAAACAAAGCTCAACATGCCTCAAAGGAACATACAATTAGTTTTAGTTTCAGTTCAAGTTCGTGTTCAAGCGGATTGAAGACAATTCAGAAAGATAACATTCAAAGTCTTAATGAGATAATGATAGTAGGCAGACGTAATGAGAATCATTGGTGATTGATATAAGGGAGAAATCCCGAAGAAGAGAGATTGAACGAAAGCTAGGTATCTGCAGGCAGGCATAGTGAGAACCACTGGCGACCAATGCTCAAAAAAGAGTTTTCGAAAGTGATAGGACAATGCCCCCTAGACCAGGCAGGTGCCCCCAAGCGTGAACCAGTTCCAATCCATGAAGAGTCAAGTAAAATCTCGAAGACACTGAAAGCAAGGCATGAGCTAGCAAACCAAAGCAGGAAACAAACTAAAGCAGGAAAGCAGGAAAACAAACTAAAGCAGGAAAGGAAGGAAACTAAAGCAGGAAACTAAGAGCCAAGCGACGCTAAGATGAGATATTACTTCAGGAAAACAAGAGGCGCCTGTTTACCAGGTTTTCACCATCTTGGCAGAGATTCTATTTTTGCTACCATGACGCCTGTTTACCAGGTTTTCATCAATGGCACATTTTTCTCTTTTTCAATTTTTTTGTACTTTTCTCTTTTTTCTCTTTTTTTTGTATTTTTTGAATATCTCATTTTTTTGTATTTTTGATCTTTTCATTTTTTTTGTATTTTTGAAATTTTTTTATTTTTTTTGTATTTTTTCAAATTTTTCATTTTTTTTGTATTATCAAGGCACCTGTTTACCAGGTTTTCACCAGGATAATAGATACATCAAAGCGCCTGTTTGCCAGGTTTTCACTAAGATGATCATTTTTTCAAGACATTTTGCAATTTTTAGGATTTTTTGCAATATATCAATTTTTAGGATTTTTTCAAGATCAATAAATATGTACATGAGCATACTGAGAATGTCAGCTATAGAACTTCTTAGATGAAGAGCGTTGATGGGCTCTTTGAGTTTCTCTCCTTTAGTAGGAATCTCTGAGAACACAATCATTTGTAGCAGTAGCCAGCTGAGAAGTTGCATAATCAGAACCAGATGTTGTAGCAGTAACAGGAGAGCCAACCAGTAGTGTCCAATAGTCAAGAGATCCATAATCAAGGAAAGATCACTTAAGTGAGACCCACAAACATCCTCATGGACACATCTTAACTCTTTATCAGATTTCCCATGCTCTAAATGCTTAGGGAGAGTACATTCTAGATTTCTCTTAGTCATGTCATTAGCAATGAGGAGATGCTGATATGCACTTTGGGACAAGGCAAGATGGAGTGAAGAGGATAAAGTATGAGAGGCAAGGGTGATGGAATGGAGGGAAGCATGAGAATTTTGGAAGCTTGAATGACAACTTTGATTTTTTCTTTCTTTGGAATCCACATAGCTTTTGATTTTTTTCTTCTTTACTTTGAGGTGCTTTTGATGACAATGCCTATAGAATGGATTTTGAGATCCATTTTTTATTTTATTTTCTGGCTTTTGATTGTCTTCTTCTTTTTGAGGACCTTTGTGGTCTTTTGAACACCTTTGTTTCTTTCCTTTCTTCATAGTCACATGTCGATTAGATGGGACATGGTGACCTTGAGATATAAGTGGATTCTCATTATTTTTATTTTTATGTTGTACATCCAAGTTACTTCCAAAAGACTCAGGAATGATGGATGAAAGAGGCTTATATGACTGGTTTAGGTGGAGAGATGGAGATGGAAGTGGACGGGCCACTTTTCTGGGAGATGAAGAGGGAAGAGAAATCAATGGGATGGGCTCAAGTGCAAATATATCAGTATCATCCTCATCATTCATGAATGCATCAGGTAGATCAAGAAAGTAATCTTCCATAGAGCGTTGTTGATTGTGAGTCATCTTAGAAGAGTCAGATAAGTTTGGAGGAATATTATGTGAGCCTAACCAAGATAACCTATTCCAAGAGTCAGGTCCCCTTTCAGGTGGTAAGAGTGCACGAATAGGAACCATTTCAATTCTAGATCTACCAAGATTCCATGAGATTGTAACAAGATGGGGTCTCGGATACCCATGATTTGTTGGAGTAGTAGAAGTATAACTTGGAGTAGATGGCCTAGGAGCCATAGGAATTATCTCCATAGGAGGGTGGAAAGGATCATCATCAATAGCTTGATATGGAGGATCATAACTTTCTCCTCTTTCTGAGTTGTTAAGACTAGCATATAAGTGCATAGCATCAACTGGTATTTCTATAGTAGCATCTGATATGGATTCCGATTCAACTAGAGACATAGTCAGAGGTAGACTTTCTTCATCACTATCATTTGTCAAAGGAAACATTTCTTCAACAACAGGATCTTGTTCAGTAGTAGAAGCAGTAGAGTAATCTGGAATAGGCATATCTTGAGGCATACCCAAGAGGAGGGAAGCATCCAACAGTTCCTCCCAATCAGTATGTGTGCCATTGGAGTTGGCAATAGTAGGAGTCTGTTCAATAGCAGAAGTGGTGGAACAATCTAGAGTAGGCATACCTTGAGGCATACCCAAGATAAGGGAAGCATCCAGCAGTTGCTCCCAATCAGTATGTGTATCATTGGAATCAGTAGTAGTAGGATTTTGTTCAATAGTAGAAGTGGTAGAACAATCTAGAATAGGCATACCTTGAGGCATACCCAAGAGAAGAGAAGCATCCAATAGTTTCTCCCAATCAGTATGTGTGCCATTAGAGGCAGTGACATATTCAGTAGTAGCTGCAGTAGTAGAAATCTGTTCAGTAGAGTGTATAAAATCCTCCTGGTGAGGACCAAGATCATGTTCTTGAAGCACTTGAGAAGGTAGATAAGACTCTTTCTGGTAGTCTGAATCAAAATTTTGAACATTCAAAGATCTTTCATGTGTCATAGGCTGAATCTGTGTTTCTTCATTATCTGAATCCTTGCATGAGAGAAAGTTGTAGCTAGGTTGGTCAAGCTCATCGCTCTGATAGCCAATACCAAATCTATCTTCAGAGGGTTCTTCATAGGAATGTGGAGATGGAGGGAGAGTTGTCAATGTCAACATGGGCTCAAACTGATATTCCCCCATGCCAATATCTTTGATCTTCAGGGTCTTTTCTATTTCTTTTAGCTTGGCCTCATAGAACTCAGTGGATTCTCTATTGGTGGGAACAAAACTATCTGTCACTTTGGTAAGCATCTTAGCAGAGCAAGTATTTTGGCTAGCACTATTGTCAACGAGGACGCGAGGGATACTCTTGGGGCCTATCATAACTTCAGTGTGCAGGAGAGGATTATGCGGGTGGCTCAGCAAGTGATCGTCTTCCTCAGAGAATGGTAAATAATGAGGCAAGGTCAAATGACCCACCATAGATTGAAACTGGTCGAGATTGAGATCTTTAGGGACATTCACCTCAGCGAGGGCTTTATCCATAGATAGTTTTGGTCTGGATGTCGAAGGTTCGGGACCTTTGAGAACAATCTTTGCACGAGATCGAGGGATAGCGTTCGCACAAGCTGGAGATTGTGTGGAGTTATAAGAGGGAGACACAGGGCCTCGCAAGACAAAGGGAGTTTTGGGTTTAGGAGTATCCTTGCTCCCTGGAGAAATGATCATGTCACAGTGAGAGATCCAAGGTTTGTTTCTAGCAAATCGGGAAGGCGATTGAGCTTCTGTCATAGCCTTCTCAGTGGCTTTGATCGTTTGTATGTTAGAGCTAAGATTGAAAACCAACTTTGAAGGTTTTGGCATGTTAGAGCTGAGATTGAAAACCAACTTTGAAGGTTTTGGCATGTTAGAGCTGAGATTGAAAACCAACTTTGAAGGTTTTGGATCTCCCATCTTGTTGGTAGTATTACGAGAGATCGTGAAAGAGCTGATAGGTTCAAAAGGATCAATAGGTTTAATTTTAGAAAGTGACCCTTCAGAGTCTTGTTGGTCTTCAAACAATGGGTTATAATATTCTTGAAATAGTAAGTCAGACTGTATCTGAAACAATGGATTGTAATAATCTTGGAATGACGAAGAATGTGAGAATTCCTCACGAAGTTCAGATTTCATAAAAAATTCAGGATGACCTATGTCTTGATTACAAGGTTTACTTTGATCTTGATCAGCGTTCTGAACAGGATAAGTCTTGCCACTTCGATTCATGACAGTCATAAACGAAGATGTAACGAGCAAAGATTCAGGATAAAGCTAGACTCTGTCTCAAAGATAATGAAAAGGAGATAAATGGCTAGAACAGCCAAGATGCAAGATGAACCTGGTACGAATTGTCAAAAAGAGATGGCTAGAACAGCTGAGATAAGACAATCGCAATGCAAGGTACAAGAGCACAATGAGATAAGGTAGACTAATGAGAGACAATACGAGTCAAAGCAAAGATCGATCGATTCCTAACTCAAGACAACCAGTTTCTGACGGTGAATGACAGGAAAATAGAAAAACAAATCACAGACAAAAAGGTAGATCAGATTTATGTCATTAATCAAGCACATAAGATAGCAATCAAGGAGTTCAAGCAAACAGTCTTCAAGCAATGGGCAAGGGACAAAGCAACCTTGCGCACGAATAGGAATAGTGACTTAGTATTTCTACTCCCTAAGGACTCTACTTGTGTATGTTCTTGAGAATGTTTTAGCAGGCACTTAAAACACAACAACATCCTAGCAAGTTTTCTACAAGGATATACATGGCTTTTCTAAAGGGAGTCCTCGATATACGCAAGGTACGTGAGGCACAAATCCATAGATGAGAAGAATTAGAAATCACACAGCCGGGGGGAGACGGTAACCCAAATCTCCTCCTTCACTTCTCAAAGGTATAAAGTTCTTTGAGGCTTAGCCAAGAGTGAAATCTAACTCATTCTCAAGAGAGGTGTCTTTGGATTCACCTCCCGATATTTATACTCCACCGGAACACGGGAGTTAAGGTCATCCCTTGAGGTGATGAAATCCCCAAGCAGGCCTTCTAAAAAAATGAAAAGTAAGTAATTCTCTATCAAAAAGTATTGAAAAGCACTAAAGGTGGTGCATTTAACCCTTCAAGTAAATGTGAGGTGAGTCCAAAAAGTGGTGCATTTAACTCCTCACACAAACTCAAAGTGAGTCCACACCTTAGAAAACAAGTGAGTTCCAAAAAGCACAAAAGGGTTGCCAAGTGGAACAATTAACGCTTCTTTCCTATAGACCCCTCCCCTTTAATGTGGCGCTGGGATTGCAACCACAGGGCGGAAATGAGGGGCCGGTGGATTAGCGAGTCCAATAACCCAAGATAGCAATCTAGATCAATCACAAGTAATCTAAGACTGCTAATCAATACTACTCATAAGTGCAAGAGGGTTTGAATCATGGAATATTTAACTTTCCAAGTAAACATGAAGCGAGTCCACAAAGTGGTGCATTTAACTCTTCATGTAAACAAGGAATGAATCCATGCCCTCAATTACTCAATGAGATATTTTGATATTTGAAACCAAGAATTACTTAAGGTGTAAAAGACAAGCATGCACTTAAACACAAACTTGTATGAAAGAAAATCTATGTTCATTCATTTCCCATTAAGAGCATCAAAAATGTGTTCTATGAAAGCATGTAAACACTCAAGCCAAACACATGAGAGGTTAAATTTTAATCCCAAAGTCCAAATGTTTTAGAGATTTTAAGAACTCACCTTAGGTCCAAAGATTTTCAATCCAACATTTAGCACACATTCGAAAGTATAGAATCAAGACAAATCAATGACAAATCGTAAGATATGTAACATTGTTGTCTTCAAGACAGTCTTTAAAGATTGATTTATTTGACCAATAAAATCACAATATTAAAATTTCTAGAAAGAATAAAGTTTTTAGAAAACATCAAGAACTACCATTTTCCAAAGTTACAAGGTCTTATGATTTCATTTGGCTCCTCAACCAATAATGTTTTCAGACTGCAATTGTTTTGTCATAAATCAGATTTAAAACACCAAACCCTGCCTAGGGAATATCATATCTTTCTCAAAAAGAATAAAAATGAAACCAAACCAATTTCATAGTAACTATTAATGAATCTAGTTTCCAAATATGTAAGCCATTTATTTTTTTTCATTCATAAATCATTTTCTAAGAGCAAATCATTGCCTGCAACTCCAATACAGATTGTTAAAAACCAGTTTTCACTCAAACACCCATAAGTTTCACAAATCTGCATGAAAATGACTCAAAAAAAAAGGAAATGAAAGCTAATTCATTTATCTTTCTAATGAATATTATTATAGATCCTGATTCTGCATAATTTGTCCGCACCAAACATTTCAATCTGACTGTATTCAGAGAATCTCAAATCTGCAAATACCCAATTTCACCAAAATGATCATAACTTATTCATTTCTCAATAAAAATCAACCAAACCAAAAGCATGAGAAAGAGGATTCATCATTCTATCCATCAATTACTATATTAAAGGTTTTTCAAGCTGTAAATGGCCGTACAAGGCATGAAACCAACACTAAAGCTGAAAAACCAATGAAGAATGAGGTCAGAAATTGATCTTTTCTGCCCCACGGTGGGCGCCAAAATGTATGTGACTGAATGTGATCTCTAAATCAGGCACAACACAACATGGTCATTATTCACTTGATAGAATTTGAGAGAGAGTATGAAGAACTCAATCCAAATTCCATGGTGAGGCGACCTATTGCCTCCTATGTGAATGGGGTGTTTGAATACTCTCAGAATGAGAGCCAACAGCTGGGAGACCAATTCAACAATGGAGGATTTGAAAGCAAATATGAGCAAAATGAAACTAAGCTAAGAATGAATGCAATTAATCTAGAAAACTTTGAAAGAAATATGAAATGCAGATTTTTATTTGATTTTGAAATAAAGATGATATTAGACTAAGAACAAGTAAGCAAATTTAATCTAAATGTGAAATGCAATTACACTAATAGGAGAAATTAAACTAGATAATACAATAAAAGAGCTTTGAAAATAATGAGATATGAGACTAAAAAATGCTATAGTGTAGATGCTCTCAAAAATTGCCCTCTTGAATGAGAAAAAGAGGTTCATTAAATAGACCAAGCCAGAAGAGGAATGAAGAGTTTCTTGATTCGAAACGGTGGACTCTTCATTCCTAATTGAGACAAAAAGACAATGAATTACTTAATTAAAAGAATGGAATTTGCCACATGTGGGGAGGTGACCTTTCGAGTAATTTGAATTATTAAATTCAAATAAAGAGGTGTCCATTCAATTAACTAAATATTTATTAATTCCTTTCAAGGGTATTTAGCTAAAGGGGTAGATTTTTAATTTAATTAGAAAGCACTTAGGACTTTATAATTAAATTAATTTATCATAGGGGTAATTTAGCCAATTAAGTCAAAGAGACTTAGGAATTAATTTTAGTGTTTGATTATTGCAATTTATGGTCTTTGCAACTGACATCAAGTCAAATTAAGTCAAGCAGGAGAGAGAAAATTACCTAGTGGACTAGGACTTTTGAAGATGTAAAATCGAGATAATGCACCAAAATTGATGAAATTAAATAGGTGCCAATTTTGGGGTATTACACCTATTAGGTCTTAAGGGTCATAGTGGGTCTTAAGGGTCCTATTAGGTCTTATTGGGTCCTATTGGGTCTTAAGGGTGGACTATTAGGTCCTATTAGGTCCTATTAGGTCCTATTAGGTCTCAAGGGTCTTAATAGGTCCTATTAGGTCCTTTTAAGTATTAAGTAGTCCTATTAGGTCTTAAGTGGTCCTATTAGGTCTTAAGGGTCCTATTATGTCTTAATTGGTCATATTAGGTCAAGTATTGGGTCTTAAGGGTCTTATTGGGTCCTTAAGGGTCTTATTGGACCTCCTATTGGGTCTTAAGGGTCCTCTTATGTCTTATTAGGTATTATTTTGTCTTAAGAGTCCTATTATGTGTTATTAGTACTTGCCATAAGGCATAGTACTATTGTAATGAATTTTGGATTCTACTAGTTAACTAGTTATTAAAAACAATCATATGAGCCAATGGTAAGTAAGTTGTTTTTTATTTTTCAAATTTATTTTATCATTTTAAAGTTTACACGCATGTTATTTAAGTTTTTAAATTTTAAAGAATATTTTTCCTCTTTATGATTGGTTAATAGATATGAGGTGTTATACACATATTTTTAGGAATGCTTGTAGAATATGAACAATTATTAATTGATTTTTTGTTATCTTTTATGTGATAAGTGTAACACATTAATCTAGGTGTGGATAATTAAATTATGTAAATTATTATTTTAATAGCATTAATCTGGAAAAATATCAATTGCCTCAAATGTGAAAACCCATATAAAATATATAATATTACAATACAATCTAATATATAATATAATAATGTATCATATATATAATTTTATTTCAATCATATATAATTAAAAAATATATTAATAAAATTAAATTAAGATTAAGAAATAATACAAAAAAATTAAACCAGCATTTAAATTAATTATAATTTATAAATTTTTTAAATAATTATAATTAAAAAATAAAACTATTTATTGTTACAACTATACTAAAACAAATAATTATAATTATGTAATTTAATCATTAATTAAAATACATTTAATTAAAATTAAGATTATGGTTAAAAGGAACACATAATACTTTTAAGATTATGAATAGATTTCCATTCTTATGATTTCAACTATCATTAATGATTCTACATTAAAAAAAAATATTATAAAAATTTATTACTTCTACTATAACTATATAAAACATAATAATTAATAAATTAATATACTATTACTTGTACTTTAGTTTCTACTATAACTAAAGGCAAGTACTTAGCCACTACGTGGCACTTGTTAGGTATTATTAGGTCTTAAGTATAATTTTGTCTGAAAAAATATGTAAAGGATTTTAAGATCTATATGTTCTTGATATATATTTATTTTGGAAAATAACTTAATATGATATATATAAGTTATATCTCTTAATCATTTTAAATAAATATTATTGAAAATTGTTTAAATTAACCATGTGTTGTGTGTTATTTACATGTTTTTAGGTTTGAGTTTATGTTTTGGGTAAATTATATATGTTTTTATGTTTTTCAATTTGTACGTTTAAGTTTCAAACTTTGGGGTTTATGTTTTAAGTTTACATTTTTAGGTTTTAGGTTTATGTTTTTATGTTTTATGTTTATGTTTTTAGGTTTATGTTTTTAGGTTTTAGGTTTAGGTTTTTAGGTTTTAGGTTTATAATGCTAAGTAAAAAGAATTCATTTTTTTGCATATAAATACAAGAAAAAAATTTTAAAAATGCCCCCTACCTAGAACTTGGCCGAGTACGCACTGTTGCTCACCAGTCACTAATACTTATCCCCTCAATGTGAAAATGAGGGGCTTTGGAGTTTTTTGGGGTATTTAAAATACTTGCTAGACTCGGTTGAGTCCTACTCAGCCAAGTAGGACTTGAATGAATATAACGTGCCACTTAGGCGTCATTCGGCACTGTGTGGTGCCTACGTATACTCGGTCATGTTTTTCTCAGTCGAGTCTCAATCAACAAAGTCTTTCTATTTAGCCTAAAAGGTGACATAATATCGTGCTTTTACCCTTATATTTTTTTAACTTGTTTTTATTTTACAAAAGGTATAGTGCCCACCCGTAGTTTGTTTTTTAGTTTTATATTGTCGAACTCTTTTATGCCACTTTTATGTGTACGTTGATATTTCAGTTATTATTTGGTTTTGGATGTATGACACTACATGTCGATTTTAATAAATGGATGATTATGGTTGTTATATTGATGTAATTAGATGATGTTAGTTATGATGATGATTTACATGTTTTAAAATGATGCTTATGCTTATGATTATACTTACCCCATACTTGCATGTGTATGGTGATCATGTATGCTTTTACTTTCTTGTATGAAATGTTTGATATGGTTGAGGGATGGAGTCATAGTTACATGCTTGCAAGATCCGCATGATGTCCTGATCCCCACCATTGCTTGTTTATTATATATGTATGTACATGTTGATCTTGTATGCAGGTTTGTAGGTACGGGCATCAACTTCCTTGAATTGTTAGGATGAGTGTGCCCTATCCATAGTCTCAATGGTAAAAGAGGGGAGATAATATTTAGATCCAAATCCTAACCTAAGCCATACTATTGTCTTAAAATAGTGGACAAGATTATGATATTTTACCCTTTCCAAACTCGTATAGGTGACGTGAGTTTATAGTCCCTTCCTTGAGCATGGTTGTGGTCCTTTAAGTTTAATTGATTTTGGTTATGGATGTGTTTGCTATAATTAGATGATTTATTTAGATTAATTGTGTAATTTAAATAAATTAGATTTTTGTTGTTTTTAGCTATTTAAATGTGAGAGTATTTAATTAATAAAAATTAATTAAATTTAAGAAACATAAAGTCAGGGATCTTCAGAAAAGCAATAAGCGAATCACTTCTTTTCTCAGTGAGTTGGTGGTGAAGGCAAGCGAATGCTCTTCCAAGGGGTGGTGAGTTTCAATCACCGAGCTTTTCCAGCCAGAACTGATCAGATTGCAAACAACTCCAAATATTAAATATTTTGATCTGATCAAATGCGATATGCGAACTTTTCATTTGAAAAGGAAGTATGCCTTCCTTCGGTGACAAATCAACCTAGGTCTCATGCACTCACACTTTGAGAAGAATGGTTTTGGTTGCAACAAGGCAACTCTTAGGACCGAGATGCCTAAATTGAATTCAGGAGCTCCAGAGAAGAAAGAGGCTTTTACTAGTTACTGTTTTAACTGCTGGCTATATGGCCATAAGAAGAAAGATTGTAGAAAGCCTATACAGGATCACCGTTCATATGATCATCTAAAAGAATTCACAAAAAAACAAAAAAGATTAGCAGATCGAAATATAGACTGGGATATGTATGCCTTATTTTCTTGACTCCCTGCTGAGGAACTTGCTGCGAAAAAGCATTCTATCGAAAAACCTATTGATAAAAAAGGAGCACAAAATGAAAGTTTGAAGGATAATGCAAGGGTAAACAATAAAAGCCCTATTAAGGACTTGGATACAGAAAAGATCTCCAATGGAAATCCTAAAGAGTTGTCTCTAGCAGAAAAGCTCAAAAAGGGAACGCAAAGCAATAATGTGCAGAACAAGTCTAGGGTTGAAAAACTCATTCTTATGTTAGGGGAAAATAAGAAAAGCCCTAAGCTTTTTAAAGATACCAAAATGAAGATCTTCACAGTCAATTCCCTAGACAGTCAGATGAATTTTTTCGCAAAAACAAAATATGCGAAAGCAAGCACAAGCAGCGGGGATGCTAAGGTGGGAAGACCTGAATGCAAGTCATTACGCGGTACCGAGGAACCCCTATCTGCCAAGGGGGAAGGTAGGTTCTTACCTACCCAAGCACCTTTTGTCTGCATGAAGAAGAAGGAATTCACCTAGCAAGTGGTAAGAAACAAGAAAAGGGTGAACATGTATCTGTTATCTCAAAAATCTTTCAATTTAACTCTTAAAAACTCCTTTGATTTGCTTAATAAGGTAGAAAATGGTTATATGAGTAGCAAGAGTAAAAGTAATCAAGTTCCATGTAATAATTCATCTCACAAAACACTAAAGCTTGTAGCTTATACACCGCCATGTAGGCATATTATTCAGCAGGATCCAGGTAAGAATAATCATAGTAGTCACTATGTCTCTATCATCCTAGATAATGATGTTATTATGCAACAGCAGAAAATCTTGCAAGAAAGAGCTCTGATCTGTACCTGGAATGGTACGGGAGTAACAATCAAGAATGTAGTGAAGGAATTATCATTACTGCTACCGAGGGAGGTGAGTATAACACATCTTATGGATCTTTTTTTGTTAATTGTTTGCACCAATAAGAATATGAAGGATAGCATTTTGAATAGAAAGGATATTAAATTTAGGAACATCCCATTTTCCTTTTTTGAATGGATGCCATTGTTTAATCCAATGATGTTAAATGATTTTAGAATAGAAAAGGTTGTCTCTTTAAATAACCTGCCTATAGAAATGTCTAACGAGGAAATCACAAGCACTATAGGGAATAAAATTGGGAAATACATTAGGACTATAGAGTCAACATTTAATCAAATCGATAAAATTATCATAGTTGAGATGGAATTTCATCAAAAAAGCATCTCACCCATCCAATTAAACTTTAATTCAAATTCAGTCATAATCAATCCTAGAATATTAGAAAATTTTATCGAAGAAGGTGTGTACACCTAGAAGCTCCACAAAAACATAAATCTTATAAATCAACCCAATAAAGAAGTGGAGATAAAGTTATGTAAGGACAAAGGGGGTTTTATAATTAGCCCTACAAAGACTCAGGGACTGGATAGGCTCCATCCCATAGCTGATACAGGTGTAAATACCTCATTATCAAACCAATTTCAGATCAATAAGATAACAGCAGTAGAAAATATCCTTGAACCTCAAGAGCCATTCAACATTACAATGAGCGTATCAAAGGATGAGGCCCATCCTACAAATGCTGAAATAGATAGAACAATAATAAAAGAAAAAATTAATATATCAATGAATGAGACCTTAAATGTTGAGGTCAAATCTCCCCTACCTTCATCCTCAGAGCATAAGAACAACCTTAGTACTCAGAGTATCAAGCAAGGAATTAACACTGAAATCACCTCTTACAGCCTGAATAGAATCTCCAACAGTCCAGAAGGTAAAGAGAGATCACTTATAAAGGAGAACCAAAAAATAGAAGAAGAAATAGTCAAGATCACCAATGAATTAATGGATACCCTTATAGATGAAATATGTGACAAAGAGGAACTTGATCACCAAAAAAGTTTTCTAATTAAAAGTATTAAGGAGATGTCAGCATCAGACAACACTCCAGAAAATGGAGAAGAGGACATGGAAATGGAATGCTTACCAAATCTAGATGAGATAGGAGATATGGAAACGAATCTTAATGATAGAGAAGATCCCCTGTATGTTAGGAAAGAAGTTATAAATAAGACAAGGAATCAAAATGAGGAAGAGATTAGAATTTGCTGAGAAGGAATAAACAACGATGACAGACAATTAGGCATGGCAACAACCTTTGATGGAATCAAACCCGACGACAATCTTCCATCAGTTAAAGATTCCATAGGAGGCCTTTTTGGTATAACCAACGAAGACAGGCAGTTAGGCATAGTAATGAAAAGAGGAAGTCTGAGCACCCCTAATATCAATAGAATTAAAAAGAAGAGGGGGAGGAAATCCGTAGTGGAGTTAAGAACTATGAGTGTTAATGCAGGAACTCAAATAGAGGGTGCACATATTTCTAATATTGAAAAAAATTCAAAACTCATCCCCTCCAATTCTTGCCATCAGACAGAATAAATACAAAAAGAAAGAATGAAAAAATCCCCCTTAGTGGAGACCATTGACCAAGGATCACTGCTAGACTTTTTAGGATTAGACCCTACCTCTATTCTAGAGGAGTCTAGGAGTAATGATATAATAATAGGAGTATTATGTTCACTATCAAATGAAGAACTCTATGAGGAAAACAAAGAGAACATTATTAGGAACAATACAAAATCTTTAGGTTTAGGAAAATCAATTAAGGGCAGGTTAGAAGCTGATACGGGGAAAATAGTCAAACCAAGAGGAAGAAAATCCCTTGTTGAACTAAGAGCAAAGGAAGGAATGGCACTAGGTCAGGTTAAAATTACCAATATTCTATACTCTGGGAAGGGGAAGGTCCTTCCCGAGTCATCATGAAAGTCATTAGTTGGAATGTTAGGGGTTTAAATGCCCCTAACAAACAATGCCTTTTAATAAGGCAATTAGCGAAAATTAAACCAAATATGGCTATGATACAAGAAACTAAACTTTCCAATGAAGGATATGAGAATATAAAAAAGAGTATAGGAATAAGAGAATTAATAGGTTATGAGGCAGAAGGCGCTTCAGGTGGAATTGCTTTCATTTGGGATCCAAGAGAAATAGTTTTCAATATTCATGAAAAATAGAAAAATAGGATGGGAGGTCAAATCAAAAGTTTAAAGTCAGATTTAAAATTTAATATAATAAACATGTACGCTCCTAAATTCCTACATGAAAAGAGAATTGTATGGCAAGAGGTTAAGAATTATATAGAGAACTTCCCGAATGAAACATTTATACTAGGAGGAGATTTTAATGCTATCCTATCCTTGGGAGATAAACAGGGTGGGACGAAACACATATCAAAAACAACTTTAGAATTCTAGGAATGGATAAATAGTATAGGGGCTTCAAAAATTGGATCAGACTGAGGGAAATACACTTGGACTAACAAACGTAAAGACACAGAGTTAATAGCAGAAAAATTGGACAAGTTCTTTTTTATAGGGGAGTTGAGAAATTTTGACTTTAATCTTACTAATGAGGTCCTACCCATTGCCAGTTCCGACCACTTTCCTATAGAACTAGTAATTTCAGAACCAATCAGAAATAAAAAAATCCCATTTAGATTTGAAAAAATGTGGTTACTTAATGAGGAATGTTTGGATCTAATTAAAAAATGGTGGACAGAGGCAAGGTTTGAAGGCTCCAAGATCTATAAAGTCATAAGGAAACTAAAACTAATAAAAAGAAATCTGTCTCAATGGAGTAAAAACACTATTGGGGATATATTTGTGAAAAGAGACCTTATAGAAAAAGAGCTGGAAAATGTGAATAAGAAGATTACTGAAGAAGGAAAACAAATTTCAGGCGAAAACATTGAGCAAGAACTATTATGTAATTACTATGATTCTCTTTCACAAATTAGCGCCTTCTGGGGGCAAAGAGTGAGAAAAACATGGCTAAGGGAAGGGGACCGAAACACCAAATTTTGTCACAATAGCGTCAAAGCTAGAAGAAATATAAATAAGATTTCCAAAATCAAAGATAGCAATGGTAATATTATAGAGGATCCCAAAGAAATTGCAAATCTAGCAGTCTCTTTCTTTGAAAATTCTTTGAATAACTTAGGGAGTGTGGATTTTTTGGACCAGGCCAAGCTTTTAAGAAACATCCCTCGTATAATAACCCCGCATCAAAATAACTTCCTAAATGCCACATTTACAGAAGATGAAATACTCAAGGTTCTAAAGGAAATGAACCCGGATAAATCCCCTAGTCCTGATGGATTCCCAACATTTTTCTTTCAAAAGTGTTGGTAATTTATGGGAAAGGAAATTATAGATGCTCTAGAGGGAATGAGAAACTCAGGACATATTCTTAAATAGCTAAATAACACATTCATTGCTCTTATTCCCAAAAAGGTCAATGCAGAGAACTTAAACAAGTTTAGACCTATCTCCCTGTGCAACACTTTGTATAAAATCTTTTCAAAAGCTTTGGCAAGTAGAATGAAACAACTTCTTCCATTGATTATATCTGAAGAAAAAACAAGATTTGTCCCTAACAGGTCAATTCTGGATGGAGTGATTATTGCTCATGAGGCTATACATTCAGTAACAAATAATAAGGATCCGAGTATGTTGATTAAGTTAGACATCGGTAAATCGTATGATAAAGTGGATTGGAGATTTTTGTGTAAATGTATGGAAGCTTTTGGATTCTCAAATCAATGGATCAATATGATTTTTGAATGCATCTCCACCCCTCACTTCTCAATTATGGTGAATGGGTCTCCTGAAGGCTTTTTTAGCTGCTCTCAAGGTTTGAGGTAGGGAGACCCATTATCTCCTTTTTTGTACATTATTATGGCGGAAGCTTTGGGGAGAGCTATCAAGAAACTTCAAGTAGAGGATAAGGTAAAAGGAATCAAGATTACTTCAGGAGTCGAGGCTACTACTCATCAACAATATGTCGATGATAATCTCCTTTTTGGAAAAGTGCTTTTAGAAGAAGCTCAAGCTTTCAAAGAAATTTTAAATACTTATGCTAATGCTTCTGGACAATGTATAAATGAGGAAAAATCAGAAATTTTTTTTATCAATACCAAAGAGAGATGAAAGAATGAGATTAAACGTATTCTAAACTTCAAAGAAGGCTTCTTTCCATGTAAATATTTAGGTTTACCTCTAGATAAGGGGGGAAAATCAAATCACTTATGGGAAAGTACAATTCAAAAGATCTCCAAGAAACTAGATCAATGGAAAGGAAGATGGTTATCAAATGCAGGAAGGGCTATTATGATCAGGTCAGTCCTCTCTATAGTTCCTATTTATCAGATGATGAGCATGAGAATCCCAGCAAGTATCAATAAGGAGATTGCTCAAAAATTAAGGAGTGTTTTCTAGCAAGGGTCGGAGGAGAAATCAAAACTAGCTTTAATTGCTTGGAATAAGATTTGTAAGCCAAAAGAAGAAGGAGGTTTGGGAATAAAAGACCTTACACTTCAAAACAAGGCCTTGGGGGTGAAATTAGTGTGGTGAATGATTAAAAACCCAAAGGCAAAATGGGTTAAAATACTAAGATATAAATACTTACTAGGAGAAGATGAGGAAAGTGTATGTCATTCTAATAATTATCCGACGAACTCACGCATATGGAACTTCATTAAAGAATGTAAAGATATAGTACTAGAGTCCCTTTCTTGGGATGTGAAAAGCAGGGATAAGGCTCTATTTTCAGATGACTCATGGGGTTGAAAACTGACCCTTTGTGAAATTCTTGGGAACGATCAGTTAATTGAACAAATCAAACATAGTAAGGGAGAGTGGGTTAAAGACTTTTTCATAGATTAATAATAGTGAGGGAAGCAATTGGGCATGGAATTCTCTAGAGGAATTCAAACTTCCCCTTGATTTCCAGGATAAACTTAACAAAGCTTTACAAGAACAAAACTTCTATCTACACTCTGGGGAGGACATAATCATATGGGCTACCTCAAAGAGTGGTGTATACAATCTGAAAGAAGGTTTCAAAGTAATATCTAGGATAGATAACCCATCCACCAATCTTCCCATTGATCTATGTTGGAATAGAAACTATCTCCCTAAGGCAGGTCTATTCTCATGGGCTGCTTTACAGAAAAGGATTATCACCACTGAATGGTTTGAAAAAATAGGGTACCATGGTCCTTCTAGGTGTGCCCTGTGTGAGAAAGAAAGTGAGATGATAAATCATATTTTATTAAATTGTGAGTATGCTAATAAATGTTGGCTTTGGGTACTGGAGAAATTAGATCTGAAGACTACTCTTCAAAATGATATCATAGAAGTTTTTATTTCATGGCAAAGATCATGTAAAGATGATTTATACAGTAAAATGAGATACATAATCCCATCTCTGTTAATCTAGGAATTATGGAAGGAAAGGAACCATAGGATTTCTAAAGATAAAAGGATGAACATTGAGAGATTTTTGAACAAATTAGAGGCAAATATAGTAGAAATTACAAACAACAGAAATATGCTAGGACAATCAATGATGGAATTCTCACTAGAAGATAGCAACCAGAGAAAGAAGTGGTATGGTTTGAAAGTTCCTCCCTGGATTGGATCTAGCATTGACAATAAATCCTTATCAAGGGCGAACTGTAAATGGAAACCACCGGTGCAAGGGTGGATTAAGTTGAACTTTGATGGGGCAGCTAGGGGAAATCCAGGGGTGTCGGGAATAGGGATATGTTTACATAATGCGGAAGGAAAGATTTTAGGAAGGATAGAAAAACCTATAGGAATAAAGAAAAATAATGAAGCAAAAATAGAAGCTATAAGATTAGGTCTGGCATGGTGCATAAAATGGCAGCTTAAAAGAATTGCGATTGAAGGAGACTCAGCTATTATTATAAATGCAATAAGATAGGGTAGAACACTGAACTGGAAACTAAATAGTGCTATTGAACAAATAATGGAATCACTTGAAGTTATAGGAGATTATATAGTGAATCACATTTACAGGGAGGGCAATACAGATGCAGATAAGTTAGCTAACCTAGGAGCTGACGGGCAAGAAATTGAAGAAATTCATGAGTGTTTGAAAGAAGAACACGGAAGGTGAAGAAAAATGATTTCAAAATAGGAAATCAAGATAAGATGTAAATAAATGAATATGAATTTAAAGGTAAACAAGTATAGATACATTTGGGAGTATAATATAAAATAGTATAAATACACACATAAACACACACACACATATATATTGCCCTCTTTCATAGTAGACTTCAAGATAGGGAATGTAAGAAGTTAACGTCTCATTTAGTCAAAACAATCATCATATATTAGGAGCATGCCAACCTACAATGAAGTCTCATCGATCACAAAAATGATAATATTTAAAATGAAAAATGTTATGACAAATTAAAAGGTTCCTAAAGTGCTCGTAAATTGCTTATGTTCATAATAATGAAATAATGCATAAAGCATGACTGTCAATGGAAATGGACTTAGATTGTAATGTTTTATATAGTAGACTAACTCATGGATTAAGATTTGCAAGTCCATAATTTCATCAATACCTAACCTGAACTAGCTTTAGAAGGATTGAATCATGAAAATGATTAATTAACTGTAAATTAGGAGAATAGAGTTGGCTTGGTATCTATCTATTTTGCAGGTATACAGGAAAAGAATAATAGACCTAATGGGCAGAATTAAAGAAAAGGAGGTTCGAGAACTTATCAAAGCTAAGGCAAATACTCGAAGAGCGAGGATGAGAGAAAAATAACATGATTTTTCAAAAGCACAGTTAAAGTTAAAGGAAGGCTCATTAGCTCTAAAGATAAGAGCAGGGCATATGTAATCTCAATCTAAATAAATGTATGGCACAAGATGGGAATGCTCATTAGTTCTACATAAAAGAGCATTGTATTCAAAGATTAATGAATATTTGTGTTCACTATCATGGAGGTATGCCTCCTTTAATCCGTATTAAAGAGGGAATGCCCTCTTCGACTCCATCAAGTGGAGCTTTGTAATCCTACGCTTGTAGGAACTATAAACTTGATATATTATTTTTGGACTAATGTCCCGGGCCAGGCTGGAGGTTTTCTTCCCCGTTCTTTCCTACCAGTGCCCGCACGAACGGAGGAAAATGTAAAAAGATAAATTTTAATAAATAAAATCAAGGCTTCGGTCGTTTACTGATAAAATAAAAAATAAAAAAATAATAATTAAATTTAATGATTTTTAATTAAAAGGCGTATTGTAAAAATATGATTATTTAATTAATAATAATTAATTAAATAATTTCACTTTAGTTTTTTTTTTCTTAATAATAAGATATATTTTATTAATAGTAAAATAGATACAAGTATCAAGGGAAGCTATTCAACTTAGCTTCATGTAAACCCATTACAATCCAAAAGAGAGCTATCAATATCAACACCCAAAACTAACTCCCAAGTAACATATTACAAACTATTAGCAGGTAAGAATAAAAGGGGATGAAAATGAACATCACCAACTCCTTGGTGCGTCTATCAACCACCCCGCACACACCAAAAAATAAAATAGCACCTTCATCATGCACACCACTGGAACCAATCTTTACAACACATTTGAACATCGCATGATGTAAGCACACCCCATATTGTCTACTGTTGATTCAAACCAGTAGTGTTAAACACAAACCAATATTCTTCCCACTATCAGAAGACCCAAAATATTATCTATCCATTGGTCTGACACCTTATTAACAAGCATTACCTTCCCCTACCTTACGTCAGTTACAAGTAGACCTTCACCCTCTGGGGAAGGTAGTTGGCACCTGCACACCCATTTTTCTTGACTGATAATGTGCAATGCCCTATGTCAGGCTTTCCCATCTTTCCTTCCTAGTTTCCAAATAGTTGACTTTGTCCACCCATTTTAGCCATCGCAAGAAGGGGATTATGCCCACCTCAATCCCTTCTTTCTCATCCTCAAAAAACTCACAATAGTTGAAGGCCCACTCGGGATGTACCCATTCTAGTAGAGAATCCATTCCTACAATTAAATCATCTTCAAATAGAGCCTTCATAACCCATGCCACCCTGCACTCATGTTCCCCCAATTCCAATCCCCAAGCCATACTCATTGCCGCAATATCAACTTGCAGCTTCCATTTATGATCATCTTCATGAAACAATGGCCCTAATATTTTTTGAAATGCTTGAACTACCTCTTTCGAAGGGCATTTTATAAACAATTTCACCCTATGATCCTCCACTAGTCTGTAGATTCCTTTCTATTGTTGCTTTGTTCTAAAGCTGAAGGTAGGCTCCATGGAAAATCTAAACAAAACCCCAAAATCGAATAAAGACAACATCAAGAAATGTGATATCCTAACTTCATTTCCCACTATAGGTTAGAACAACTTAAAGAAAAAACACAAACCACTCAAAGCTTTAAAAGCATTCCAGTTTTGTAAACCTACGCACACTTCCTCAAGTGTGACAAACATCACTTCCACTTTGAAAAGTGCCCACCTCCCTTTTTAATATTAACTCCCTTTCTTATGCTCATAGATGAATGATTAAAATGAGCGCAAGAAATAAAAAGAAAACTGTCACCAAGCTTATGTCATAAGCATCTAACAAAAACACACAAAACATCATCATTGAAAAAGCTACCTCCTTAAATGTCCCTTTTTGATAATTAAAAATCCTCAATCATAACATCCCTGACTTCCACCAAATCTAGAGCTTTTTTAGAAAGTATGTCAGCTTCCTCATTCCCTTCTTGCTTAATATGCATGACCTAAAGTTTTCAAAGGTGGATAAAACTTATTTGGTCAATTCAATCTCATTCTCTAAATGCCAAGCCTTAATGGACAGGTTTGAGATTGCTTGCATTACTAACAAGGAGTCTCCCTCCAAATGTAAATTTCTAATACCTTTCTATTTTGCTAGCCTTACAACTAATAATGTTGCTTTGCATTCAACCATATTGTTAGTGCCATCTTCACATCTTTTGGCTACCATCATGGTAGTATCACCTCTATCATTTCTAAAAATCACACCAACCCCACTCTTTCCTAGATTATTCCTCGTAGCACCATCAAAATTTACCTTCGTCCAACCTACCTCTAGAGGACACCATCTAACTTGATCCTTACTTTCCAATCATTTCCTAGTCACTAAGGCACCTGTAGGAGAGCTAAATTTAATACTTGGCCACTGAGATTGAATAGCCTTGTCTTCCTTTGTATAGGGGAGTATCAAAAACTCCCTCCTAGTTGCAAAAGCACTTACAACCTCCTCAATAGCATGTTGTAGATGCTTTGTGAATTGATAAATAGTTTCCTTCTCCCCTCTAAAAATTCTCCCTTTCCTTTCTTTCCATAGCTCCCACACAACCATGGATGGTTCTATAGCCCAAATCCCAGATAAGGTTGATTGCCTAAACATCCTAGGCCATCCATCAAAAACCTCTTTTATCGTATAAGCCCTCTGCCCATTCTAGTTCAATTTATTTTGCACAAAATTCCAGCAATGCTCTACATATTCACATTGAATCAATAAATGATCAGTTGATTCCTCCTTACACTCACATAAGGAACATCTAGTAGGGCCCTTCAGACCCAATCTCTTCCTTCTTTCAATAGTTAAGATCCTTCCTTAACATGCTAACCATGCAAAAACACCTGATTTTGGAAGTAGTTCTTTCTTCCAACAAAGATCCTATGAATAAAAATGAGGGGCCTCCACAACATCAAGCATCTTGTAACCCAACTTAACTAAATATTCCCCTGATAGCGACCCACACCACCTGATCCTATCATTCTCTTCAATTAAAGACACCTTTCTACTCTTAATAATTTCCATCATATGTTCCTTTTGTTGTGAAGATAGATTTTCCTTGTCGATTTGTTTCCAAATCCAAATCTGACCTTCAACACTATCAATTTGTTCCATATAGTCTTTGACTCTAGTCCCCCACTTTGACACAATAATCTTTCAACTGGGCAACATCCTGTTCTTCACTTAGGGTAGGATGACCATCCCAAGAATCCTCCAAAAAAAGAGTAAAGAAACCATTTCTAATTTGCCAAGTGATATGTTCATTAATTACAGGATGAGAGGATAACATAAAGTTCCAAATAGCAGACCCCTGAGGGGGATCTCTGATGGTGAATATCCTTGTGCTATCAGGAGAGTCCATATATTTAGCTTGGAGTATTCTTGCCCAGTAGCATGTGGGGTTTCTATACAAACTCCATACCATTTTGGCCCCTAAGGCTCTATTCATGATTTTCCAATTTTGAATCCCTACTCCACCATGAGCTTTTGGTCTACAGACCTTCTCCCAAGAAATTGATGGAATTTTATCCTCTTCCTTCACACCACACCAAAAAAAATTCCTCATTTTTGCCTCCAAAACCTTTAGGACTTTCTTGGGGATTTTTAGACACGTCATGGAGTAAACCGATATTACCGAGATCACCGTTTGTAACATAATAATCCTTCCAGCTGAGGATAACCATCTCCCCTTCCAGACTTCCATTCATTTTAAACATTTCTCAACTAAATCCTTCCAAAGCTCAGATTTGGTACCTCCTTTAAAGAGAGGGATGCCCAGATATCTACTGGGAAGAAGGCTTGTTTTCATGCCTAAAATTCTGCTAATCTTGGCTTGTAAATGCATAGGGGTATTAGAAAAATAAATTTCAGATTTTTTCCAATTGATTAACTATCCTGAGACCTTCTCATATAGATCTAAAGTATCTTTCATCACTTTGGCTTCCTACTCAGAAGCATTCCCACCCAAAAAGGTGTCATCAACAAACTACATATGAGAGAGGGCTTCAACTCCCTCTATAATTTGAATGCCCTTCCAAACACCATCCTCCCTCTTTTGAGTAATCAATCTACCCATAACCTCTGCCATAATAATGAAAAGGAAGGGGGATAAAGGATCCCCTTGTTTGATCCCTTTGTCCTATTCAAAAAAACCTTATGGGCTCCCATTTACCAAGACTGAAAATCTAGGTGTCATAATACAACTTTGAACCCATCTAATCCATCCTTCATCAAAACCAAATCTACTTAGAACAATCAACAAGAAGTTCCTATCCACTTCATCATAAGATTTTTTAATATCTAGCTTAACCATTATTTTCTGACTCTTGGCAGCTTTGATGGAGTGAATTACTTCATGAGCAATCACCACCCCTTCGTAAATTGAGCAACCAAGGGAGAAACCACTTTGAGCTACCGATATAACTGTATTAAAAAAATTTTAAAGCCTATTTGCAATACCCTTCAAGATAACTTTGTAGACATTATTGCAAAGGTCAATTGGCGTGAAGTCCTCAAAGGATGACTGTGGTTCCCACTTCGGTATAAGAGCAATAAAGGTTGTATTGAGATCCTTTAGCACAAATCTAGCTTCACGTGATTCCTCAACAACTTCCCACAATTCCTTTCCAAGAATATGCCAAAATTTCTAAACAAAATAATGTAGGGAAACTGTTAGGTCTGGGGGCCCTGTCCCCCCTAACCCAAAGAGGGCTGATTTAACTTCCTCCATGGATATAGGTTTAACAAGGTCTCTATTATGTTATGCCCAGACCACACATGGAATAACATCCAAAACTTCCCCTGTTACTTGCCTATCAATGTTAAGCTCCACTTTATTTTTTGAAAAAAAGGCAATTGCTTCTGCATTGATCTCATCCCTGTTGCTAATTTCTAAGCCATTTCCATTTTGAATGCAAAAAATTATGTTTTTTTTCCCTACGCTGCTTTAGCGAGTTATCAAAAAAAATTTTATTTTGATCACCCTCCTTTAGCCAAGTCTCCCTTGATTTCTACCTCTAGAAAATCTCCTCCTTTAGTCATCCTTCCAGTTGACTTTGCAAACACTTTTCCTCGTCAAAATCTACCTCCTCCATTCTATACTCAATAACTTTTAGGGTTAGAGCGTTAAGCTTTTCCTCCACTTTATGTTTCTCCACAAAAATGTTTTTAAAGTGCAACCTATTCCAAATCTTTAATTTCTCTTTAATTGATTGAATTTTTTTGAAAAAAATTAAAGGTTTGTTACCTAATCTTTTGGGAGCACGGGACCACCATTCCTGAATTAGGTCATTAAAGCCACAAGTTATTAACCACATCACCTCAAACTTAAAGGGACATCTATTCAGGGAATCTTCATGTTGAATTCTTAGAGCAATTGGGAAGTGATCAGAACCTTGGAAAGGAAGAATCTCAGCATCACAGGTCCACGTTGTCTTTGCCCGATTTCCTCCTAAGAAGAAACAATCAAGTTTTTCAGCAATGTTTAGGAAACCTTCTCTTCTGTTTGTCCACGTGAATTCACCTTTTTTAAAGGGAATCTCCAAAAGACCACTGGTAGTAACAAAGGCACTGAAGTCCCTTTTTATTTCACTGCTCCACCCTCTTCCACATTTTTTATCCTCTAGGGTGAGTATTGCATTAAAATATCCACCAAGAGCTATAACTTCATCTCCTAAGTTCTCCAGGATACTCGTGAGGGAGTTCCATAAAGTCCTTTTTTGAGTTCTACTATTCGGGCCATATATGTTAAAAAAGGAGATATAGCAATGGAGCTATTTTACATACACCCTAAGCTAGTGCCAATATTGATTGGATTGTTGCACAGTAACCTCCAAGGTCCCTTGATTCCAAAGAGCCCCTAAACCACTAGAAGCACCTTGTGCTTCAACTAGTTCACACTTCCATCTGCCAAACTTACTTCTAAAAAAATCACCATCAGCTAATTTAATTTTTGTTTCTTGCAACAACACCAGGTCGGGTTTTAGTTTATCAAGACACCTTTTGATCAAATGAATCTTGTCAGGAGCATTGCAGCCCCTGACATTCCATGATAAGGTTTTTATGGCTCCTAGGAAAAGGCATAGCCTTTTCCCGATCTTAAAAGTTTGGTTTGGTCGGAAACACTTCCTACAATTTCAACCTCTTCCTTATAGATTTTGCACCCCTTTTCTATTTTTCCCCAATCCTTGGTTTCTTGAGAGAGGACATAGTTTACCCAATCCTTCTTCTCTCAAAGGAACCTTAATTTTCAAACAAATCAAGGTCATTTAAATCATTTCCTAGATTAAGACCATCAAACTCTAAGAACTAATCCTCTAAAATTCCATCACTTTCCTTTTCCTCTTTGAAGGAGTTGCTTAGATTTCTTATTGGCCATAACCTTCTCCTATTCAGTAACATCTCTAATATGTTGTAAAACACCCCTGAAATACTAGCATTTCTTAAGGTAGAAACACTAAGTTGTTCCCCATTTTGCTCCTTCACAGTACGACAGATGTTGTCATAGGTGTCTTGAATGACCAAAGGATCCACCTCTTCACCAGCTATATAAATAGGGTGCAAAGTGGGATACATATCACACTGGCTTGTAGTTTCAAAAACTTTAGGAGAAGGGGGACACCACTCTTTCTCTGGTGCTTCTGAAAGTTGGGAGAAGAGTGTCTCTTTTACAATTTGGGTGGAAAGGTTGTGAGTGACTTCCCTATCAGATTTATATTCCTCTTCAAGGGAGATGTCTATATATTTTTTAAACTCCCTCCTCCAAGCCGAGAGACATTAAGAACCCTTGTAACAAATTGTTCTGCTAAATCTGGCTTCTTTAACTCTTGTTCTAGAATCCTCCTTTCTAGTTCATCTAAAAATTTATCCTACAACTGACCTTTTCCTTTCCCTGAGGCCAAATCA
>BSBK01012658.1:0-59846 GCA_027943335.1 Chamaecyparis obtusa
AACTATCTAGATAATAGAATATCTAGAATCTATAAGATAATATTTGAGTTACATGAGAATTATATAGATATCAAATGTATATATATATATATATATATATATATATATATATATATAATATATAATATATATATATATATATATATATATATATATATATATATATATATATATATATATATATATATATATATATTATATATATATATATATATATATATATATATATATATAGATATATGAATCTTATATATATATGGAAATAATAATGATTTAGGAATATGATCTAGATTACTCTAATTATAGTACATAGGATCTATTTCTCATCCACATTATGATACCTTAAGGTAGGGAGTTTGTGGAGGGAAAGGCGGAGTAATTTCAGGCACATGATGGATATCCTAAAAGGAGCCGCTTGTAGTCTGTTTCATGCGCCCTTTGGCACTGTAAGTCTTCCATCTTATGATGATCATAGTAAGGGAAGGAGGAAAGATTCATGTGCCCTATATGAAGAGATCTTCTATATGACTACGTTCATTAGCTTATCACTCAATAGTTTCCTCTAACTTTAATGATAGTGATGGTTATATGTTGTTAATTATTTGATGATTCCCTAAATTATGCCTAACTGATGGAATTTCGGTCTAGGGGTAAAAAGGGTTCATTACAAGTGGTATCAGAGCATAATCCTACCATCTTGTGGAAATTTTTATTCATGCAAATGCATAATGAACAAGAGGAACAAGTAACTATTGCACTTAAAATATTAAGAAAGAGATATATTAATGTTAAACTATTACATCCAGTATAAGATCAGACGAACTCATTTCTTCCATCTAAGGCATCTTGACGAAGAAGGTTGTGGATGGTAGAGGCGGGGTAATTTCGGGCACATGACGGATTCCTCCAGGGAACCGCTTGTAGTCTGTTCCATGCGACCAAGACACTGTAACACTTCCACTCTTGGTGTCCTTAGCCAGAGAGAAAGAAAGAGTTCTACAAGATTACTTCGATAAAAATTATGTCGTTCACTTACTCCATAGTTAAGATCAAACTAATATAGCTTGTAAAGCTTATACAAATTTTAATCCTTCTATTCCAATAAGGCACCTTGATGGAGGAGGTGGTGGATGGTAGAGGTAGGGTAATTTCGAGCACATGATAGATTCCTCTAGGGAACTGCTTGTAGTCTGATCCACGTGACCTTGGACACTGCAACTCTTTCCACTTGGGGTGATCTTAGAGGGATAGATAGATGAATTTCCCTATGATCCTTCATACATCAGTGTGTATGCTTCATGTTTTCAATGTGTATACTCTGTGTCTTCATGCACCAGTATGTATACTTCATATTTTCAATCTGTATACTTTGTGTTTTCATGCATCAGTGTGTATGCCTTGTGTTTTCAACGTGTATACTTTGTGTCGTCATGCATCAGTGTGTATGCTTCATGTTTTTAATGTGTCTACCGCATATCTTTATATAATCAGATGTATGCCTCATATCCTCATATTTTCATATATATACATTGTTATTGCAATCTTCGTGTAGGAGTAACTCATGATCACATTCCTCATGTATGTTTTGTGTATTGTTTTGTGCTTTCTTCCCTACGTGTTTGACATATACTTATGTATTTCTTCATGTCTTAAATATTTGATGTGTATTTATATCTCTATCTATGGTATGTTGATATGTACTTATGCACTGCTTCATGTCTTTTATGCTTGGTGTGTAATTAGGTGTGATACCTCATGCTTGAGTGTCTAACATATATGTATTGTATTGTGTATGTTATATGGCTTCATGACCAATTTGTGTTCATTTTCCATGTATACCACCTCATGCATTAATAATACTTAAGTGATTTATGTATGCTTCATGAATGTTCTCTATGTATAAGTATGCTTTATGTGTATGATGTATATGAGCACTACTCCATGCATTACATGTCTAGTGTGTATTTGAGTGTACTGCTTCATATTTTATGTGTTTACCATATATTCATTTCCTTATGTTTGACATGTTTACTCCATTCATGCTTTATGTGTATTCATGTATCTTTGTGCATGATTTATATGTACATATCATACTTTTTAGCTACGTGTATCCATATGTGTACTTTATGATTTAATCTATTTATGTTTCTACTTCATGTGTATATTGCATAATTTATGTGTATGCTTCATGAATAAATAAAAATTAAGTGTATGCTTTATGTGTTTTGTGTATTCACATATGTACTTCAATATTTGAGTAAATTCATGTTCTATGTGCTTCATTGTATTCATGTATATCCTACTTGTGCTACATGTATGCTTCACAACTTAATTAAAATATGTATGTATTGTGTGCATTTATATGTATACTTCTTGAAATCAGTAAATTCATGATATGCCCCTTAGCTTGAATAGATTCATACTTCATGTTCTAAGTGCTAATAATATTTAGAGATTTGATTCATGTATAATGTGTTTGCAACATGGTTACGTAAAGATTGTATGTCCCTTACTAATGCATTCAGTTCATAATTGTTATGTCTCCAAACGATTTACTCCATGAATATTTCTTGAGTATCTATAAGTCTGTCAAGAGCAATAATTTTGTATTTGAAGGGTAGGACTGTGATGTCCCCATCCTGGAATTTGATAATAAATAATTTAATTAGATCACAAAAGAAATATTTTATAAAAAATATAATAGTTGAATAAATAGAAACAAAGATTGTCATTATTATAATTGTAATAATATTAATTATTAAAATATTATTGAAGTAATAGTACACTATGAACAAATAATTTATAATATAATAATTATAAATATTAAATTATAATTAAATTAGTATAATATATACATAATTAATATCTACAAATTAGTGGTTTTTATTCATAAACTTTTATATTGTAAAGCATGTACCTGATTAACCAAATTGTAAATAGAATTATGATTAAGTTGCATATGAATTAAGATACATCTTGGTTATAAGGGTGAAATAAATATAAACATGTTTATTGCTTGAGGACAAGCAAATTAGAGAGGGGTGGACTGTCATGATCCCTTCTTGGATAGAACCTAGTATAATAAATAACGATCATAGAAGTAAAATATTAAAATATTATAATATAAAATAAATTAATAAGTTAAAGAAAATAATCATAACTTAAATGTTAATAAACTAATAATAGTAAATCTACTATTAATAATATATTATTAAAATATTAATATAATATATAATAATATATTATTGAGATAATGATATTGTTAATTATTGTGAATATAATAATATTACTCAAATAATATTAATTTCCCTCATTGATAATATCTAAGTAATAATATTATTAAATTAATCAATTAATAATCAATTATTAATTTAATCAATATAATAGTTAATAATATTAATCTACATATAATATTAATCTATGAATAGTATTAAAGAAGCCTATTAATATATAATTAACGTTAGTATTAAATTATATTAATATATATAATCAATGTTATGGATTAATCCTGGATAGCACTGTGCCTTTCCCCAAAGACGCGACTCTTCTCCATTCTACACACAAGGATATATAATAGCGTTGCAATATGATTCAGGAGGAGGGAAGGAAAAAAGACAATTAATTCAGAGTACACACCACAGCATACCCACTGCAGCGTACACATCATAGCATACACGTCACGTCAGGTGACAATTGGTATTAAAAGTAGTGTTATAATAAGATACATAACGTGCATTCATCAGAAATAGAATAGTATCAATGTTTTAAATAAACCTATATATATATAGTTTATCAGATATATGGATAGTTAGTTATTAATATATATATATATATAGTATATATATATATATATATGTTAAAATTGTTCAATCGACATTGGCCAAAGGAATATAGTTAACACTGGCCGAACATCACTAATATATGTCAACTTTGATGTATATATCGACATTAGTATTTATACATCAGATGGACGGGAAGTATTTAAAGGTTTCATGATACCAATTTCACGGTGCCTAGAAAACCACTTAAATCATTAATATTTGCAATAGCTCTTTCCTCAGCAAATCGACCAGTTTGAAACATGATAAAAGATTAATGAGATAACATAGACATGGACTGATCCATCGAAAGTTCTCATATTACCCAATATAACCTATATTGATCGATGGATGGAATCAGGCCAGCATTTGTTAATTTATTGATTCTATTCGATTAAGGATATAATGGGGGAGTTTAATGGATTATATCTAGCATGCAACCAAAAGAAGATATCAAAAATAATATGTCTGTATCAGTCTAATGACAAGCACATTGTGACAGTTAGAGTGTGCTATTACGTATCAATGAATCAATATTATTTGACAGTCTTATATATGAAAACTATTGCGAAACACATACCAATAGAAGTCTCACATATTTATTACAAGTAGTTTATAAGAGTAACATTACAATATAGAAATCGACGCGTGTATATATCTATATATTAACATTAAGATGAAATGGGATTATATATATATATATATATATATATATATATATATATATATATATATATATATATATATATATATATATATATATATATATATATATATATATATATATATATATATATATATATATATATATATATATATATATATATATATATATATATATAGAAGATTATATATATATTATATTTAGATATATATTAATATATGTATTAAATCACATATATATGAACTATCTAGATAATAGAATATCTAGAATCTATAAGATAATATTTGAGTTACATGAGAATTATATAGATATCAAATGTATATTTGATATATATATATATATTTATATATAGATAGATATATGAATCTGATATATATATGGAAATAATAATGATTTAGGAATATGATCTAGATTACTCTAATTATAGTACATAGGATCTATTTCTCATCCACATTATGATACCTTAAGGTAGGGAGTTTGTGGAGGGAAAGGTGGAGTAATTTCAGGCACATGACGGATATCCTAAAAGGAGCCGCTTGCAGTCTGTTTCACGCGCCCTTTGGCACTGTAAGTCTTCCATCTTATGATGATCATAGTAAGGGAAGGAGGAGAGATTCATGTTCCCTATATGAAGAGATCTTCTATATGACTACGTTCATTAGCTTATCACTCAATAGTTTCCTCTAACTTTAATGATAGTGATGGTTATATGTTGTTAATTATTCGATGATTCCCTAAATTATGCCTAACTGATGGAATTTCGGTCTAGGGGTAAAAAGGGTTCATTACACATCCATTGTTTTCATCTTATCTTGGGTCTCTTTGTGCATCTGGGTTTCTTAGGCACCTTGTAAAAGGTGTTTTTCAACACCACCTCAACTGTGTTTTTCAACACTACCCTAGCGTCAAGTGTTTCTTAACAGTTATCAGATATCCTTCCCGCCATCTTGGATGATGCAATATTTCTCACTGGCAGATGTGATACTCAAAGTTTGACTCTATGACCTACACACACGCACTTGACTTGCTGAGATTTGTTTGACTTTATTTCTTTGCATGCTATCTATGATGATTTCTTTGCTGAGTGGTCTCTCCCTGAGAAGTTTTCGATGATGCATAGCTAGAAGACTAAGGATATGAGAACATGTTTTATTTCTTTATCTGCTTGTGGGTATATTTTGTTGGTCCTCACTGTCATGAGCATTTATGCTGGTCTTACTTGACACTATGGACCTACAAGGTATTATCCTTGACTATTTTGCAAGTGCATGCTTATAGTCATCTTGACTTTCTTGTGTCTCGATGTGAGCATAATCTTGCTATATCAAACTTAGGTGATCTCACTACACTAGTCATCTTGACCTGCATGTCTTTGATGCCTAGGTGGGATTCCCAAATTTCTATCTGATATAGATCATATTCAAATCCACATAGTTATGCTAGTGTGTATTGTATGATCTTGCAATGCTACCAATAACACTCAATGATGAATATTAGATGTCTATTGGCTTTGTGACTTTGCAAGTAAACCACTTTTCATGTAGCTTGCATTCTTAAGTTCATGTTAGTTAGTTTTGCATCTTGCATATGGAGAGAGCTCTCCTTTATCTTTCATGGACTTGTTAATCAACTGCGCTCACCTTTTGCTTCTTCCCGATCATGTCTTTCACTTCTTGTCTTTCATATCACATCATTTTCCTTTCATTTCGGGATCCAAACCAAAATATTTGATCACCCAACTCATCTTTTTCTTTCTTCCATGCAGTTGGTTAACCTTTTGAGGCCTGATCCTTTGATCTTCGCTGGGGCATTGTTCACCTCTTCATCCCCATCTCTCTCAACTTCTAGTATTTCATTCACTTTCAAATCCCAAGTTCAAATCCCCCTCCATGGTGTTTACGGGTTGAGGGACCGATAGGTTCATGCCCCGTGTCCCATGTGTGGGGCATATCTTCACTACTTGATGGTTATTCTGTTCTCTTTCTTCGATTATGATTTCTAGTGATTTGATCATGTTCTTCTTGCTTCTGCATTCCCTCCACCTAGATTTTGCTTTTGATCCCGAGGGGGAAGACACATCATATATTATTGGTTATCTCTTTCCTAAGTGTTTAGTACTATCTCTACCAGGCTGACCATGTAGGATTTGCTATCTCTCTGCACTTCATTCTTTGGAGTCAGATCACTATTTGCTTGCCTTCTTGGCTATTTGCTTGCCTTCTTGGCTATCTGCTTGCCTTCTTGGCTGATCTATTCTTTGACGTAATGTGTTCCCAGATCGATCACACATTAGTTAAAGAGGGGCAAATGTAAACACCTAAAAATGGTCATCTAGACTATTAGTCCCTTTTGCTAAAATCATCAATTGCTTTTTCTTGATCAAATCCTAGTCCTATCATTTATTTGATTATTTTCTATGGGCTAACCATCTTATCCTAAGTCTTTATTTATTAAAAGGAATATTTCCTCCCCTTTTATTAAATAAAAAGCCCCACTTTTCTTCTTATCCTAAGTTGCACAAATAAAGCATTTAATTCTTATTTATAAAGAAAAATAAAATAAAAAATAAAAGAAAAGCACTTTTTGTCTCACATGGACATAAAGTAAATGCTTCTAATTTTCCTATTGGAGGATATTTGTGCACAAGGATCAAGCTTCTTTTTTTCTCCACCGTTGATTAAATCTTTTGCCTCTTAATCTCCATGGTCCATTGATTTTTCACCTCCTATAAAAGAAGAACTCTCTTCCTCATTTGCACACACAATTTTTTATGCTATTGTTATGCTACAGGTTTTCTAGGTCATCTTGGAGCTTTTGGAGATATTCTTGCATCTAGGGTTTGAAGATTTGGAGCATTGTCAGCATTCATCTTGGATCTTCATCAACACTCTATCTTCTTGTCTTCATTCTTGCATCATCATGGCTTTCTTGCTTCATAGTTAGATTTCATTTTCATGGATAGTATTTGCATTTTCATAGCTTCATTCTTAGCTTAGATTTCCTTTTATGCAATAGATTAACTTGCATTTTCATATAGATTTGCTTTGCATTGCATACATTTGGCTTCATTAGAGATATTGGCATTCTTGCCCTTGTCTTCCTTGAATCTCCCACTGCATGGTTTACTAGCAAGGTTATAGGCTTAATAGCTCTAGTTGAGAGCATTCTTAAAAACCCTTGCACTCCATGCCTAGGGAGCTATGGATCGATTTGTGAGGGCTCATTCTTGAGTTTTCTTGCATGTAAGGATTCATAGAAGTGTGACAACATTTTAGCACATAGTAAGTACTATGGTTTTTACTTTAGACGTGGATGGTAGTCTACTCTAGTCTATTAGTGAGTCTACTTTTTTTGATATTGTAGTGTTGGGGTTCTTTCACACGGCTTTGCTATTCCGTGGTGCTATTCTTTCAAATCTATTTTATCTTATGTTAGGGATCAATTCCATGTCCATTTTTATCTAATAAAAAGAAATGGCACATTTATGGATAATGTGCATGGATTGAAAAAATAGTTATCTATTTAATATTTAAATTTTATGTGCATATGTCTGAACACATTTAGTATAGCACTGAAATTATTGCATCTGTTAAAGATGTTCTTATGTGCTCTAATATTGGTCATTGGCTTGTCTATGATGGGTTTATGATTGTAACAACTTGTATGTGAGTGACAAATCATGTCAATGTAAATGGAAACTAGAGATTTATATTTATTCTGCAGACCATATTTTCTTATGCAATACAATGTTATTTTCTAGTATTTTAATATTTTAATTTATTTATTAAATTAGCTATGTACTACTATTCTCTAATAGAATATAAGTGAAAAAAGAAATAGCTTTTCATTTAATAGGGAAATCATAGTTTCTATAATAGCATGTTAAAATATTTGAAGCCTTTATTAGATTGACATAATTATATTTTTAGTACACTATTCTTTTCATATATTTAGTAATCTAACATTATTATGAACAATAGCAAAAGATTTTTTAAGTATAACTCTACTTGAACATGCATTCTCACTTATATCTAGAAGCATCCTATTTGAATGAGTAGTCACCAATACAAGCACATGCCCTCAAAATGCAAGCAAGAAATGATTATAAAATATTAAAATTAAAGTTTTAAATCATTTAAGCTTTACTTTAATTCTGATAGCATAAATATCTTAAATATGACTAACACATTTAAAAGTGCTTTTCTATTCTATTAGAAAATAGTAGCACATTGCTAACTTAATAAATAAATTAAAATATTAAAAAAATTAAAATATTACTATAGTATATTACTTTACAAAATATAAATATTAAAATATTAAAAAAAATTTAAGCTTTATTTTAAATTTTCTAGAATAAATTTCTTAAAAGTGCCTAACAAATCTTTTAAAATGTCTTTCTATTCTAGCAAACAAATTATATTTAATATAATAACTTGAAGCTTATCTCTAAATGTGCTTAATATAAATGTATTTAATATTTAGCTTATTTATAACTAAACAACTGTATATATATGTTTAATAATAAATATTTCTGATTTTGGTATCAGATAAACATTAAAAATTCATCCTATTAAATATATTTTGTACCACTAAAATAATTTCTATTACAAAGAAAGCTAACTATAACATGAATCATAGAATTTGTGGGAAATGAAAAACAGTCTTCCAAAAAATATTGTTAAATAATAAATTTTCGTTTCGTTACTACTGCATAAATAATTTTTTATATGAAAAGAGGCCTTTTCTATTAATAATAATACTAAAGTACAATATTCACAAAAGAGGGGCTAGGGGAAAAAGTCACCCCGCGAAAGTCACACAGCAACTAGGCCAGAACCATACAACTATTCATCAAAAAAATATATAAAAAGAGAAACCCTCAAGCTATGAGGGCACTTGTAGAAGAGGGAGGAGGATATTTGTCATCAAGATTTCCCCAAGCATTAGGCCCCGAGGTGTGGCTGGGAATTGACCAGCCATCATCCTTTTCTTCCTTTTCCAATTCTCCTTCCTCCTACTTGGGAGAAATAGCAAGCACTAGGTGGGGGACTTTGTAAGAAGTGGCAAGAGGCCACACAGGAACATTAGCTGAGGGCCAAGTAAAGGAAAAAGCTATAGAAATAAGCAAGGGAGGCCAGCTAACACCTACATCCCTTCGAGGAGGAGGAGAGGCAGAGTGGCGATGCCACTGATATGGAGTCCTGGAGTGCCTGGCAGAGGAACTCCAGTTGTGATGGTGCCTCCTAGGTGGAGTGTGGTCAGCTAAGAGAGAGTCCATAGGTACCCTAGCAATAGTACGAGGGGCATTTCCCCAGTGCTACAACACCCCGTGCAAGTGGGCGACCTCAAAGGCCACCTTGTTAGCCTACACCTAAATCTACATCATGACATTATTACATAAATATGCCTTAGGATAAAGAGAGATATGAATATCTAGAGAACTGTGAGAAAAAAGAACAACATTTCATTCTTTCCATAAAGTAAACAAGATCTTCATCCTAGAAAGCATGCCATATCTAGGTATATTGGGAAGACATTCTGGAAGAGTCACCAAGGAGCACCATATGCCAAGAAAAAGGCTCACGCTAGAAAGGTGAAAAATGGTTGTGAATCTAGATCTAGTAATTCTAGGGATGATGAAAAAACCAAAAAAATGTGCATGATGGTTTTAGAATGATCACTAGAAGGGAATTTAGGGTCAGGCACACCGAAATTCTAGAGTCGAGCTCCCAAAGGTAAGCCTTGGTAAAGTAAATACCACAAAAAATGAGCAATCTTAGGCTTAGTGATGGAATCCCAAATAGTGCGAAAATGCTAGCTCCAATTCTTCTGGGAAGAGGAAAGATGCCGTTGGTAGTTGAGAGAATCAATCATGGCCAAAGGGGGTACAAGAAAAGAATATCCAAGATTGAGCTTGTAACTAATGAATGACATAGAAGGATACCATTTCTAGTCCTTCCACCAAGGTTTGACTGACTAAATTCCCAACTTGTGTAGGAGGTGGGGCAGAATGGCTGTAACCAGCATGTCAAAAGTTTGACGAGCTGGTCAGATTAGTTGAAACTAAACACAGAGGTCATCCTAGGAGTGGAGACTCATAGTGGCTCTGGAAAATAGGTCTTTCAGAGTTTGAATGCCACATTTATGAAAATGAAGAGAGTTCAAACCCTGGATTTTGGCAAGAGGGATCCCTTGCCGAGAAAACAAATGGGACCACCAAATATTCTACTGGTTAAGAGAAATACCATCATGAAAACCATTCCTAGCCTAGCAAAGCTAGGGCTTGATAGCTTCCCAGGATCTCGAGATACTTTTGGGAACAAAAGTGCCCTGGATTTGAATAGGGGCCTTTATAACAAGAAGGGTTTGAAAGACAATCCCCTTCTAGGTAGGCTTGTATAAAGGGTACCCTTAAGAAATGTACTGTTAAAGAAAAAATTTCTAGGCCTCATTTCCTATGAGGCACCACATGATCTATTTCGCATAAAGGGCCAGCCCTTGTTTCTGAGTATCAAGCATACCAAGCCCACTAGAGGTCTTTGGGAGGCAAAAGAAATCCTAGGCAACTCTATGAAAACCATGATGGTCAATTCCAAAAGCCCAAGGAAGTCACACAATAATTTCTCAAGCTTCTTGTAAGAGGCTTTGGAGGGAGCCCAACATGAAGAATATTACACATGTGTAGCTGCTAAAACCTTGGAGTAGATCTGAAACTTTCCTGTGAGAGAGAGTAGCTTAGTGATCTAATAGGTAAGATTTGTTTCAATTCTAGCTAGAACTACATTCCATAATTTAGTAGGAGTAGCTTGAAAAGAAAAGGGAATGCCTAAGAAGAAGAATATTTCCCCATACTAAATCCTTGACCATCCAAACTAAGAAAACTAGGGTGGATCAGGAAGGCTAGACTGCCTATAACATAAGGTTTTATGCCATTGAATGGCGGAACCAAAGGCAAGACAAAAAGTGTCTAAACACTGCAAGGCTGCCTTGATATTCTCTTCATCCTCTTCAAGAGTGAGAAAGGAATCATTGGAAAAATGGCCATTGACCAATTGCTGAGAGGAGTTTGGTAGAGAAATTTTGTGAACATGGCCCATAGTAATGGAGTGAGAAAGCAATTAGCCAAATCCTTCAGCTACCAGAACATATAAGAAAGGATCAAGAGGACATCCTTGTCAAATTGACTGAAAGAGCCCAAAAGTAGAAGAGTATTGACCATTGATGATGATGCAAATAGAGGCATCACTAAAAGCATCTTCACAAATTGAAGAAATCTGGGGCCAAAGTCAAGAGTGTGAAGTATAGCTAAAATAAAAGGCTATTTAATGTGATCATAAGCTTTAGCAAAATCAATTTTAAGAAAGAGGGCAATCTGATGAGATTTATGAGCACATTCCATACCTTCCCAGACCGCAATGATATTATCAAGAATAAATCTTGATTTAATAAAACCAATTTGCTTTGGCTTGACAATAGAAGGAAGAATGTGATGAAGTTTGAAAGCTAGAGCCTTGGAAATGGTATTTTAAGAGACATTGAGCAAGGTAATAGGCTGCCAATTGTAGATATCCTTCAGATCCCCAGCTTTGGGAATGAACTTGATATTGTCCTAGTTAATGAGTCCCCCAAGAGTTTGGGAATGAAAAGCTTCAAGGTAGACCTAGTGAAGATCATGACCAATGGAATCCCAGAGTGCCTTATAAAATGCACAAGGAAATCCATCACATCTTGGGGCTTTATCATCAGCTATAGTGATCACAACTTCTCAAAGATCATACAAGGAAAGAAGCTAATCATAGAGAACATGCTGAGAGGGGGAAACACATTGAGGAACAACAACAATGCACTCAGCAAGGGCTTAGTCACTAGTCAGAGAAGATCCCTGAGTGGAAAAGACATGTTCATAGTGACAAACAAAGGCTTACAAAATATCAGGAAGCTCCATGAGGAGACTGTGATCTTCTTTAGTCCTGGTTATGGCCACATTGGTATGACGAGCATGAAGAGAAGCAAAAACTTCTTTAGAAGCTTGGTCTCCAACTTTTAACCAGTGCATTAGAGCCATGATTTGGGTACCTCTGGTAGCATAGTTGTCAACAAATTTCTTCTAATGATGTATCTTGGCAAGGTGAAGTTGTAGGTTTTGATTGAAAGGATCCTGGGCTAAGGCCTCAGTGGAAACATGAAAAGGTTTGGTGTTGACATCATAGGATCTACGATGATACTTGGAAATTTTTCTACCATAAATGCAAAAAATGTGTCATACACTAGATGGCATCATTCCACCATTGAATCCAGCCTCACAACTAAGATGGCCAAGGCTCGAGGTTCCAAACCCAATGAATGTGGGCCACTGTGTAAGGGTGGTGAAGGACAAAAGTATTAAAGAAAAATTCTATGGTGGGAGGTCGTGCCTTAATTGTCTACATACAATATTAAATTGAATGGGGAAATGATCTGACAAGGTCACATCAACAAGAGGAGTAATCGGTAAGGCTTACTTTTTAGAAAAAGAGAAAAAAGATTGTGTGGAGATCATAGCATGATCAAGCCTTTTATGAATTCTTTCAGATGAAGCTTTGAAATTAGACCAAGTGTGCTAGACCCAATCAGGATGGCAACGACCAACATTGGGATCAAAAAGTCCTAATTTATTGTGTATGTAGTACCAAGATTGTCTCTCTCCAGCTGTCCATTGAAAGGGAGAAAGGCCATCCTTTTTAGAAGCCATTCAACCATATTAAAATCACTACAAAAAAGCCAAGTTGTAGGTGGTGGAGAATCTTCAAGCCAACACCAAAGGTGAGATCTCTCAACAACATCATTGGGAGCATAAACATTAACTATGCCAAAAGAATCATTCTTAATAATGAAAGTGGCCCGAACAATTCTCTGCATGGGATCTGAGCCATGATTGACCGAAAAAGAATGCCAATGAGGAGAAAGGAGAGTAACAACTCCACCTTGACCAACCTTGAGTTGAGAATAGAGAGAAAGGCTCTTACGCAGATAAATTTACAAGTCGCATCAAGAAAAAAAACAAAAATTTTAACTTCCTAGAGGCATAAAACATCTAGATGACTAAAACGACAATGCACATCCCTGAGAAAAATCTTTCTGGGTAGGCTTGTCAGACCTCAAACATTCCATGAGATTTAATTCATGGAAAAATAGTATCGCCCATACCATCACCTTCCCCAAGGGAAGCAAAAATATTTGTTAAATAAGTTAGGGCGAAATCATTCCTAGAAGACTCCATGGAAATATTTTGCCATTTTTCTTAAAGCCCTCAAACCCATTTTCAACATGCCTAAGAGGGCTACGAGAGTGGTGAAAAGGAGTAGGAGATGGAATAACAATAGCCACTTGAGGTGTGTGGGCTGAAGGAGTGGCAATACTAGAGTCAAAAACATCCTTCCCTTGTGAAGCTGGAGGTGGCAGTTGGGATGTGGAAGCCGAAGTAGTAGGCTTGGCTTTCTTGTTCTGATGACCAACTATAACCCTATCATCTTTCTTGGTTTCCTCTTTTTTTCCAACTTTAGCTAGTTGAGAACTAGAATCCTTGGGAGGAGACTTGGTATGAGGCACTGCTAAAGAGTTCTCCTTAATCTTGTGCTCTGTAGATTGATAGTGATAACATGTGCTGGGAAGGTTGAGGCAGAGTACCTTCTGAGTGAAGCTGGTCTCACTAACCTGTATCTCAACAAATTCCTTGAGGTCCCTAGAAAGGTCGACCTCAACACAGAGCCTCTTTTGAGGCTGAGGATTGAGAAAATGGTCATGCTTGCTACATATAACCCTACCTAGCATTTGCGCTATGACATGCATGAATGGCCAACAAGGTAGAGGGAGACTAGGAAACTCGACCCACATAGGAACATTCAGTTTCTTGTCATCAGAGATGGAAAAGTCTCAAGACTAGCACTGAAAAACTAAAAGGAAAGCCCTAAGACTCCAGGGTCCTTTGGAAAATATGACATCCACATGGGAAAGGTTAAAAAAATGAAACAAAAAAAATCCCTTGGTGAGGCTCTGAATGTCATCTAGGTGGATTCCATGAGAAGTCCAAGATTTCACAACCCAGTCCTTAATAACATGTTTAGGAGGGTTGCGACCAAGAAAAATAGCCAATAAGGATATGCGTTTCAAGCCAAGAACATGCATCACCAAACTCATGTATGAGAAAAACAATATTAGGCTGAAACATACCTCATGAAACACTTTGGGAACAAACTTGTGAGGTCATTTTTTTGGCAGTACCATTGCTATCCATAACTACACTAGCACCAGCATCAACTTCTGGGTGAGTAGTGGTCGGAGTCATAAATACTAAGTTATTTCCCACAATAACTATGGAGTGAAAGGATAGAAAGATGTAGAGAGGTGATGCAGAACTAAACCCTAGCAGAGTGTAGCAGCAAGATTGAATCTTGTTTACCAAATTTTCACTGCTTGGCCAAACTTTTTCACCCCATAAATATTAAAAATTTATTGTATTTAATCTTTTTTGTGAAATAAACTAACTATATAATACCCAGTTCGTTGGTCAAATATGGAACATGCATTATCCTTGTAGCATCGAGCATAAAACAACAGATTTTTTATTTGTGTGAAGAATCGATGGATTCCCAACCATTTAAAGCTGTAGTATCCCTAGTTTTGCTGATGACTAATGTGTTTGTAAGCATTACGGCTAAAAGAAGTTTGGCCGAGGAAGCGTATGAATCGATGAAACTACTGAAGGATGATACAGGAAAATTTTTATATTTTGTGACTGGTCTAATGGAAAACTAGAATGCTAAGCTTGAGCCTCAAATTATCGAGAGGTGCATTAAAAGTTATGACTTCGTAGACGTCGGGGCAAAAATAATAGTAGAGAATTTGTTGGATTTATCTTGAGAGAAGGACAAAGTTTCCAGTCCTGTGAGGGCTCTGCAGAATATGACTAGTGAGGCATACATGTGTCTCGATTTAATTAAAGACATGTCAAGGTTGAAGGAACTGTACAACAAAATCTATATGGACGCCATCTGTCTTGCTCAAAAAATCACAAACACTAAGAATCTAGCCAATCAGCTTCTCCGCCAGGCTCGCCCTAATTCAGATCGGGAGTGACGTTCGATGAGCTTTCAATTTTCTTTCTCTTGTCTTGAAATGATATAAGCTTCCATGAAATAAAATAAGCCTTCAATAAAAATAAATTTTTTGAGTTTGTGTATGCATTTGAAGCCGATGAGAATATTAGTTATTTTTATGTAAATATCAAAATTTTAATACAATTTCATAAGTATAAATTTTTAATATATTTTAATTTGGTTAATTGTTCAATTATTTAAGATTTATACTTTTAATCAATTTGTCATCATTAAATTTTCACTCAAGAACATACAACTTTTCCAATGGAAATTAACTAGAGAACATCCACGTGGCCCAATTTGCCAGATAGTGGCAAGGGCATGGAAAAAAAGGTCTTCCAATGGAAATTAACTAGAGAACATCCACACGGCCAAATTTTCCCAGGGCATGATCCTGGCCTCCTGATCCCTGGCTCGTTGTGAGCCATTCAACTTCACTAGTAGACCAAAGGCCCATTGACATTATTCAAATTATTTTGATAGGATATAGGTTTAAATTATGTAAAGATGAAATTGAATTTGATCGTTAATATTTTTTCATATATTATTAAGAAAAATATTTAGTAAATATAATTAAAATAATTATTTAATTATACTTTGGTTTAATTATAATGTCAAATAGTCTATAATAACAACAAAACACATAACTTTTTATAAATATGTAAAAATTAGAATCATATTTCTATAATTTAAACCTATATCTCATTTCTATATATACTTCTTCCAAAATAATCATAACACTTTATCTACTAAAATTAATCTAATTAAGAGAATTATGAAACCAAGCAAACATTAAGACACGTCAAATGATCACCACACTTCAACGAAAATTCTATTGTCTCAATAGCTCATAAGAAACAATCTCAAAATTTTCTCCTTGCAAATGAGAACAAGAGGCCTCTATATAGGTCCTTGAAAATAACGAAAGGCTCAGATCAAAGCAATAACCGATGACCCAAATTTTACCATGTCAGCCCTAATTAAAGTTAGTGCACAAAAAGGAATCTACATTAATGCAAAAAAGAATCCACTACCATAGTGGGTAATAAATACCCACTATACATGCACACTCGTAAGGAAGGTGTGGTATAATAAATGACCATTACGTGTTCCCATTATGCATTAAATACACTTGTTGTCCTATCTTTGACCTCTTTATTCGAATACCTAGAATCTATCTAGCACTATTTCCAATTCTTCCACACTAATGCTAGGTGTCGATTCTTTCTTGAATTCTAAAGTGACCATTTCTCGCTTGAACTTCTTCAAACTATCATCCTAATTTAGTACCAAGTCTTGAGTTGAGTGCATATAATTCAAGAATATAGAGAGGTTCTCATAATCTTCCTTCATGAAAAATATTATCTGAAAGGACACCTCCAACTTTCTTTTTATGTTGCCTAAAGTTATCTCTTCTTTAGCGAGCCTTTGTGATAAAAGTGTGGCAACATTGTTGGAAATATCCTTTTGGATATTATCAACTACTTCCTTCAGTCAAGTGGATTCCTTAATGAAATGCTCAAACATTTCCTTGGCCAAAAATACTGCTCTAAACCATCTAGAAAATTCATATGCTCCACCATGCAACTTTGTAGTTACCTCATCTCTATAGATGCACTCATCCTCCCAAGACCCCTCCATACACTAGATTCGGGAAAGGATGGTAAGTGCTCTGTTATGTATCTTTACCAAATCCTTGGCCTGTTTGTAGGCCTCATTCTAGATGCCCTCCATCCAAACCTCTACCCCTTGTGCAATCCATCTAATTCTATCTATTCCTTCAACAAACTCCATAGGGACAACTAGAGGAAAAATTGATGGATCCTTCTTATTAACTGGATGAGATAGGTTTCTTATGTAGTCACCTAGGGCTTTAATTTCACCTTTCTACCTCTGATACTTCTCCTCAAGATTCTTTATTTTGTCTTTCATTTCCTACTTGGAGTCATCAAAATCTTCCATGACCTGTGCCCTAGATGCATGACCTAAGTCAACTTCAGTTATATTATATTCTTCAAGAGCTATTTCATCCATTTATTTATCTATCATTGGTGTTAGAACCTACAGGATCCTGGCTCTAGATTCTCCTTAGATAACCTTTGTGAACTTCTTTTCCTTTCCCCTTTCATCTGATCAGTTGACTCGGTCTAGGATTTCATGTAATTCAACTGTTGGGTCAACTTCTTTCTCTTGGCTTCTTTTAATCCTCTGTCTCAGCCATTTTGGAATATCTATATCCTGATATTTCTATACTTCCAACTATTCTTTTCCTTGGATTGTTCTGATATAAATTTCTTCATCAACCCTTGGACCTTTTATCATTTCCATAGGGGCTATAGCTTCCATTGCAGGAAATCCTTCTTCTACTGCAGGAAATTCTATCACTATTTTTGGAACTTCCTCTTGTATTATTTCTCTTTCTAGGAGTCTACCAAGACTATCCTTAGTGGTGATATCTTTCTCTCTACTCCTTTGTGGAAATCTTTCATTAGCATTGATACTCAGTATGTCCTGAACTGACCTATTTATGTGGTCTTGGTCCATCATTCTCCTGGTGATATTTGTTTCATCCCTAGTGAAATTTCCTGTCTCTTGTACACTAGGTGTCTGACTAGGTGAGGATGGAACATCTATAGATATTTATCTTTTATATTGTGGTTCTTCAATGTGGAGGTCTAACTTCCTCTTTCCATGTACTTGTTTAGAAACACCCTTATCCTTTCTGCGCTTTGCACTACCTCAATGGAATTTTTGCCTGTTCCATTTCTCTTCCTTGTGGCTGCCTTGATCTTTCATCCATAAGTGCTTGATGAACCATCACCTGGTATGTCTATTCCTCCTTCAGTATGGCTACCTTTTTTAATTTCCTCCCAATCTAGTACCTAGTGACTTCCAAGACTGGTCTAGACAATGTGTCAAGGTCTAGAACTTCTTTCCTTGACCAATCATAAGCACTAATTTCTCTCTTTCCGGGGCAATATCCTTTTCTTCACTTTGTGCTCATCTGCAACATTTTCCCAGAAATCCTCAAGGTGCACCATATGCTGATATATGATCCCTACCACTAACTGTATCTTGTTGTAAGGATCAAAGTTTAGCCTTTTTGTATCTCCAATGATATTCCCATTTGAGTCCTTGATCATTCTATCACTAGACAGATAATGTTTGCACATTCCACAATCAAATCAACATGCTAAAAGGTAGGAGGGAATCTAGCTATAGCTATGATTCTACTATTCACAATCCAGGCAACCAAGTGTGTTGGGTGATGATCTTTGTAGCCAAACATCGACCTCTAGAACTCACTCAAATCGAGGCATCCAAGATTTGTGTCCTTCAATTCAATCCACTTCAAGATAAATTTGGACTCTGGGTAGAATTCTCTCTATTCATTCTTGATCAATTGCCTCCTACTAATGCTTGTTGCTCTAGGCTCCACCATCTACGAAATAGAAAATAAAATTATAAGAGCACAAAAAAGAAGAAAAAAAAATTTAGAAATTTGTCAGAATTTTTTCATCCTTTTCAACAATGAATTTCCTCTCTCTCCTCATGAAAATTCATGCCTCTTATCAACTTGCTGAAGAAAATCTAAAAATTTTACAAATCTCTCCACACTCTTCAAGAAATAATCCTTTTAAGTCCTCTCAATAATTCCCTCAAGTTTTCTTTTCTCAAATTGTGTGAGAATGAAATAAGAGAGCCCCTCTCTAATAGAGTTCTGAAACCTAAAAAGCTGGTTTAAAGATTGTAGGGTAATTTGGGAAACTTCTTTACTTATCTCGTAAGATTATAATTTTGAAGAGATTCTTTGCCACTTGTGACTTGTCTAAGTTTTTCTTCTATCTTTTTTAGAACTTTCCAATTTGAGAGCTTTTGTCTTCATAAAGAAGTTCTATCCATTTCTCACTTTTCCAATTTTCCAATTTTTTTAATTTTTTAAAAGTTAATTCATTAAATATTAATAAAATCAATATTTAATCAATTTCATATTTTAAAACATAAAATCAAAAAATCCTTTTAAAGCAATTTTATTTTTTGTGAATATTTATTTTTTATTTCTTTTTTTTATCAATTTTAGTCTTATAATTAAATATTGATAAAAAGCAATATTTAATTTATTTTTTCATTTTGATCCAAATCTATTTAATTAAATTTTTATTCCCCTTTCTATTGGGACTCATGCTTCAAGTCGATTTATTTCTTGAATTGTAACAAATTGGATTTTCAATTTGATTCTCCAAAATCAGACTTTGAACTTCACAAATTTACCAGTTTTTAACTTGATTCGATCCCTAGAGTCTATTAATTAGATATTATATTTAAGATTTAATATTTAAATATAATATTTAATTTTTTTCCAAAATTCGAGATGGACTTTTCTAATTTTGACAATGTTTCGAGACTTGGAATGATTTGTGCTTGATCATACTTTGAGTAGGATTCTTCTTTGATCCTTGATTGTTTGCTCAGCAATCGTCCATTGACTTGTTTTGACTATGCTTAAGGGAGGCTAGGAGTGGGATTCTACATTGGTGGTAGATTTTGTCCTTTGCACACATTCCTTTGTAGGCCTTGCTATTAGGATTAGATTATGATCTCTGAACCCTAAAACCCCTTTCATTTTTGCATATCCGGTGAAAATCCAAAAAATAGTACTTCATTGAAAATATTTTTATAGTACCCATATTCATCATGACATAAAGGATTAAAAATGTAAGGCTCCTTGTGATCATCCATAAATCACATCAACACAGAGCTTATCCATGAGTCGAGGAACCTTGGAGTTATCATATGATATTCTTGCAATCTTAGCATACGCGATACTTTTTTCAACAGAGGATAGGATATTTTGGTATTTTGTTCTACTGTTTGGTGAGTCAAAAAACACACATCAATAGAAATTGATGCTAGAAGGAGGGCCAGAGGGGTCCCATCACTGATGGGTGAGTTGTGAAATAGGTCACAACATGTGGCGACTCCATCGGTGAGATGTTGAAAACACTTCAAGGATAAAATTTTTACTTTGAACTTAGATTCCTTGGTTAAAAAACTTACGCTATCATGAAGAGAGAAAATGTATCTCGAAAGGGGAGGAGAATCATATATTGGATCAAGACACTGTCATTCTTCAATCACTTATGTGTGTGCAAATGTATTAATTTCCACTCAACAAGACCACTTAGAAACCTTAAGATCGGTCATGGCGAGCTATATATTCCTCTTAGCTCCAAAATCATCATGGAAATTGCCCCACTACGAGTCATGCATCTATAGTCCTGATGGATTTGTCATTGTAAAACCAAGGGAGGTTGCTCAACTTCTAGTGAATTACTCTTTCAAACACCTATGGAGATTTCCATGTACCCCCCAAAATTAAACTACTTCATCTTCATGCTCTTATTTTCTCTTTTATATATTGCATTTTTTTCTTTTCTTTTGGCTTGTGATCAGTGAAGCTCACTATGGGTTTAGGAATTACAATGGCACTAAAGAAAGATTTTTAAACTTTCACAAGCCATGATATCTCCCAAACTAACTAAGATGGAATTGGAGCACTAGTTAGGTGTGAAATATATAGCAATCTCAAAGTTTGGGTGTCAAGACACAGTGCATGGTTAACCTCTCGAGTCAAGTTTGTGTTCCAACCTAATGATAAACATAAGAAAGACAACCTTAGTTTCTAGGGATCTTTATAAATAGTTATGCAGGAAATGAGATAAACAAGACTTGGTGGAATCTTCAAATGAAGTTTGGAGTCACACAATGCCCCTACACAAATGGGAATAGCCATACCTCCAAGCCACTTGTCAAAAATCAAAATTGAAACCAAAATGAAAATGAAAGAAAGCCAAAACCACCTAAACAAACCAAGATCATGGACAATAAAACCCTACAAACAACTAGACTACAAGAAAACCGAAATAACCTACACTATAGAAAGCCAAAATCCTACCAATGGGAAAGAAACGATGAGAAAGGAAATAGGGGATGAAAACCAAAATCCCCTTTAAACTAAAAGAAAACCAATGAAAGCAGAAAGAAAAAAAAGGAAACCAAAAACAAGTAATAGAAGGGAGACCTAGACTAACTATATACAGGGTAGGCTTCTAGAAGGAAACCTAAGGGAAGAAATAATGCTTGAGGAATTTCGCATTGATGGGCAACGAGACTTCCTTTCCTGTCAGAGTTCTCAACTTGAGTGCATTATCTCCTAGTATCTCAAAAATTTGAAAAGGCCCCATCCATAGATTATCAAACTTGTTGTCATCACCTTTCTTTTCATGGGCCTTAACCCAACAAAGTACCAGATTCAAAATTTGAAAATCCTTAACTTTGGCCATTCTGTTGAACCCTCTCTTTACCATAGCTTGATGTTTTGCAAAATTTTCCAGTGCTTGATATCTTTTCTATTCCAGGAGTAGTAACTATGTCAAATGTGTATGTGCTATTTGTGAGACCTACCTGAGAGTCAGATTTATATTGCTTTGTTTTCCATGCTTTCAATACTTATTTCACAGATATACTTGACTATTTGAGACACTTATGTATTTGACGATTTGTTGAATCTTATGCTATATATTTGGTACATGATTATGTAATCAGGGTACACTCGAGATGCTACATGTTTCAATTTAGTATGAGTTATGATGATGTCACACATGATGTTTAAAATGATTGCAATGAAAAGTTGGTTTAGGAAATAGAAGTTATGGTTAGTTGATTAATTTATAGACATAGTTTTTAAACCATGCAGTATTGATGATGTATTGTATTTATATCATGTTGATTGGACCTACTGAAATGTGCAATGAGTGTGCATGATAATTTGACCATGGATCTAAATGTGGGGATCCAGTATTGGAACTTATGTTTATACCATACATTTTATGGTCCTCTTTGTATAAAGAAACATGGACCTCGTTGTATAGTCTTTAATTTGTGAATGTGGTTTGCATACCTATATTTAATTTAGTAAATGTAATTGTGACTTAACCATGTCATTTGTTTTAATTAATGTGCCAAATTTGACAATTGTGGTTTAAGTGTTCTCATGGTTAGTATATTGTATTTGATTGGGTCAAGGGCTTGACTAGGGTTTAACTTTAGAGTAGCATCAACTTACCTTGGGTTGGAAAGTTTCTAGATAGTCAACCGGGACTTGAAATCCGTGTGTAATCTTTAGGCGGAGTTTAGGAGGGTCATTTGGGCTCCCATAGGTTAACTGGGGTCAATTTTAGCTACTCGTGTTGGTACCTTAGGGGTTAGGGGTCATTTTCAACCCATTAAGAGTCTTAAAAGTTATTTATGACTCTCCTAAAGTCAATATTTTCAAGTTGGTTGAATTTGAAGAGTTGTGAGGTTTTGGTTAACCTCTCTCCTCTTCCCAACTTCCATTCAACTCCATTTATGGTGAAGTAAGGCAAGTGGGAAGAAGGGAATGGAAGTTTCTTCGTATCTTTTGATTGGATCCTAGATTTTAGGAGGTTTTCCTATTTAGGGAAAGCTTGAAAAATGGTTTGAGTGTTCACCCACTCTCTAGATTTGGAGAGCTTTTCAGTTTTGAAGGAGCTTAGGAAGGACTAGCTTGGAATGGGTTTGCATTCTTAGTCTTCCTCCTTTTCTTTGGTCAAGGTAGGATCTTGTGATATTTTTTTTAATTTCTTGCATGAGTTTGAGCTTGGAGCTCCATCAATGGAGTCCATGGCTTTTCAAGGTTTTTGGTTTGAAATTTAAGTTATGTAAATTGTTATTTTTCCTTTGTCCGTTCTATTTGGGATGGGATTCTTCAAGTCTTACTCACTCTAGGGAGGGTGGAGCAACCTTGAAGGGGGTAGTAAGAAGAAGACCCAGGATGTGCGGAGTCTCCCATGCATGGAGTGATAAACACGGGGTTTCATGATACCCATGATGCCAAGTATGGCCTATGGTCACCTAGGGGGCATAAGGAGATTTGACCACATCTTCTTGAAGATGGTTATCCCAAGTCCATGTGTGGCTTGGGAAATTTGTATTTGTACTATGGCTTCTTCACCTTTTAATCCACCTCTACCCTATTTCATGAAGGCCTCTTGGAGGTTTTCCTCTTGTTGAAACATGTTGAAAAAATTTGTTGAAATTTTTTTATGTTGTCTACTTCCTTCATGTATGAGTTTTGTTTGTATCATGTTCCAATTTGGATACCCTAGCTCGGGAGTGGCCATGAAATGACCTAGGTTGGGAGGTGAGCCTCTGTGGTCAACCTTACATTTATAGGTACCCAACTAGACACAGGGCTTGTTGGATTTATGGACTTAGAGAAGAAAAAAAATCTCCATTTGAAAATTATTCTAAATTTAATTTTCAAGTATATGCCGAAATTTGGAAATTGGGGATTCCTTGTAAGATAAACATTTGATTTTATAGAAAATTTGAAAAAAAAAATTGTATATGGAATAATGTGGAATTTGGAAAATATGTCCTTTTGTTGATTAATTTCAAATATACCATTATTGAATTAAGTGTAAGAATTATTTAAAATTTAGAACATTAAAATATATGGTTACATAAATAGATGCAACTTACATTTTCATTTTGTCATTAAGATACAAATATATATTCTCTTACTATAGAAGAATTTATTTTAAAAGTATCATTGAATTAAAATTAAAATTTAATTTTAGTTTATGATTAATTTATTTAGTTTGTATTTTGAATGCAAAATGAATTGTTGTATTAAGGACAAAAAAAAATATAATATTAATTTATTTATTATATACTTCGTATATTTTTAGAAATATTTCCAAAAAAATAAAATGTTCGAAATAAAAAATCTACAAATACAAATTGTTAAGATTGTTTTATGAAATGCAAAGACCTATTTAATTTTTTTTTTAAAATCTCCTAATACTCTGTTTAAGTATTCAGGAAATTTTATTTAACACCAGTAAATTAAGTTGCTTAAATTAGATTTAACTAATATTATACATATATATTTATAAATTAAAACCTTAAATAAAATTTAATTAAGAATAAAAATTATTTTATTATTACAATGCGTTGGGCGCATGTTTTAGAAACAATTAATTTCTTGTGGGGTTGGGCGGACCAAAGCCCAAACACCCACACCCCTCGCGCTCGGAGCGACATCTGAGGCCGGCCTCTACGCGCTGCAACAGAGTAGTGGGTGGAGCAGCACTCAATGCTGCAATGCCCCCCCCCTGCTCCCCGTCCGCACTCCTCCTCCTCCCCACACCACTCTGCGCCGCCACCATGCCCCTATGTCTGTGCGCGCGCAAGTTAGGAGTAGGGTCGGGAAGATGCAGGGTTTAGCACCCCAAAAGAAAAACAAGCAAAATTTTTGACTTATGTAAATAGTATTTTTTTTAATTTGAGATTTAATAGTAATTAAATTATAGGTTGTGCAATTTAAAGTTATAGAGTAGTTTATTTATTAAAATTTATTTTATTAATCGCTTAATAGAAATAGATTTAATATTATATTTAGAGTAATTTTGGTTTTAATAGTATGTATTTGAAATTTCTTATTTATTTATTTATTTAATTAGATGTTTAATTTAGAATAACTAAATTTGATAAATTCAAATAGTATGTTTAATTTAAATTTAGAATTGAAGTTTTAAGTGTAGAGTAGATATTTAAATGATTAAATAATTCATTCAAGACATTTGTTTCATTGAATTCAGATGTAGATTTTAAATTAGTTGTTATTATAAAGATATATATATCCATTTAAATTGTTGAATTGATAAATGAAGTTGTTTAAATTAGTATGTTGGACATAGTTTATTGTTAATAATTTAATAGATGTAATGGTTGGATAAACTATAACTGTCAAAATTCTATGTAGAATTGAGTATCTTAAATAAATTATTTTCCTCTCTAGTTCACTCATTTATTTTATTAGCCTCATTCGAATTAAATATATGTTTGTTTGATACTATCCATGTAAGTCCTTTATGGTTAGTGTTTCTATCGAGCGGGTTACCACCGACTCCTAGTGGTCATATCTGGGGTCATTATGATTGTTTTAGGCTTGTTGACTGAATTCTCACGCATGGTTGACTTGTGGCCAACCATAGTCAAACCTTGGGATTTTCCTTGATTTGCATGCTCAAATGCTCCCTTTTATGTTGTAACACTTAGCAAAGTTTAGGAAGCCATTTTTATGTACAGTTGACTTTATGGTCAACTTAGTCAAACTTTGACATCACCTCGATTTGCATGCATAAATCTTACCCTGGCATGTTTTAGACTTAGTAGAATCCTTGTGGGACGTATTTGGGCATCGTTGACTTTTTGGTCAACAATTGGTCAACCTAGGTCAAACACTTCGGTTTCTGTGCCCAAGCATTCCTTAATGTGTTTTGTTTCCTTTTAGCTTGGTTGTACATACTTGGTACATGGTTGCTTTTTCTCAACTCTAGTTGACTTTTAGTCAACTATCTTGATTTGTGTGCCAGTCGAAGCTAGTAGACTAGGGAACCCTGTAGAATAGTTAGGATTTGTTTGATGAAGTTTGACTTTTGGTCAAACTTCCATTGTTTGACCCTTGGAGTGGTTCTAGACACTTCGATACTCCTAGTCATCTATTTTTTGTCTACACCATTTTGCATGCATGTAGAGGCTTGTGCCAGTTAGTGTTTCACTTCTTGGCTGTGTAAGTGTGTTTGTAGTAGTTGGTTAGTAGGTTTTAGAAAAAAATTGTAGTTTTGTTTTGCTCACTTTTTGGGCATGACACTATTTCTTCACCTTCCATGTATTCTTGCATAAACTTCAATGTCAGGATCCTCAAATGAATGGGAAAAATTAGACCTTGTCCATAAACCAAATGATAGGGAGACGTCCCTATAGAGCTCTTGATTCTTATTTTGTCCGTCCAAAGTGAAAATCTCAATTGAGTAGGCTAGTCCCTGGGATTTTTGTCCAACTTCTTGATAGTAGTTAACCTATTCTTGTTCGTTGACTAAAGTAATCTATTTCCTTGTAGATAGTAATTTGATGAAAACTTCAGAGTGATCCCATAATCAAATGCCCAGTTTGAAAACTTCAGATATTTAAATGTAGTTAGGACCACATTTAAGGATTTTAGGAAAGTGATGAAGATGTTGTTTACTTAGGAAAGTGATGAGGACCACATTCAACAATTTTAAAATAATATTGGTTCGCAAGTTTCCTTAACGTATTTGATGCATTGTAAACAAAATACTAAAGAAAAATTAACAAAATTTATTGGTAGATTTTGAACAATTGCTTATGTAGGATTTAAATATGTGGCCATACCCTTAAGAAAGTGATCTCGATGATGTTTGCCAAGAACACAACCAAAACAAACTCCATCTAAACAAGAGATGTGAGGTAGACCAATGACCAAGTTCTGTGTGCATTTGTTGGAGATATCTGTAATTCAGATGTAGAAATGTTTTGGTTCGTATTGAGCACAAAAATTTCAGCAATCTTCATTAAAGAAACATTTTTGGGAGAACATATGCACATTCAATCTAGCATAGATTATAATAATACAGAAAAACATTGGATTCAACATTAAACATATATGCATACACAATCTAATATAAATGACCTAGATTCTAGTTAGGTATTTAACTTCAAGATCTTGCAGGTGTGGGAACAACAACCTGTATGAAAATTAACAAAAGGTTCGTTGTTCTTAGACAAAATCCAAATCCTCGAAGAAAAAGGAAAAATAGTAGGGTTTTCATAGAACACGTTACGGTTTTAATGTTTATGTGCCGAGAATAGAGAATATTTTCCCACGTTTTGATCCTCTTTGTGCCTATAAAATGAAATGATTATAGCTTCTCAGGTGCCATGCAATTTTATAGAGTCTCCACAGGCGGGTCTCGAAAGGCGGTTGTGAATCGATAAGGCTGATCTTTAGTTTTTTCTATCCTCAGACAAATGTGCATCTAGATAAGGGTAACTATAGTGTTTATATTTAATTTCCTTTCTTAAGATGAATTCAATCACCACTGGCATTGAAAGCAGAAGAGTGGTGGTTTGTTAAGCCTCCACTTTCATAGCTTTTAAATTACCAATGACCATTTGAAAAGCAATGAACAAAATAAAAATGAAATTTTTGAGAGACAAAAACTTGTTGCGAATGAGAAAAGTCACCATTATTTTATACCATCAAACTTTTCTATGGGTCATTTTATTCCGTATCAGGAAAACAAAGGCTTAATATATTTAATTGCCAAGGGAAGACTAGTGACGAAAAACATGGTATTTTTTCCAGTTCATATAATTAAGTAGACATCTAGATGATCATATAGAAGGAATCCCAATTTTTATGAACTATGAGATTGTAATGATTAAACTAAAAGAACAAAAGAAAAGAATGATAATCTCAAGAACATCTTAACACTAGTACTAAATATAATGGAAATTCTAACATCTAATCTCTATTATGGGATACCATAGTGCTTGTTAGTTAACAATTATAGGATGCATATATATTTTTATAAAAAATTATAAAAATAGAAATATACACCTTTTCTTTTGGGCATTACATAGATTAATATAAATAGGAGGTAAAACATCAATTTCAACAAGTATAATTGGCATTTTAAAAGAATAATATTACTAAACCATAATAGACTCATTGAGGATTTGAAATGTAGAGGGCACTACATCTTATAGTAGCTTCAATAATAATGTACAATGGAATTGAGCAAAAAATAGATTCATTTTTCTTTATAATAGAGCTAAAATAGAATTTATCAAAAGCAGCATGTCAGATTGAAGAGAGATAAATAATATTATATCTAAATGAAAATTAGATTATTATTTAATTATATAATAATATAGAATAGATAGTGAACCAATGATTAGAAATATGTTATCATAAAAAAATGTGAATAAAAGAAATACAATATAGATAATAGAGTTTTATATAGAAGAAATCAATGACCAATGCATACCCTACAGAGATTAGTTCACCCGTATAATGTTCTAAAATTAGTTACCAAAATTAAATATTATTAAGAAGTTGTGTTTGTTTTTCAAATATTTCAGAGCTACCTTAACCATTTGATATAATAGTAACTGTGGAAGATCTGCCTTAGACTATAACATTATCAGCCCTAGGCTGGCATATTGAAAGTCTTCAGTAGTCGTGACACAAATGCGCGGGAAAATAAACCCCAAGATTTAACAAAAAGTGTCAACGAAATTATAAGTTTTACTTTCTTCCAAATACAGATTGAGATATCTGATCAATCAAAAAACTTCAACAGGATCACAATGTCAGCGTTCCACAGCACTTCAGAAGATCGCCGAGTTCTTCGGAAAACCATCTGTTGAGGAGAGTCGACTTCTCTTCTCTCCCCCCTTCTCCAGGCTCGAACAGATGAAGCTTAGAAAATTCATCTTTTCCGCATATAACAATCTGGCTTTGCCACATTGTCATACCCAAAACTGTGTACAAGTGAGGATAATGTGTTCCTACCGTATGGAATTGATTTTCCACATAATCAAACTCTATAACGCTCCCATTGCCAATAAAGAATAAAAGTTCAAATGCAGGTAAGGAGGGCAAGTAAGACGGTAACGGGATTCAGTAAAGGGCCTCCATACTCGTGTCTCAGGATCGTAACATTGTACAGCTGCCCAATCCCTATTTCCTTCCACCACATATAACTTGCCATCAACAAAGGCACTGTGGCAATTCATGAAGTTCCAACCCATCCGAGGAAGACATTCCCACTGCTCCTCCTCTACATTGTAAACTGCTGCACCACAACCAGAGCCCTGCCCTCCTGCAATGTATATCAATCCTTTTGCTGAGTCCACCGAACACCCAAAATATCTTCTAGCGTTAGGAAGGTCCGGACCACGCTTCCATCTCCCTGAAACATATTAACAGTATTTATTTGTTATTTGGTATTGTTTGGGGCATTGATATCTTTAAACGGTTGATGCGAAATGATACTAGTTTTTCAAAATAATTTATTTATTAAGTCTATTCTAGATGAGTTATCTAAATGAGCCAATTCTTGTTGAATTAACTAAACGAATATATTTTGAGAGTATATTAGCTATATAAAAAACTGTATCCTTAAAATGTATTATCTAAGCTTGACCGAAAAGAGATTGTTCCAAATAAAATTAGTTATGAAACTATAAATATTGGAATAATGTATTTTCTATTGGGAACATCATAAAGTGAAAAGAAAGAGAATACCGATCACACAACATTAGAACGAAAGATTAATCTGAAAAAACTTAAACATCTTATGGAAAATTGAACTATTTCTAATCTTATGTGAAAAATAAGCAGGTTGAATGAGAAAAACAAGAAAATATCATCAAGAAAATCATAGATAAAAAGTAACTCTTCCCTGTGGAGAAAGCCCATGACGAACAGTTTGTGATTAACCGAAACACAGTCAGAAAAATATGTATGACGAAAGGAATGGGGGCAGAGTTTCCAAAGATTTTTGAAGAGGATCGTAGAGTTTTATTGTGGAATCATTATCAACACGCACCGAGAGTATATCAATTCCTGGCTCGCACCAAATTTCTTTCTATTCTTATAAAAAAGTGGATTTGTCACAATATTTTCCCAGGAATTACCAACAGAGGTTAGCTTGTAATGAGAAGTGCATGGTACTCTAAGCAAGCACTTTCTGCTAAGGTCATCAGGAAGACCAGTAATAATTTCCATTGCACTATATCTCTGCAACTTTCGCTTAGTTTTACTGAGAAAAAATTTCGATTGCAAAATCCTTAATGTTTTTGATAATTAGAAGGTGATCTATTCTATAGATTTGTACGGATTTTTCTAGAACGACCTGACCTCTTCAGAATAGTTCATAAACAAACAAATCAGAAAGTAAATGTAAAAATTAATTAATTGATTGATAATAAATAGTCGTTGAAAAAGTGGAATCTATAAATATTGTATCCATGCAATTATTTATTTATAAATAAAAGTAATGATGAATCATTTATTTCCATGATAAAAGAATCAGTGTTGAATATTGGAAATTTTGGTATTTGTGTTCATCAAACTAAAAAAATGCCTTTAACAATTAGATGTGCAAATTTGAATCAAATTATTTTTTTCTTTTTAATTGAAGTATAGACAAAAAAAATATTTTCAATGTTCCTAAAGATATAAATTGCATTTGCAAATTTGTCTAAAACTAGTAAACTAGACCTCTATAAATTTCCAATTTATGTTAGAACTCTATGTAGAGAAAGGGGTTATTAGATAAAGAGGAGAGGATTGATGCATGGAAGGATCAAGAAATAGCCAGGGCCAGGGCACCTTAAACTATCCAGCCACCTCACAGAGTAAACACATGAAAGAAACAACACATAGAACACCAAGGAGAGAAGGAACAACACACACTTTATTGATTCATTTGAATTTATGTATACATGCTCGGCTGTGAGGCCTTCCTGGTTACAACCAACAAGATAATCAAAATATCAAACTTAAACTTCTCTTCTACCTTTGTACCCTTTTTCTCCACGCTTGACTATATCTAAAACGCCCTTATTATACTTGCCAAAATAGCTTAAAGAAGATTATAGATCATTAAAAAAGGAAGGCCAACCACACAAAGGTCTACACACATCCCAAGACAAGATCGCACCCATTAAATTTGCAACCTAAATTAAATATGCAAGTCAGCTCCAAGTAAGAACCATACAAAGACAAACTCAGTCAAAGAAGAATTGAGCATCAACAAATAACAGGTTCACTCGGCACAGGAAGGAACACTCGACCAACACTGAACAAGTAGATTTTCATCGCTATAAAATTTAGATCCTTTAATCAAGGTAATGGAGACCTTAGTAACCAGATTTTCATTCACCTATAACTGAAGGTTATATACATAGAGAACCCCATGTCTCAACCAATGAACAAAAGCCTTGGTCACAAGGGAATCTTCTTCATAAAGCATCTCAATATAGCCCATCAATTTTCTTGCAGAGAGCTCACTACAAACTACTTCTATATTTTTTATTTCTCATAAATGATGGGCTCAAGACAGTTTTGTGACCCTCCATTCTAGAAAAATATCAATTCATAGCCAAACGAAATGATAACACAACTGAGTTTTGAAGGGAAAAGATGACAGTGAGAAGAAGGGAAACTAGAAGGTTCAACTCTTTCAATATAAATGATATCATTCAAAGGACACCAATACTAACATCATCCTCCATCATTTCAATAGACATATTACACATCACACACTCTATAACCATTTCAAAGTAACATATAGAGATCCATTGGGATACAATTATTAATGATCCATTCTTTCTTACCTTGTAAACTGTCCCCAATGTTGGCTAATCTATCTGCCAAATGGTTGCCTTCATGGTAAATGTGTGAGATCATATAATCATCAAAGTCCCTAGGTAATGAGGAGGTTCCCTTCAAAATAATTAATGATATTGAGAGAATCACTTTCCAACCAAACCCTTCTCAAACCTTTCTCTCTAGCTATTTTTATTCTAGCATAGGCTACAAGCATCTCAAAAATGTGGTTTGTTTATGTACCAGATGAAGGGCCACCATCAAGATAAGTCTTCCATGATTATCATAGACTACTCCTTCACATCCTATACATCTAGGATTGCCCTTCATCATGCTATAGTTGGATGCTAAATAGTTTTTAGTAGTTATTTTTGGAGTTTTTTAAGTCTTTGTGAAGATCTACAAAAAAAATTGAGTTCACTATTAGAATAAAGAAATATTTTTTAAGTGCAAACATGAGAGTCACAATAATACACAAATCTTCATGTTTGTTGGAAAATGGTTATAAGATATGTTGAAAATTTGAGAAAAATAATTATAAGTAAATATATAAATAAACTAGGGTGATATAATTGTGAATATGTACTCAATTACAATTTCCCATGACACATTTCAAGGAAAAATAAGGTTTATTCACTAGTACAATGGTAATGAAATAGTTTCCAAAGTTATGTGTTATATCATGATAAACATATTAAGAAGTTGTGTTTTTTTTTTCAAAATTCACCATATATGTGAGAGCACAAAGTAGAGGGTGTTCTTGACTATTTATAGAGTTTCACTAGAGATCCATCCCAGCAAAAGATTTTGCCACCATACTAGGCTAGTGGGTATATGCTTATATTTTACAATTGTTTATATTTATTTTCATGATTGCATTCTTACTATAATCATGGAGATATTTATTGTATTTTCCTTGATTAGCATGATAGATGCCACATAAGCTCGGGTCTTTACTAATTGCATCATTTTGCAACCTAGTTCCATATTTGGTTACTTGTCCTATATTTAGCTCCCTTTGACTATTTTATTCCTTACATGCACCTTCTTGAGATTTCATCATATGAAAATTGATTGAACTCTCTTATTAGTGATTTAGTGATTTTAATTTTTTTTTCACACATAACTTCCATGGCTATGTTCTTGGACATTCGCATTTGAAAATTTATCTCTGAACTCTTGAACCTTGAATTCCTTGAAATGGATTTCCCAAAACATGAACACTTTCGACACTTGAATGTAAGCTTTGATCATGTGAAATAGGAACTAGAATTGGAACTCTTGGACTTGAATATCCCCCTCAAACATCTCGAACTAAAATTCCTTCTCCTAGAAAATTAAAAAAAAAACATAAGAATCAGGAAAGGAATTTGAAATAAAAAGTATTTTACATTTTACTTGAGACTCAAGGAATAAAACAAAACTGCTTCTTCTCTCCAACATCCTCTCTCTTAAAAATTTGCATTCTTTTTCTCAACACTTCACACTTCTTACAATCTCCAAAATCTTTCACCGTCAATATTCCAAGGAATCTCATTTTTGTTCTACTTTCTATTTTCCATTGATTTCACCACTTTTAAATTTAAACTATTAAATATGAAATTTAATATTTAGTCAATTTTCCAATTTAAATCCAAGACTTTATTTCCCAATTTTTTCTTGAACCTTGGCCTAGATTTAGATACATTTTTAAATGCCCTTCCAAAAGTCCAACACTTCCAAACTACATTTTTTTATCATTGTCAACTTCAAACTTTAAATATTATCATACAATTTACCCTAGAAGACATGCATTAGAGTTATATCCCTCAATGCTTTTTAAAAATTTTCTCTTGCACAACTCAACACAATAGATGTTCCAAATTTATCAAGATCCCCCCTACCTTTCACAACTTGTATCAAATCAAATACTTGAAGTCACAAAAGAGGCTTGCCCATGGTTAATCTTTCCTTGGTTCTATTATTTATTTATTGAGGCAAAAGAGGCATGCTTATTGGATGTTAAAATTGTTAATCTTTCTTTGGTTGTATTATTTATTTATTGAGGATAAACCAAGGTATCCCGTTTTATTTTATTTAGGAGATTCTTTTAGAATACCTACTTGTATTTTGTCCTCAAGTCTAAGTGGGAGGACATGTCATTTTTTATAATTCATTTAATAAGTAAATTATCTTTTCCTCCTTAATAGGAACTTGACACTTTGCACACACCCATTATGGATGATGACATTCTTAGATTAGTAAGTTACTTAGCTACTCTTATCCTAATCTCTAAAAAAGAGATGTTCTCCTCTCTTATTTTCTCTCTATAGTTAGAGTCAATGAGCTATATTCTCTCTCTTTAGGCTTCACCATTTTCATAATATCACAAAGGAGATTTTCTTTGCTTTTCCCCTTCCAAAAATCTTTTTGTCTCCAATCTTTGTTTTTTGGGTACTTGCTCTTAGTTCTTGATTATCGCATGATAATACATTCTTCTTTCTCTCTTTTCGATTATTATTTCTTTTCCTTACTCTCTTAATTGTTTTTTTACATATCCCTCGATTCTCTTTTAATGTTTTCTCATACATAGCTCAAAACATCCGATTTTCCAAATTTATCAAGATCCCCCTACCTTTCACAACTTTTATCAACCATTTCCTTTTAACATTATAAGCACACATGGGCCAACTTCTAGTATATTACTTTTTATGTACTTTACTTTCCAAGCATCCCTTAACTTATGTGTGTGTCCAAGTGCATTTATCCTTCCTTGACAGACACCCTCTTTTTCCCAACAGCGGCTATGCAACCACGAAAGTTGTAAACCATACAAAGGGGAAAAGAAACTACCCTTTTTTCGTATGTTCCATGATTTTATTTAAATCATGTTTTGTGTTCGTTCATCTACATTAGCTTTTCATTCCATGTTGGATGTACTAGGTGGATAGTTTCTTCACTACAATCAACAACATGCTCAAGGTTGTAGCCTCCCTCACCATATTCAAAGATATGATTGTCCTTTGAAAACAAACCATTTACTACTTATATTCAGTGTTGGGAAGGCATGGAGTTCCATGTACAATTTTTGGTCCTCTGTGGATTCTTTCATGAGTGGCCTTTGTGTATTCGAGGGAGTAGTCTTCATTTTTCTCCAGTGTTTAATATAGTTGGGAAAGGCTCATAGGCTTTCACTCTTGCATAGAATTTTACATATTGTGTGTTCTCTGGGTGCCCTATCTCCCAGGATAAAAAGGTAACATGATTGGTGTTGCCACATTTGTTCATAACAGATTTCTTCAAATCATGTTTCACACTCAAAAATGCCTTTCACCTTGGTGTCTTCTGCATAGGTGGGCTTGGACATGGTGCTCGGGGCCATTGAGACGATTGAAGATTTTACAAAAGAGGAAATTCTGAAAAATAACTTTTATTACAGCTCAATATAAAAATATTACAAGTGGCTGAATATATAGAATTCATAACCATAGGAAAAATAGGAAAGAAAACTAGATACACATGTATCTAGACAGGTTTTATTTGCTAAGGAATAAAACTAAAAAACAAAGAAAACTAAATTCTAAATATAAATATGCAAATCTTTGCACATTCCTTATTTCCATAAAACAAATAAAACATCACTTATCCACATACTCCCCCTTGATGCCGAGAGGGCTAACTATTCGATCTCTGAGTGTCAAAAACTAATCCTTTGCAACCACCTCCTTGAAGATATCTGCTATTTGTGCCTCTGTGTTGATGTATTTCAATTCAATTGCATTCTTTTGTACCAAATCTCTAATGAAGTGTTGTTTCAAATCAAAGTGTTTGGTCCTTCTATGATGAACCGGATTCTTGGCCAATTTAATGACACTAATGTTGTCACAAAAAATCACAGTAGGCTAGACCTGAATCTCACCAATTTCTTCAAGAAGCTTTCTGAGCCATAAAGCTTGTGTGACTGAAACATATTCCGCTTCTGTAGAAGAGAGAGAAACCATACTTTTCTTCTTTGAACTCCATGTGATTAAACTAGAGTCCAAATAAAAAAAATTACCAAATGTAGATTTTCGATCATCCAAACTACCTCCCCAATCTGAATCACTAAAGCCAACAAGCTCAAATTTTTTAGAAGAATAGTGAATTCCGAAATCGAGAGTGTTTTTCACATACCTCAAAATTCTCTTGGCTGCCTTCATATGTTATTTTGATGGATTTGTCATATACCTTGAAACCAATCAAACTGAGTAAGCAATATCAGGCCTTGTGTGAGTTAGAAACATCAAACTACCAACAATACTTCTATATGATGTCTCATCAGCAATATTAGCACCATCATCTCTACATAATACAACTCCATGAGCAATTGGAGTAGAAAGAGGTTTACAATAAGCCATATCAAATTTCTTTAGCATATCCTTTGCATACTTTGTTTGACAAACACAAATTTCATTTTCACATTGATAAACCTCCATTCCCAAAAAATACTTCATGAGACGGGCAAATCTTTCATTTCAAATTCATTCATCATAGAAACTTTGAATTCCTCTTTCATCTTAGAGCAACTACCCATATATAACAAATCATCAACATACAAACTCACAATGATAATATCATTACCTTCTTGCTTGTAATAAAGGGTAGGTTCACTCTTAATTCTTTGAAAGCCATTCTGTTGAAAATATCCATCAATCCTTGCATACCATGCACGTGGTGCTTGCTTGAGGCCATACAAAGCCTTCTTTAGCTTATAAACATGATCTTCTTTTCCTTTAACTTCAAAACCTTGTGGCTGTCCCACATATACTTTCTCTTCTAAGTACCCATTTAGAAAGGCACTTTTCACATCCATGTGATGAATAGACCATTTCTTTTGAGTTGCAAGTGAAATAATCATTCTAATAGTCTCTTGTCTTGCTACTGGTGCAAAAGTTTCTTCATAATCAATACCATACTTTTGAGTGAAACCTTTAACAACCAATCTTGCCTTGTATCTTTCCACACTCCCATCACTGTTATATTTGATCTTGTATACCAATTTCATGCCAATCTTCTTCTTCTCATGCAAAATATCTACAAGCTCCCATGCCTCATTCTTATCAATGGAATCCATCTCTTCATTCATTGCTTGCATCCAAACCTCATTAGTACATGCATCTTCAAAAAATGATGGCTCAAAATCAACTTGAGCAAGTAATGCAAAATTTACTATCTCACTTATTGGATCTTCTTCATGTTCTTGATTTTGACTTCTCTGATAATATCACTTAATCTTCTCACCCTTCTTGTAGAACTTGGACTTGAATTTGATGAGGGGCAGCTTGGTGGACTAGGAGATCTTGAAAAAGAACCATTAGTTGGCTTCTCATGATCATTATTATCAATAATATCATCATCCAAAATAGATTTTGGCTTTTCAACATGGCCTTTTTGATGACCATATACTCCCCCTTCATCAAAAATCACATTTCTTGAGACAAGAATCTTACTAGTAACGGGATTATACAATCTATAAGCTTTTCTCTCCTCACTATAACCCACAAAAATGCATGGTTGACTTTTAGTATCTAAATTTTGTCTATTTTGATTAGGTATACGAACATAAGCCAAGCAACCAAAAAATTTAAAATGATTTACATTAGGCCTTCTCTCATACCATGCTTCATAGGGAGTCATCTTGTCTAGGGCACTTGTAGGACTCCTATTGAGAATATAGACTACTGTAGCAACTGAATCGGCCCAATAAGTATTGTTCAAACCCTTGGTTTGTAACATGCTCCTTTCCATATCTACCATAGTATAGTTCTTTCTTTTAACCACTCCATTTTGTTGAGGTGTGTAAGCAGTTGTGAGTTGTCTCTTGATCCCATTCATCTCACAAAAATTTTGAAAATCTTTGGAGCAATACTCTCCTCCATGATCTATTCTCAAACATTTGATTGTATTTCCTTTCTCATTCTCTACACAGGATTTAAACCTCTTGAATGTATCAAGGGCTTCATCCTTATTCTTTAAAAAATAAACCCAATACATGAGTGCGTAATCATGAATAAAAGTGATAAAATATGATGACTTGCCCAAACTTTGTGTTTGCATAGGGCCACAAATATCAGAATGAATAAGTTGAAGTGGGTGATGAACCCTCCATGCATTTCCTTTTGGAAATGATTCTCCTGCATGCTTCCCTTTTTCACATCCTTCACAAATTTTTTTGTGCTCTTCAACCTTAGGCAATCCAAGAACCAATGCATTTGATGTTAGAATATTCAAACTATGAAAATTCAAATGACCATACCTAAGATGCCACAACCAACTTTTATCCTCATAAGCCATATTCACAAGTTGATTGTCATTTTCACCAAACTTCAAGGGAAACATCGTATTGTTTGTCATAGGAACAACTGTAATAACTTTATTGCCTTGATTCTTATCATAGATAGTACATTTCATATTTTCAAATACAACTCTATAATTCTTCTCACATAGCTGCCCAACACTCAATAAATTATGCTTCAATTTTAGAGTATAATAGATATCTTTAACACTTTTCATACCTTCTTTTGTTTCAACTTCCATGGCTCATTTGGCTGCAACCTCCATCGTATCATTATTACCAAGAGTAATATTGGATCTATAGTCATCATCAAGCTTTGAAAAAATATCATTGTTACCAGACATATGGTTAGAGCACCCAGATTCCAAATACCCAACATCACTCATATTATTTTCTGCTTTTCAATAACACAAGAATAAATTACCTAAGGAAGGATCCTATCGATGCATGTTTTATGACTCACCAAATAGTAGAAAAAAATACCAAAAATATCCTATCCTCTCTTGAACAAAGTATCGCGTATGCTAAGATTGCAAAAAGATCATACGATAACTCCAAGTTTCCTCGACTCGTGGATATGCTCGGTGTTGATGTGATTTGCTGATGATCACAAGGGGCCTTACATTTTCAATCCTTTATGTCATGATGAATATGGGTACTATCATAATATTTTTAATTAAGCACTATTTTTTGGGGGTTTTCACCAGATATGTGAAAATGAAAAGGGTTTAGGGTGCAGAGATCCTAATCTAATCCTAAGGGTAATGATAGCCAACGAAAGTATGTTGATGGACAAGTTCCTTAATTACCAAGTCTCGCTTCTCAAGTCAAGCAACAACTAGACATAGACTGGTGCAATCTTCAAGGGTTTGTACAGATAATTGAATTTAAGCACATGGATAGGGGTTCAGGCTAACTTTGCACAGCATTTTACAATCACTAAAGCATCAAAAGTATGAACCAAAGAAACTCATCAAAACATCATCATATTCTCCAAAAAGAATCATAACACTTCATCTACTAAACTTAATCTAATTGAGAGAATAATGAAACCAAGCAAGCATTAAGACACATCAAATGTTCACCACTTCAATGAAAATTCTATTGTCTCAATAGCTCATAAGAAACAATCTCAAAATTTTATCCTTACAAATGAGAAGAAGAGGCCTTTATATATGTCTTAAAAAACAACGAAAGGCCCAGATCAAAACAATAATCGATGGCCTAGATTTAGCCACCTCAGCCTTAATTAGGGTTAGGGCATAGAAGAGGGAATCTAAATTAATGCAAGGAAGAAACCACTACTGTAGTGGGTAATAAATGCCCACTATGCATGCATGCTCAAGAGGAGAGCGAGGTGTCATAAATGACCACTACATGAATGTCTATTATGCATTAAATGCATCTACCATTGACCTCTGTGTTTGAATTCCTAGAATCTACCCAATATGGCCTCCAAGTCATCAACGCTAACACTTGGTGCTGATTCTTATCTAAATTCTAGTGCCAACACTGCTCCATTTGACCTCTTCAGGCTATCCTCCCATTCTAGCAATAGATCCTGGGATGCGTGCATGTTGTTTGAGAAGGAAGAGAGGTTCTCAAAATCATCCCCTATGAATGAGTTAAGCTTAAAGAACTCCTCCAATTTCCCCTTCATGTTGTCTATTATTATTTCCTCCTCAGCCAACCTTTGCAACCACAATGATGCAATGGTATTGGAGAGCTCCTGCCAGATATTCTCAACTAACCCTTTCAATTGAGCTGACTCCTTACTGAAATGTTCAAACATGTCCTTTGCTAGAAGAACTGAATAATACCACTGAGAGAAATCATATGCTCCCTCTCCAATGACCTTTCTATCAACCAAGACTTGCCTAGGGGTTTCCATCAGCTCCTGCAAGTCAGATATTGCCCCATCCTCATAGATATGCTCATCTTCCCAAGTCTCCTCTATGCAACAAATTTGAGAAAGAATGGCCAACGCCTTATCATGAATTTGTACTAACTCCTCAGGGTGGATGTAGGCCTGATCCTTGATCTGCTTAATCCAAGTCTTTGCACCTTGAGCAATCCTCCTAATCTTGTCGATGGCCTCAACTGACTGGGTTGGAATAGTCGTTGGTGGATCAAAAGATGGGTCCTCTTCTTGAACTAGGTGAGGCAACCTATCAATGTATGCACATAAAGCCCTGTTCTCTTCCTTCATTCTTTGATATTTTTCTTCCAACCTCCTCATCTTATCCTTAAAAACTTGTGTTGAATCATCAAATTCCTCCATGACCTGTGCTCGAGAGGCCTGACCAAGATCTACCTCTGTTATGTGATACTCGTCAGGAGCAATTTGATCTTTTGTCTTATCAACTACTAGAGTGGCTATCTGCAAAATTTTAGATTTGAATTCTCCTCTGATGACCTTGGTGAATTTCTTGGCTTTTCCCTTTTCTCTTGATCAATTAATTTGATCGAGAATCTCTTATAACTCAACTGTGGGGTCTATCTCCTTTTCCTAGCTTCTCTAAATCCTCTGCTTGAGCCACTCTGGAACATTTGGATTTGGGTCCCTCTGTACTACTAGCTCTTCTTGTCCTTGCACTTCCCTAGTATCAATCTCCTCATCTCCAAGACTTTTTTCCATTGCTTCAGGGGCAAATGCCTCTACCATGGGAATCTCCTCTTCTACCACTAGGGCCTTTGCTTCTACCTCAGGAATTTCTTCCTTAATTATCTTCCTAAAGAAGACACCAAGACTCTCTTCTATCATCACATCTTGTTCCTTGCTTGTTCCTGGCATGAACCTCTCATTGGCATTAATGCTCAATCTATCTTGTATTGGTCTAGTCATGCATTGCTCTCCTTGATCGGTTCTTCTTTCACCTGCCTCTCCTTCCTACCAGGTGAATACTTCAATTTCCTGCACACTGGGAGTCTGGCTAGGAGAAGATGTTGCACCCTCAGACCTTAATTTTTTCTACTATGGTTCTTCAATATGAAGATCCAATCTCCTTTTTATATGCATCTCTTGAGTTGCACCCTTCTCCTTTCTATGTTTTGTACTGCCTGATGGGATGTCTCTTTCTTCTATTCTTCCTCCAGATGGTTTCCTTGGTCTCTCATCTCATAGTTGTGGATGACCCATCAACTTGTAGGTCCAATCTTCCTTTGACATAGTCATCCTTTCAAGTTTTCATTGTACCCACCACCTTGTGAAGTCCACAACTAGCTTTGTCAATACATCAAGATCCACAATCTCATTCCTCTACCAATCGTAAGGATGAATGACCTTTACCTTATCTAGGTTAAAACCTCTTTGGAGTACATTCGGATCCTCTTCCATCTGATCAGAAACATGGACAATCTTACATGTCCTGATTAGGTCCAAGCATAATCAGGAGCACATTCTCTTCCTGACCTCATTCTCATCAACTGCATTTGCCCAAAAATCCTCGAGGTGAGCCTTGTGTTGATGCCTCATCCCTACCACTACTTGAATATTATTATATGGGTCAAAAGTTGACCTTCCTAGATAGAGTGGTAGACGGAAGAATTTCAGCTCATCAGATGACCTCTCAGCTGCCGGAGGACAAGGACACACTTCAACTCCATCACCTCCAATGGACAAGGGGAACTCTAGTCCTAGATTCTTCCTCTTCTTCAAGACTTTGTCATAAGTTGTCAACTACCTAGTGACTTCCAACAAGACCATTTTATCAGTAGGTTATCATGGAAGCTTGAATGGCTGCTCAAAGAATCCTTACAATTTGATATAGGAGAAAGTGGGAAACTGAATGAACCATGCCCCGGATTCCTCCACCAGCTTCATTGCCTTAGAAGACAATCTCATATGTAATCCCTTCTGCAAGGTTCTCATGATGTGCATTGCAAATGCATCATTAACTCAGGTGTAGTCATCTATATCATGTAGATGCAGTTGTGCGTAACAATCATGGACCCTTAACCTTGGACTTCCACTTTCGAGGAATCCCTTGTACCTCAGTCCTTCATACCTTGTATTTCATGCCAGGATATATATTACATATGAGCTCATGAAGAATTTCTTCATATGCTCTAGATTCCTCAGCTGCTCATCGAGGTTGTCGCCAATCAAGCCAGCCTAATCAATGTGATTGAACTCCTCTACTACCTGTTGAACAAAGTACCACATCCATGTCTCGAACAGGTAAGAGTGGGGTAAGCCAAATATCTTACTGAGCATCATTATTAGATCACTCTATTCACGGTGGAAATCCATCCATACAATCTCCTTGGGCAACTTAGAGTAGGGGGTTTTATTCCTCCTCATCCATTTGCTGTTGATGATCTCATCACAATGTCGAACCCCTATTGTGTAGACTCAGTGTGCCTGCTCCTTTGTCTTCAAGACCAACCTTTGAGATGAAGGGATCCCAAATGCTTCAGTAATGGCTAGACGAGAGAGATCCGCAGTGATATTTCCATCTGAGTCCTTGATCATTATGTCAATGGACTGATAATGTTTTGAACATTCCAAAATCAACTCAATATGCTGAAAGGCAAGAGGGAATCCAGCTACAGCTAAAATTCCATTGTTCACAATCTGGGCAGCCAGGTGTGTCGAGTGATGATCTTTGTATCCAAACATCCTCCTCTAGAACTCACTCAAATTGAGGCATCCAAGATTCGTGTCCTTCACATCAATCCACTTCGAGACAATCTTGGATTTCGGGTAGAATTCTCTCTATTCATTCTTGATCAATTGCCTTCTGCTTACGCTAGTTCCTCTGGGTTCAGCCATCTACAAAATAGAAAGAGAAAAAAAACTTATAAGAGCATAAAGAAAAAGCAGAGAGAAGCACTTCATCCCAAAATTCAAAGATCTCCTAGAATTTCTTCATCTTGTCTGAAATTCAATTTTCTCTCTCCTCATGGAGATTTTTACCTGTGATCAACTTACTGAAGAAAATTTTGAAAATCTCACAAATTTCTTCACACTTCCTTGGAAGTAATCCTTCTCTCTCTTCTCAAGAATGCTCTCTCGATTTGTGTGAGAATGAGATGAACCAAGCCTTCTCTTATAGCCTCTGAAAAACTTGGAAAGTTGCTTTAAAGATTGCAGGCTAAAATTAGGTAGCTGCCTCATTTTAACACAAGTTTCCATTTTTGTTGAAAAGATTCCCTACCACTTGTCTGTGGTTTTCTCCCGCTTTTTGGAATCTACCAATTTGAGCACTTTTTCTTCATGAAGAAGTCTTCCTTTTCCCCAATTTTCATTTTTTTTTTTTGATTTGGAGAGGTTAATTAATTAAATATTAATAAAATCAATATTTAACCAATTTGAATTTTAAAACATGAAATCAAGAAAAATCTTTTAAAGCAATTCCTACTTTTTGAATTTTCCATTCTTTAATTGCTTTTTTTATTTTTATCAGCTTTTTGTTTTTAATTAAATATTGATAAAATCAATATTAATTAATTTTTGATTTAAAATCCATATCAATTTCCTTCATGCCCTTTATTTGAATTTTTTTTTTAAAAAAGATTTATTAATTAAATATTAATAAAAAAATTAATATTCAATCAATTTCAAATTTGAAACCCAAAACCCAAAAACTTTATTACTTTGATCTTTGAACTCGGGTGTGTGTTGGATTTTGACTGAAGCACTCATTTCGTGACCTACCTTATTTGTGCTTGAGAAGATATCAGAGCAAGATTTTGGGTGAGTAAAGGATTTTCTTCATCCCACATTCTGTGACTTCATGAAATTTGTACTCCAAGGAATGCGGGAGTGGGATTCTTCATGTGTGAAGGATTTTTTCCTCAGCACACATTCCATTACCTCATGCTATTTATGCTTTCAAAGAAATAGGAGTGGGTTTTAGCATGTAGCGGATTTCTTCTTTGAAGAGTAGTTCATTGACCACGTTGATTCACGCTCTGAGGAAGCTGGAATCGAGATTTTGGCATAGTGAAGGATTTTGTCCCTAAGCACACATTCCATGAGTGCATGCTATTTGTGCTCCAAGGAAGCTGGAGTCAGGATTTTGGGCGTGTGAGGGAATTTGTCTCATGCACATTAATCTGCGACCAAGGCAAAATTGTGCTCTGCAAGGAGTGGGAGTGGGATTTCCAGCTAGTGAGGGATTTCATCCATTCTACAGTCTCCATTGACTACATTGAATCATGTTTTGAGGGAAGTGGAAGTGGGATTCCTAGGGTGCTGGAGATTTCTTCTTTTAAAACTTTCCTTCCTCCTTCCTTGCTGTGAGTCCATCATTCTCGAGAGGCAGAGGCTTCGGTTGAGACTGCTGCTAACAGAGACATCAAAACCAAAAGGGCCAAAGCCAGATAGGAGAAAGAGGAAGGGGAACCCATCACTGATGGGGCAATGTGTGGAACAGAGGCCACAACATCTGGTAACTCCACGGGTGAAACATTGAAGACATTTCAAGGATAAAAATTTACTTGGAACCCAAATTCCTTAGTCAACAAACTTACACTATCATTAAGATAGAAAGCATAACTTGAAAGGGGACAATAATCATATATTGGATCAAGACACCTTAGCTCTTCAATTACCTATGTGTGTGCAAATGTGTTAAGTTCCACTCAACAAGACCACTCAGAAACCCTAAGATTGGCCATGGAAAGCTATATATTCTTCTTAACTCCAAAAGCATCTTGGACATTGCCCCACTGCTAGTCAAGCATCCATAGCCCTGACGGAGTTGTCATTGTAAAACCAACAGAGATTGCTCCACTTCTAGTGAATTATTCTTTCGAACACCTATGGAGATTTTCGTGTACCCCCAAAAGCCAATTATTTCATCTTCTCTTTTATTTTCTCTTTTATCCTTTTCAATTGCTATTGCATTCCTTTCTTTTCTTTTGGCTCATGAGAAGTGAAGCTCACTATGGGTTTAGGAATTACAGTGGCGCTGAAGCAAGATTTTAAAATTTTCACAGGCCATGACCTTTCCTAAAGAAACTAAGATGGACTAAGAGAAATAGTTAGGTGTAAAAAATATAGCAATCTCAAAGTTTGAGTGTCAAGACACAGTGCATGATTAACCTTCTGAGTCAAGTCTGTGTTCCAACCTTAATGATAAACATAAGACAACCTTAGTTTCTAGGGATCTTCATAAACAGTTATCCAAGAAATGAGATAAACAAGACTTAGTGGAATCTTCAAATGAAGTTCGAAATCACACAATGCCCCTACACAAATGGGAACACCCAAACCTCCAAGCCACCTTGCAAAAACCAAAACCACAACCAAAAGAAAAGAAAATCAAAACTACCTAAGAAAACTAGGCTTAGGGGAAACAAAAACCCTAAACTAACAACTGAACCATAGGAAAACTAAAACAACCTAAACTAGAGAAAGCCAAAATCCCACCAACGGGAAAGAAATGAAGGGAAAGGAAATAGGGGAAGAAAACCAAAATCCCCTCTAAGCTAGAAGAAGATGAACGAAAGCATGAAAAAAGGAAAACCAAAATGAAAGAACGCAAGGGGAAACCTAGAATAACTATGTACATGGTAGGCTTCTAGAAGAAAACCTAAGGGCATAAATAATGCTTGAGGAATTGCCCATTGACAGGCAATGGGACTTCCTTTCCTGTTAGAGTTCTCAGCTTGAATGCATTATCACCTAGTATCTCAAAAATTTGAAAAGGCCCCATCCATAAATGGTCAAACTTGTCGTGATCGCCTCTCTTTTCATGGGCCTTATACCAACAGAGTACCAAATATGAAATTCAAAAATCCTTAACTCTGGCCATTCTGTCGAACCATCTTTTTACCACAGCTTGATGTTTTGTGAACTTTTCCAGTGCTTGATCTCTTTTCTCTTCCAGGAGAAGCAATTGTGTCAGTCGTGTACATGCTAGGTATTCTCCTTCCATGTATTCCTGCATAAACTGCAATGTCAAGATCCTCAACTAAATGGGAAAGATTGGATCTTGTCCATAAACCAAATGATAGGGAGATGTCCCTATAGAGCTCTTGATTCTTATTTTGTCTACCCAAAGTGCAAATCTTAGCTACGTATGCCAGTCCCTAGGATTTTTGTCCAACAACTTCTTGATAGCACTTAATAGATTCTTATTTGTTGACTCAGCTAACCCATTCCCTTGTGGATAGTAATTTGATGAGAACTTCAGGGTGATCCCATAATCAAATGCCCAGTTTGAAAACTTCAAAGATTTAAATGCAGTACCATTGTCGTATATGAGAGCACGTGGACATCCAAATCTCATGACAATATTTTCTTCAAGAAACTTGATGACAACCTCCATCATGCAATTCTTTAGTGCTTGAGCTTCTGACCAGTGAGTATAGTAATCAGTAGTAGCTAGGATGTAACTATGTTGTCCTGAAGAGGGTGGATTAATTGGACCAATAAAGTCTAACCCCCATTTTGCAAAAGGTCTTACTTCAATAATGGGTTGCAAAGGCATTGTAGGATTTCTCTCATGTGTTGCCATTACTTGGCAAGTGTGATAGGTTTTTACATGTTCGTAGGCATCTTGAAATAATGTGGGCCAGTAATATCCTGCTCTTGAAATCTGGTGAGCCATAGAGAGACTACTTCCATGACTGGTCCCATACTTTCTATGAAAATGTTCTAGGATCTGCTTTGCTTCTTCTTTTCTAGCACATCTCAAATAGATTCCATCATGATTCTTTCTATATAGAACTTCTCCTTGAAGCATAAATTGTTGGATTTTCATTCTCAAGGAACGCTTTTGGATAGAATTTAGGTGTGTAGGAGACTTGTGATTCAGGAGGTAGTAAACAATGTCATCATACCATTCATCTAGGGATACTTCTTCCATCACATATACCTGTTGAACCAATCCAGGACCAGTTGTTGCGATTGTTTGTGTCAGAGCTTGTCCTCAAACCAGCTTCATAGTTTGTATCTCCATGTCATACTCTTGAATGATAGACATCCATTTTCCTCTTCTTTCTCCAAATTCTTTTTGCATCAATAGTGTCTTCACTACCACATCTAGGACAATTGTATAAACCTTGCTTCTCAAAATATAATGTCAAAATTTCTTGATTGCCTTCACCAAAGCATAGGTTTTCTTCTCTATGTTTGGATATTTCAATTCTACATCCTTCAATGGTGAGCTCATCAAGGCAATAGGATGCTCATCTTTCTCCTCCAACTTCTGTGTAACGATAGCTACACAGGTATGCTCTGATGCAAATGAGTAGATGTAGAATGGTCTAGTGTAATCTAGACTAATCAAAACATGAGCATCCATAATTGCTTTCTTTATCTCCTCAAAAACCCTTTTTGTTGCAGGTGTCCAATCTATCTTTGCACCCTTCTTTAACATGTCATTTAGTGGCTTGACTATTTCTACAAATCCTGATATGAACTTCCTTACAAAATTGATTTTTCTGAAGAATGACTTTAACTCTTTCTGACTTGCTAGCAGCCCCAACTTTGAAATTGCTTCGATGTGCTCATGATCGATTGAGATTCCGTGCTCTGAAATCACATGTCCCAACAATTTTCCCTTGGTGACTACGAACATGCATTTCTTTGGGTTCAATGAAATTCCATATCTCCTACATCTCTGAAATATTCTCTTTAAATTAGTCATATGATCTTCTTTGTGCCTAGAAAACATAGTGAGATCATCCATGTATATAATAATGCATTTACCGACCAAATCCTTGAAACCATAGTCCATGGCTCTCTAAAAATTGGCTCTGGCATTAATCAAAATAAAAGGCATTCTTCTATATGTAAATGTGCCCCACTTAGTGGTGAATGCAATTTTCAATATGTCTTCTTCTTCTACCATCACCTGGTTATAACCAGAATAACCATCTAAAAATGACATCATTTGGGATCCGTTTACAACTTGTATCACTTCATCTAACGATGGCATAGGATAATTGTCCTTTTCTAAAGTCCTATTAAGATTGTGAAAATCCACACACAATCTTATTTCTCCACTCTTTTTTCTAATAGGAACCAAGTTGGTGATCCATGTGGAGTGTCTGACTGGAAAAATTATTCTAGCAGAAAGTAATTTCTTTACTTCTTGATGGATCAGTGGCTCTAACAAGGGATTTATTGGTCTCTACCTTTGACGGAATGGTTTACTATTTGGCTTCAGTGGGACTATGTGTGTGATGAGGGAGGTATCATAAGTTTTCAAATCTTCATATCCCCATGAAATCACATTTGGGAATTCCCTCATAAGCTTCAGAATATCTTCCTTTTCCTGAGGAGTACAAACTTTACCAATAAAAACATTCTTGACATTTTCTTTAGCTCCTAAGTTCACTTTTTCACATTCCCCTCCTTTAGTTGTCTGATACTTGAGATCACTCAAGCTGTATGAATCAAAAATTCTTTCTAGCTCAATCATACCCTTAGGAATAGTATTTGTCCTCAAATTCATTATCTCATCTATTTCAAACTGAGCTTGCTGTGGTTCTCCCTCATCAATGACTTGTGCTTCAAAGACCCTTGAACTTGTCAGGAAATCAAGGATATGCTTATCATCTTCAAATAATTGGAAGTTTATTATGTTGTCTAGAATAGATGGAACCAAAGTCAATTCAACTGTGAGTTTCTTCACACAATCCATGGCTAATGGTTCCAAAGAACTTGCAGATTGAGCCAATGCATTTTCTACTGGATTCCATGTCCAATTTATTCTTTTAATTTTGAAGGCATCAAAGCTTTCAATCAAGTCCCAAACTCTGTTGTGATATTGATCCAATATTTTATCATGACATGCATACTATTTTCGAACTTGTCCTACCACTATGTCTGAATCTTCGTGTATGTATAGGATCTTGGCACATTTTTGGATAGCAAGGAGCAAACCAATAACTAGTGATTCATACTCAGCCACATTATTTGTGCAAGGAAACTACAATCTGTGCGCTGCGAGATAGGCTTCCCCTATTGGGCTAACAAGTTCAACACCAGCTCCACTTCCTTTCTTTGATTTTGATCCATCGAATGATAAAGTCCAGACTTCATCATCACCTAGAGTACTGGAAGGTTCACCCATTGATTTCTTGACTTGTTTCTCATGTTCTTCAAAAAATTTATTCTCATCTTTTTTAACTTCTTCATATTGTGGTTTTGAGGTCACTACTTGACTTGGATATTCCACATTGACAACTTCAAAATTTTGTGCCACTGATACTTGTGGGAGCATCCTTGAAACTTGTGCAACTGCAGCTCTACACATTGTGCATGATATTTTAGAATGAAAAGCATTATGTATTCTACACTAATTAGGAAGTAACAAATTTTGAATATGAGCATCTTTCCCCAGCTTAACTTCTTGCTTAACAGTTTTTAACACAAAATTCCTAAAATTTTCAAACATTCCTTCTATCATTGATGGTTCTAAATTGTTATCAATTTGTGCCTCTACCAACCTAGGCATCATGTATGGGCATCCTCCCTGTTTGTAACCTTGTACCATCAAAATTTCCCTAGTTTTAGGTGTGTAAGAGCCCATACTTGTTTCTATGAACAAGATCTGATTATCTTCTCCATATTCTATTATCAACAATCATAGCCTTGGTGTGCTTTCTATCCTTATCTAATTTGGGATTCCTCTGCATGGAAGCCACATGTGTGAGAAGTCAGTTGCTATGTATCCATTCAATTTCCTTGCCCATTCTCCACTTAAAAGAATTCCATACCCTTCTGGGATGTCCACAACTGATATGTCGATACAACTCTGAACTCGTGGATCTGAAGCCAATTGCATATGAATATTATTTAGTTCTCCTATAACTGGAACTTCTATTTTATCCAGCTGAGTCACCTTCTTATCTGTTTGTAATGGGACTAATCCCAATTTTCTACATATATCAAGGGGCATTACATTACTTGATGCTCTAGAGTCAGTTAGATAGTTATGTAACATTTTTCCAAAAATTTGGACTGACACAAGGAAAGGGGCAGACTCTTCTTTTCCCTGGTAGAAAACCATAGGTTTTTATGCTCTAGGGTTGAATTCCTCATTGTTCATATTCTGTCAAGTGTTGCTCCCATTCTAAATAGAACTTGTTTGTTCTACAAGGGCAGTGAGATCTCTCATTGTTTCTTCTCCTTTAAATGAAGGATCATTTTGCAAGAATCTTGCCTTAGAAAAGTTTTGTACCATCCCGATGAAGCTTGAACTTTGTGCATTTTCAACAACATTTGTGTTTTGTGCAAAACTAGATTGAGGATTGTCAGGGGGACCTCTGGGTGGGTATGAAGCATTCTATGAGATGATCTTCGGAGGTGCATCATTTAGACTTCCCAACAATGTATCCCTTATGTCAGGGATTTTCATTAGTTCATATAGTGGTAGACTTACTTTTATCTTCTTGAATTCTTCCAGTACACAAGAGCTCAGCCTCTTGAATTCCTCCCTAGGGGGGTTTTCTTTCTACCCTTGTTTTTTATTTTTCTTTTGTCCTCCATTCTATGTAGTAGAATGCATCATAGGTTTCCCTTTCTGATTTTGCAGAGCATTGGTCACAACAAACTAACCTCTTTCTCCTTGTGCACTACCACATTGTCAATACTCAGATGAATCCCTAAGGGGACTTGGAGTATTACTGGCATTGGGATGTGGAGGAGTTGTAAAGTTATTTGGACGAGTTGATGTTGTTAATGGCTCATGATTTCTATAATTTCTTTGATAAGTCCTCAATGGAGCATTTCCAGATGTTTGTTGAAAAGCTTGAACTTCACTTACTCCTTCCACTAGGACACTATTGTAAAGTGGAGGGAAAATAAATCCATCCCTCTGTAGTGGCTCATTTGGGGAAACATGTGGAGGTTGATTCTCTAGTGGAACTTGATATCATGGCACCTCCACAGGACCGTTTTCTGATGTAGGTGGGAATTTATGATTAGTTTGTATAGGCATGTAATCCTGAGAATTAGGTGGAAACATGAAATCATCAAAGACTAACACCTGGTCGTATCTGGGAGTGGGTACTAACTCATATCCTATAGGTGGAGGATTTTCAGGTGCAGTAGATTTTCTTACTTCTCCTTTGAAGATATCAGTTTCTCTTTGAAACTCTTGGCATTGTAACTCAGAATGTTGATTACTTTCATGCAGTCTACACCATCTAGAAAATGTTGCTTCTACTAGAAAAACTTTGTCAGTAGGTTGGCTTTTAGAAGCTAGTGGATTGTCTAATGGTGAAGGAACTCCGCCATTGTTTGGATTTGTATTCCATGATCTTTTATGGTACCCTTGATTTTTATTTCAATACCCATAACTTTTTTCTTGATAACCTTGATTATTGTTCTGATATCCTTGATGAGACTGATAATTCCTTTGAGAATTTTGCATTTGATTATTCTGATTTCTGAGGTAAGTAACCTCAGTAGATAACTTCTTGACTTGTTCTATTAAGTCTTTCATTTCATCTCATTCTTCCCGAGTCCTTGTGCAACTAGTCATATTCTAAAGATAGACCGGTTGTTCCAGTGTTGCGTGAGATATCAGAGCTCCTAGATGTGGCACTAGCTGATTAGAAGGAGTAGGAACGGGATTGAAAGCAGGAGCATAGCTCAACATCCCTTGATTCAATGTATTAGCATTTCCAAAATAAGAAGGTGCTCCAAAAGTGGTTGCTGGTCATTGTAAACTGATCTTCTTGGCCTCAGCATATGCTTGGATTAAATTTGTAGGGGCCCACTAGTACAAAAATAGCAATATATGACCAAATAAACTACCAAAAATTGTAGATAAATGACCAAATTTGGTCACATGACCAGTGGTAGTTTATTACCGGTCATTTATCTCGTGACCAAATTTATGACTAAACTATTTTAGTCATTTATTTGGTCATTGATTTAGTCATTTATTTGGTCATTTGGTAGTTTATTTGGTCATTTATTTGGTCATTTGGTAGTTTAATTGGTCATTTATTTGGTCGTTTATTTAATCATTTATTTGGTCATTTATTTGGTTGTTTATTTTCTCATATATTTAGTCATTAATTTAGTCATATATTTAGTCATATTAGGGCACGATGGAATCGAACCATCATCCGACTACTTGTAAAGTAGGTGCTCTTCCATTGAGCTAGTACCCTTTAAAAAATAATCATGCCATGTATACTAGTACTTTCCACTAAACATGATTTCAAGTTTTTCCATCTATAGTTCAAGGGTACCAAAGCTTAAGGGGATGATGACTAGTGATACTTTAAACTCAATGGTGAAGTTATTCAATGTGCAATATAAGAATGACGTGAATGATGCCATTGGAAAATACATTACATGTGGCTTGTTCCCCTTATTATAATGACAAGCATATATCTTTAGGGGAAACCAACCACATTAAATAGAGATGAAGTATGTACCAATGATCATACCTTCTACATTTTAACTCCTAATTAACCCATCAAAAGCTTTACTGCTTTAGAAGTCCACACTCCTGATAACCTACCAATCTATTGCACTTCTATCCAATACATCAATCATAAAATTAGTATTATTAAGAAAAATTAATACGCACTAAATTCAACTTATAAAAATTGATAGCCATTTTCCAAGATCTCCTATTTTTTTATTTTGTGACCTAGGTATTTGGTCATAATTGGGAAACTAAAGTGTTCAAACAATGATTAGTGATTCCAGTGCATTGCTGACTTGTGGCATCCTTAAGTAGTTTTAAGGTCAATGTTTAATGTTACAGAAATACCAAAGCTAAATTGCTTTTTAAAATTAAGATGCATAAACACAATGCCGACACAACAAAAAAATAGGAAACTAAACAACATTACAACATTTATAAAACAAAGATAAAAAATAGCTTATGCACACCAGTTTCATTTCTTCAAACTGAAATCCTTTACTGAAGACCAATTGACATCCTAAAACTTGCTCTACCCATATAGCATTACCTTGATGAATTTAAGCCCATGTTTGCTAATGGGGAAGGGCCTGTGCATATTTGGGGGACATCTCCTGATTCAATAGATGCTGTTGAAGATAGGGACATGTTTAATGCAGTGTTGAATCAGTTAAAAATCAAGCAACCTCAAGGAGGTATAGCTAAAAGTGATGAAGATGCTTTGGCAATAGCAGAAAAAATTGGATACCTTGTGGTTGTTAGACCATCTTATGTTTTAGGTGGCCGTGCAATGGAAATTGTCTACAGTGATGATAAATTGAAGCAATATTTGGAAACTACTGTTCAAGTAGACCCAAAAAGGCCAATACTTATTGACAAGTATCTCATAGATGCTTGTGAAATTGATATAGATTCTTTGTCAGATTTTGAAGGTAATGTGGTTGTTGGTGGTATCATGGAGCACATCGGACAAACTGGGATACACTCTAGAGATTCAATCTATTCTCTTCCAACAAAAATAGTCTCACCTGCATGCTTATCAACCATTAGATCATGGACATATAAGCTGGCAAAGCAACTTCAAGTTTGTGGATTGATGAATTGTTAATATGCAAATAACTCCTACTGGTGAAGTGTACCTCCTTGAAGCAAATCCTAGGGCATCCCGAACAGTCCCTTTTGTGAGCAAGTCTATTGGTCATCCTTTAGCAAAGTGTGTTGCCCTTGTAATGTCAAGAAATACTCTACAGGACATTGGTTTTAAATAAAGAAAGAGTTTGACTTTCCCTAAGTTGGTGGAAGCATTGAAAGTAAGTTAGTGGCTCATATAAAGATAATATAACCTCAGAGGGCAGCCTACTTTTCAAATATAAATAGGTCAATTCATCCAATCAAAAAGAACAGTGTAAAATATCCATAAATCATCTGATGTTGTTGAAATAAAGGCAAGGTGATCTAATCAGTTTTATTCCAAGTGATATCCACCCCACTGACACTGTTGAAGCAATGTTGGAGCATTTTGGTGGATAATGGTCTCATTATATTAGTTATCCTTCTATGCATCACCATTTAAGAATCTACAACAATACATTTCTTTTTCTGAAATATTTCCAGCAGATGCTGAAAAAATTGAGCCCACCATTGTTACTCTACTTGAAAATCTCCTTCCTAAGTAGTAGATGCATTGGATGGAAATGATTTTGTTTATTAAAAAACTAAATTTGATGTGTCCAACAAAGTATTTGAAGGACAATAATAGTAATGGATCTAGCAATGGTTTCCCCTTCTATGAGACCCCTTAGTAGCCATACTTAAAGCCTATGTTGCATGGGTACTCATGCCCATACCCCTGGGACGTGTACAGGGTACTAGTACACATACCCAAGTACTGGGTACTCATTGGAGAGTATCGTAGCTAAGGACCTTGATTAAGATTCCTGATTTTTGTTTGTGTATCAACTTGCTCTTTATCAAGCTCATTTCAACATGTAATCACTAATCAGTTTGAAACTTTGACACAATGATTGTACGACTTTCAATTTGTGTAATTAATCTTCAAAATTAAGGGTTGATAGTAAACTTTATCATTGTTCTTGTTTTTAAAACTCAATGTCTATAAGGGTTATTTTGTGTTCAAAAGTATTGTTGTGTTTTAGTTAAAATAAGTGTATTGAAGTCTAGGTCTGTGAATTTTAGAGGTGATCCAGATGCTGAATATTAGTGATGTGCTATTTCTTTATCTTAACTATTATATGATTTCAAGCCAAATCCTTTGGGTAGTGCTCTCTGCTACATGTTTTTACCCGTTGAATCCTAGATTTTCCTTTAACTCCACTATGTAGTTGTATTTATTGACATCTACTAGTTTGAGAGGATGGTTTTTCTTGTTCATGGTTATTATTGTTTTTTAATTCTTTATTTATTGTTAGATTTTGGAAATTGCAAGACTCATTGCCTAAAAGTTAAAATATAGCTAATTAAGATTGCCCCATTCAAGATTCTGCCTCAACAAGACATTTTTGCACAAGATGATCTATAGTCATTGAAAATTAGATGGTGGCCTGGGGAGTGGGCATGATTGCATGAAGAGTTACCTTAGCATTTAAGTGACAGGATCGAAATTGGATTGCTTCCACATACTTAGCATATGTGTTTAGTAACTAGCAACTAGCTAATTATCTAGCTGGTATTTATCATAGCATATGTGTTTATAAACATGAACTTAATTTATATGTAACTCAAATTTTAGACCCCCTTTAACCATTTTTCAAAATTAGGATTTATAGAGAAAAATTATCCAGCCTTTCTCTATGTTGTTGATCTAGGCTTTCTTGGAGCAATAGGGAATATCAAAATTTTAGGTATTTTTCATTTGATGCTCCTTTGACTTGGGTGTCTCACATGCATCATTATCATCCTTCCCAAAGGAAGTACCAATGATAGCGAAATCAACCAACCCATTAGATTCATTTGATTCCACCGTAGACAACACTAATCTAGATTTGTAAGGAGCATGAGCAGTAACAATTGGCTTCAATGCAGGAGGAAATCCTGCGTCTTTCTCATCTTGGGTTACTCTTCTTTTCTTTGATGCTGCTGTCAAGATTTGATCCTCCTTGAACATCATTATATTGCATCTCTTAACTTCAATGATCTTAGATTCGACTCCTAACTAATCCAGATGAACAAATCTATCATAGTTGAAACCAAGATGTTGGTTTCTTGAGCCACACATTCACCTTAATTTCCATGCATGCATACATACATACATACATACATACATACATACATACATACATACATATATATATATATATATATATATACATATATATATATGTATATACATATATATATATATATATATATACATATATATATATATGTATATATATATATATATATCTATACATATATATATGTATATATATATATATGTATATATATATATATATGTATATATATATATATATATATGTATATATATATATATATATATGTATATATATATATATATGTATATATATATATATATATGTATATATATATATATATATGTTATATATATATATATATATATGTATATATATATATATATGTATACATATATATATATATATATATATATGTATATATATATATATATATATGTATATATATATATATATGTATATATATATATATATATGTATATATATATAGATATATATATATATATATATACATATATATATATATATATATGTATATATATATATATGTATATATATATATATATATATATATATATATATCTATATACACATACATACATACAGAGATTGAAAGGGAGGGAGACTCTCATTTGAACTGTTGATCTTACATTCATGGAAGATAGCAAGCAAGAAATTGTTTCTCCTTTGGTTTTTCATGGAAGCCAAGAGAAACTGGCTGTAACAAAGGAAAATTCAAGGGGTGGAAGATTCAGAAGAAAGAAAATCAGTGGTAGTACTTAAGGAAGAAGCAATTTATATTCAAGACATTGTTTTACTTCCTGATGAAGTGCTTGTCCTAGTTCACTTTCCCTCTGCAGATTCTACTTTACTTGGGCATCCATCTAAGATCATATGTATACATTCTGATGAGATGATTACTAAAGTGAATGGAGTTGAGCACTTACAAGGGAGAGTTGCAGTAAGGTGTGAATTACCTGAGTAAGAAGAACAATAGCCTATGAAGGATTATGTAGCCAAATTATCATCCTTGTCTCTGATGGACATAGATCTAAATAGGCATGTCAGGCAAAGAAACCAGGTTTCTCATGAAAATATCAGTAGATGGGACTTTCTGGTTTATGAAATTTTGTCTACAAGTGTAGATGTGGTTTTGTTTGTAAAGGGGGTGAATCACAGAAAAGAAGTTAATGAAGAACCAGAATCTCTGATTTGTGTGTTTAATGGAACAGTGGAGACAGTTGTGAAAGTCTCTAGTCAAGAAGTCTTCAGATGTATGCACCATCATAAATCATATAGAGATGAGTTTGTTGGCACCAAAGTTTCACTCAAGTGGCATGGACAATTGATTCCTTCTGTAGCTTACTATTAGCTACCCAAGAGTAGATTATATAGAGGAAATGAACTGAGACACCACCAAGATGTTTTATGTTCATGCACTATGGTGTTTAATGTTGTTAAATTTCTTATGGAATGGATAATGTATCATTCTTACTTGGGTGTGGGGCATTTTTTTTTTCTATATGACAATAATAGTGAGGATAACATAGTGGAAATTGTGGGGAGTCTGACTGGTGAATTCAATGTTACTAGGCATCCTTTGCCATGGATCAAAACCCAAGAAGCAGGATTTTCCCACTGTGCTTTGCAGGCTAAGAACAAATGCCAATGGATGTTGTTTTCAGATGTGGATGAATTTTTCTTTTCTCCCAAGTTGCTAGATCATCTCCAAGATGACTATAGATCAAGAAAATGAGGGAATGAGACCAGGTCCAAAATCAAATCATCCCAGGTGAGTGAAAAAGCAATAAAGTCATTGGTGATGGAGAGGGAACAAAAATCTAGGAAATTATAATTCAGGCCAAATTGGCCTGATCTCTATAAAATGCAACAACTTTGGGTCATCAGGGGTGAAAGTTCATCCTAAGAAAGGAGTCACACGGGCTTTATACACGCAGATAAAAAACCTAGCAATGCCACAAATCCATAGTTTTGCTTGAAGCACTGCCACCCTCTTTGCTCAATGTCTTCCTCATCTTGGATCACTCTTCTCTTGTATTTGATGCCATATTGGTTTAGAGTGAGTAGGATGCTTTTAGGAAGCACCATACTATATGGTCAGCAAATATCTTTTAAGTACGACTCCAAGAAAACAAAAAAAAGAGATTATTATTTTTCAAATTATGTTTGGGGCATCTACAAATCCAATTGGATTTCTGTAGTGTACAACACAATTATTTTTTAGCTTTAGTTTTAGGTATGATGATAGATTCTTACATCTTGTGGGAAACATTTAGAGTTTTAAAAATCTATTTAGTTGCATAATATTTTTGGATATACAAATTTATACGTATTTATGAAATTTAACATATAGGCATGTCTTTGGAGATTTTAACCCTGTCCTCCAACAAGGAAGCTCGATTGGTTTACTGCTCAATTTTTTTTTAATGTAATTAAAATGTGGAAGCATAAAAAAGGAAGTGAATTGTTTGACAGAATACATCAATGAAATGTGGTCTTATGGAGTGTCATGGCTTGAGGATATGCACAAAATGATTTTATAAAAGGTTATTAAAACTTTCAAGCTAATGCAATTGATAGGTTTAAAGCCAACTTTCATACACTTTTGCTAGCATCCTGCTTACCTGTGCTGATATTGGAGCTTTGGAATAGGGTATGGACATCTACCTAACAATAATGGAAGGGAGATTTTTTTAATGGTTGACCTTCCCTAGTAGAATCTAGGACATATTTAAGAAAAACATATAAGATAGACAAGGCTTGTGAACTGTTTGAAGAATGCCTCAAATAAATGCATCCTATTGGACCGCATGTTGTTGTTGATCAGGCTTTGAATAAACTGATTGTTGTCCCTAGTGTGACCACTTGTCTATATCTAATCTTTGACACATTTATTTTTTCTTTTGCATATGGCCAAAAAATTTCAAATTCTCAGCTCTTTTGATGTTAGTTTGGAGTGTGTCAAGCAATTCTATGAATTATTTAAGGTAGGAGTAGCTTGCATAATGTATTCAATTCATGAGTCCAGTGACATCACCTTAGTTGCTTCAACTACCACTAACCAGGAATCAAGTGGATATAGGGAGCATACCTCCCCTACATAAGTTTTAACTAGGAGTCATCTTTCACCAGATGACTTGAAATAAGTTGCCCAAGCTTCAAATAGACCGGATGCCATACAAAATGTATAGAGTAGGTCCTTAGTGAGGTATGGTCATTAATCCCCTGGTCTATCATACAAATATAGCATTTAAATTTTAATGCGTCATACGTCAAATTCTAGAGCATGTGACCAACGGAGTTTGTATAGCCTCAAAATGAGTGGAATATGATGTATTCAGATCAAGAGAACTGCTTCTAATAGAAACACCTCAGATAACAATGCCTAGAGATGATAAAAATCACTCTATTGTTGAAAATTTATAAAATTTTATAACAAGACCTAGAGATAATTGAAATTATTGTAATGTTGATGATTATAGAATTTTCTAGGCTAGAAAGAGAAGTCACATCGTATTAAAGCCAGTACTCATTTTAACTCTAGAACTTCAATTCTTAGATATAAAAAAGGTAGGTAAATTTAAATATTTCATGTTTTAGGATACTGTTATAAGTATAAACAGGCATAGAATATTATTTGTGAGGTCTTTTTGCACTGAACTATAGTCTATAACTGAAGCAGACAATCTCTGTTGCTGCAAGGTAACTACTCGGTTCTAACTGATAATGGATCAAAATAGAAAACAAAAATGACACAACATAGCATCTAGTTAAACTCTTCAACAATTCATGTTAAAACTAGTAATCCACAATAGATATAGAAGTGAAATACAACATACAGAAAAGTAGTAGTGGGTAATCATCCTTTCATCCCTCTGCCTCAGCACAACAACAAGTTCCTCTATTTTTCATAGCTAGCAAGCCCAGACCAAAAATTCCAATTATAAACAAGAAAATTAAAAAAATGAGAATAAAAAAGGGAGAGCCCCAAAAATACTGCAAATACTGCCACTAATTGGCATTTAAAATCCAAAATTCAGAAAT